>CM076570.1:1330595371-1330924191 GCA_034641835.2 Pinus albicaulis
ATTTACTAAGACCAAATATGGTATATAAGAAGGCATAAAGATATTACTCAAAATTCTTTAGAATTTTATTGTTATGCTCTAAAAGCATTAAAATAAGTGTTTCAAGATTATCATAATTTTGTTTAGTTAAAAGATCAAGAAGGTTGGTTGAGCCACAAATATTTTGAAATTCAAATCCAATATGAGTATAAATTGGATGATCTAAGAGGGTTTTTCATCTTCAACCATATTACTAGTGTTGCAAAGGTGATAGAATTTTAAATTGTGCCAACCTTGTCTTAGTAATAATCGTAACTTAACACATATATGAATTTACTATATCCAATTATCATTAAATGGGTTAATAATAGTAACATACACATCATTATTTTCATAAAGTTAATAACAGTAACATACACAAAATTATTTTCATAAGATAACCTTAACAAATTTAGCTTTTGGTACAAACCATAAAAAATCTTATAAGAGAATGTAAGGAATCCAAGATTAAGATGTGAAAGATTTTCTTTTGCAAGTTTATATAAATTTGTTTTATATAGTTTACCATGATAAAATTTTCACAAAAATGATGAATATCTACATTAAAACTAGTAAACTAAGTGATTTTATAATTCTACATTTTGAAAAAACTTGTTAAAATTTCTAAATTCTAAACTTCCAAATTTAATCAAATATGTGTTTTATAGTATTGTTCCTTCGATTTTTATTTTCCTTATATAGTGTTTTTTACTTCATTCATGATACTAGCTCATTCGTGTGCGTATGTTGCAGGTAAAGAGAAAAGGAGTCTAACCGTGAAGTCAATATTTGAAATATTAACATTGTATTCAACCTTCTTCTGGTGGGTATTCTCTTTCCTCGGTTAAACCTTATTCCTCGTTGACTGATGTTTGTTATCTCACAAGGTTGTTTTTGTGCATTTCCTTAGTTCTGAAATTATATTTTATTTTTGCGCTTCTCTAATCAATTCAGAAGGGTTACTCGATATCGAACATACCACATTCCACCTGAGGATTTATTTTTTTCCCATCTCTCGACGCTTCCTCATTGCTATAACAAACTGGTAATTTTCATTTTAGCAATAGTTTGTTTGTTTTTTTTCCCTTCTATTAAGCCTTATCGCAGGTGTTTAGAAACCCATTTCTTGTTTCTACACATGTAAACTTTCTCTCCTCACTCAACACTTTGTATCTTCCTTTTTCATTGAAATTTCGCTCTTACTGCATTAAAACACTTATATTTCGAAGTAGGGTTCTTTGTCTTCAAGGTTCTGGCTGTTGGTATGGTGAGTACCCTTTTGTTGTTTTTATGTCCAAACGACATCAATTCTCGGTCATTGATGGCTACTCATTTTTCTTTTCATATTTGCGTTACGTGAATACCTCTTGAGGGGTTTCAAATATGATGTGGAGTACATGTCACTATTCAAAGGAGAGTTCAATCTGCTGCCTTTAACTATCCCACAATTAAAAGAATGTAAACCTTTATCTCTTTTGGTTTGTTGCTCCATTATGCATTATCGTGCTGGATTATGGGTGAAGGACTCTAGAGGGACTGCAACTTCAAATTTTTCTATGCATCGAGTTTATTTTTGAAATCTACGAGGGAATTTTCAGACTTCCCATCAACATACTTACTATAATCCATCAATCTTGTTCATGCCTTATTATTTTGGATTTTTTATTTGTAATCCTGACTTCTAGTATGTAACTTTATATAGTCATAATACATCATGTCAGTTTTTATTTTTTTGTTTGGAATTGACATGTAACCATTTCACTTCATATAATTATATATATCTGGGCTTCCTAGACTCGCTACAGGAATTAAAAGATGGATGAATTCTAAAATTGTGTTTTTCCTACTGTATACAATATGCGATGCAAAGGTGAGTTGGTTGAATTTTAAATACTCATATGCTATTCTTTCAACTGGTACTTCCATTTATAAATTTCTTATGAAGTCTCTTCCACTGCTTATCGTTAAGTGAATTATGAAGTCCGTAACTATTAAGATTGCATGGTTAAATTCATTTTTTAATTGACTATTCGCTTAATTTAACAATTGCCTTCAGTTCGTTTCTCCCCAGTTATATATATATTACTAATTTTGAAATCTTTATTAGAGAACACTAGTTATTTTAAAAGAAACAATATTCGTCTCCACCATATGTTTCTTTATTAAGGTTATCTCTCTCAAAAATCGTGGGCATTGTATATTTAATTAATGCTCCCATTTATGCTTCAAAACTCGTAGGAGTATCAAGTGTTTAGAATTTAAAACATGTACTACAATTTATTTATGTCTTCCCTTGTTCCTGTTTTATCAAATTTCTCCAATACTACTAAGAATTTAAAATGTGAAGGATGATTAACTTGTTTTGGGTTCTCTCTTTTTTTTGTTCTTTACGATCCATTCCATCTTCCCTCTTTTTTTTTTTTTTTTGTTCTTTACCAAAAATTCTATCTTCGTCCTACTTGAAATGTAATTGTGAGCAACTCTAGATTATATCTACTCTAAACTTTTAATATGGAATTTGAGGATAAATGTGATAGTCATTGTATAATATGGACACTTTTCTTTGATAATTTTACTTCATTTTCAGCACTTGGATTTTTAACACATATATTGTCTTCCTAACTATAATCCACTATACTTATTGTTTCTTATGGAAATAGAATAGATTAATGGGTCAAGAAATTATATTTGTATCTTCGATTTAAATACTTAAATCATAACTGAATCCATCAGTTTTCTTTTCAGTCTCCAATGGTGGATTCAGATTATTACACTACATTGTGGGCTTCACATTTGAAGTTCAATTTGATATTAAATCAATCAGAATCACAACTACGGGTGTATAAACATTATAACCTCAATTTTCAATTTATGTAGTAATCATTGCTGAAGAAGGGTACATCCATCTTAAATAATCCATGATCAATCTAGTAATGATTTCCACACCATTATAACCTTTATACTTATGAATGTACACAAAAATATATGTATGGAAAAATTTACATCCAGTTATAGTAACATAAATAATATGAGTCCTTGACATCCCTTTTTAAGATTGCATACCTCACAATGATTAAATTTCGTATGCATAACTACATGCAAAATCCTAATAATACCTTTCACACAATATCCATAATACCATAACTCAAGAAAACCAAAATAATTATAACAACCTTCCAAGAAAGTACAATATCCACATATAATTTTAGGTATTATAAAATTAAATCAAAACAACAACTAGTCTAACTAGAGTCCTTGTAACCAAGCAAACTTGAGAATCAAATACCTTCTCCACCGATCGTAGAAATGATTTCCTTGAGTTCACCCTCGAGATGAGATTACTTTCCCACGAAACAAAAACAATTATTGAGTCTCTTCCTAGCTATTCCACAATTTTATTTCAAGATAGATGTTTCCCTTAGCCGTACCCCTATTTTGTGGTTCTCTACAATCACTTGCCTAGATTTTTCCTTACAAGCTCACTTTTATCTCCTACTATCCATTATGTTTATCCAAGTTTAAATTATTTTTTTCACAAAGAAAAAATTCGTAACTTTTCATTTAAGATAGGTTACATGTTACATATGCTTGTAGTATATACTACTATTCAGTCCATGACTTTTACATTTATCTGCCACTTTTCCTTCATGCAGGCAATAAATAGTCCCAAAATATAAATATCAGATCAGTATGTAGCCAATATTCACAAAGTAATTTCGGTGCATAACTTACTAGAAAATAGAGACAAAAACATATAAAGCAAATATACATGCCGAAAATAGGTGATCAAGGGAGATAGTTAGAAAATCCTCCCAAAAATCTGTACATCTAGATAGCCCAAAAAACAAGAGCCTCCTCTATAAAAGGCCGATGAAAATATCTGAAAACATGTTCACCAGTGTGTTCAGTAATATGCCAGGTGCCCCATGTCAGCTTCGAAGCCTCTTTAGACAATTGGTCAGCCGCTTTGTTCCGAGACCTGTAAATGTGTGCCACAGAGATGGAGTCAAAATGAGTTCCGAGTTGATGAACCTCTCGCAGCAGTGCAGACAGTGTGTGCGAGTGACAGTGAGCAAGATTATTGAACCAATTGATCACAAGTTGAGTCACCAAAGATCTGGATGTAGTTGCAGTGAATATCCTGAGAAAATGTCAGAAAAAGTCTAAGGCATTGTAGTTCAGCATATTTGTTTGAGTCGGGTCCCAATCCCATGCTGATTTTGTAGTGGTGGTGTTCATTTAAAAATAGTGCGCCCCCCCCCCCCCCCCACAACCCTGTGTGTTGGATGCACCATCGAAATAGGCCCAAGCACGACTATGATCAATGATTTCAGGTGTCACGAGTGTGGGAGGACTGTGTATTCGATCCACGGGCAGGAGTTGGTATGCAATAGAAGCAGCGCAAATGCCACAATCAATAGGTATACCAATGAAGATCAGCTTGTTGTGGCTGATCCAGATCTACCATGCCATAATCAGGGGGAGATTGCCCATCCTCGAGCAGTATGCATAAAGCTGCCACCAATGTCCATGAGTCAATTAATGTGTCACCCTGCTAGCGATATCGACAACCCAAAACAGTGATGACCCGAGCCCAGATACCTCTGATGATGTTGCACTGTAGGAATATCCCTAGCTAAGAGACTTAATCGATTTTTATCTCCCATCGATTTAAGCTTATCTAGAATTTTATCTAGAAATATTGTCATGACAGAACTATCCAATCTCATTTACCCATTGGATTTATTTTGTTTTTTTATTTATTTGGAAAGAATCTCATTTCTAGATGTCTCATTCCCAAGAACATACATTCCATTTAATTATTAATAAATATTAATTTACAAAATTATTCCAATATTATTCATGGGTTTTCCGCCATTATTTCTAACATAACTCATGATAAGAAAAACCAATATTGCAGTAACAGAGAGATAGTACATATTCCTCCCCTTTTATTAACACTATCCTTGGTGGTCGTTGTCAAATTTCTTCTTCGTGAAACCTTGCTGGATAATTTTTCTTTATTTCATCTTCTTAATCTAATGTAATTTCCTTAGAACTAAAGGATTTCATTGCCCTTCATCCTGAGTGACAACTAGATTCTGGTGGCACATATTTTCCTTGTCTAGGATACAAAGGGTTTGTGCTAGAAGGTCTCCTTCGACTCTTCCTCTAGCATTACCAATAAATTATGTGAAATCTATTATGTAACTATTTCTTAAGTAACGATACATGAAAAACATTACAAGTTGTAATATGGCATGGAAATAACAATTAATAAGCTATGGTTCCAAATATGTACATAAGTTCGAACGACCTCCTAAATCATGGTTTTACCCTTGGAAAAACTCTCATTCTTAAGGTAAGTTTCCTTCGTTCCAATCTCAATTGACATGATCCCCAACTTTTTAATTCTTTTTGTGTTCTCTTTTTGTTTGCCAACTTTTTCTGTGGGTTTTTGTGTGGTTTTAATATTTTGTTTAACCCTTTGTATTATCGGAGAAATTTCATCTTTTCTTAAGACCAAAAGGAAAATTCTTTGTGTATTTCACTGTTAGAATCATCAATTTCTTTTATTTGGTGTGACGACTCAACTTTTAAGGATACATACTCTTGCATTTATTCCATGCTAATTTTCTAACACATTTATATAGATGTCGAATATATGCTTCTAAATTTTCACATGTACTTCAAAATACTACCCAGATGCACGCAACAAAGTCAACACCATTGATATATTATGACAATAGAAACTATGGCTATGCCTGTTAATATGAAAATTGTTTACCTCTAAACTTCAATACTCGAAATTATATATTTATTTTGACATTGCTCACATATTGATAACAATAATCAAGGGATTGTTCGTAGTTTTCCATTTTATACTATAGATTGGATATCATTGTATCAATTGTGCATATACTATTTTAGTCACCTTCGTGGTGGTTATGCTATGATTAAGACAACCTTCAAGAGGACTTAGCTATGTCTACCCTTGAATTTGTTTCCTATCTATTCAAAGTCACCGAAGTTTTTTGTCAAAAAGTATTTTGTCATTCACAAATTTTCATGATTGAACCATCATAGTGTACTTCGCAATGGTTTACACTTTTTTCCTTTATTTCAATCTTTTGATTTTATATTAGTAATAGAATAACATTCCTCACAATCCCTTAATAAGTAATTTAAACTATTTTATAGTTATACATAACGAGACAAAGAACTATGTAATCCCATTCTTTGAATTATCACTTTGAGTAATGTTCATTTAGATATTGTTTCATTTTATTTTTATCCAATTTTAATCATCCTTAAGGATATTGTTAATAGTATCTATAGTTTTATTAGTGATACCTACATCTTATACTAATGTGAGACTACATGGGGATGGGAGTGTAGTGTTGGGTGGTTTCCATAAACCTCCTCATAAGGTAATAATCTGTAATACAATGATAGATGGGGTTATGTCTATAGTATGGTAGTTAAATCCATTGAACCTAATAGTCTTATCAATTTGATGAACAGCATCACAAAAACCTTTCTAAAACAACAATTATATACTATTGCTGGGGATTGAGGAAACTTGCAAAAAAGGAAATAAAATTGGAATCAAAATGAGTAAATAGAAGAGTAATTACTATCCAAGATGATTGGTGTTGTCGAAGGACAGTATTAAACCATTTAAGTAAGATGCATTGTGATAAAAACACCGAAATGCATGATTAGATTAAAAAGATTTGATACTTCAATATTCATATTTAACCCATAGGACCCTTTAGTTATATTTTCTAAAAGACTCATTCTACAACCCAATATGAGAGGGATGTGTAAGTTTCTTTGTATTTATGTCCCCTTAAAAATAAATATATAGTTAAAAAATGTGTTCTAAATAGAAAAATAATGTTAAGTATAATAAATAAAATCAATATGTTGTAAAGTAATGAGAAGTAAAAATTGTGTGAGTAAGGTGTTTAAATATTATAATTTGGTTATTGAAAAAATATTTTAATACCAATATATATTTAAAAATAGTGTTCTAAATAGAAAAATAATGTCAAGTATAATAAATAAAATGAATATGTTGTAAAGTAATTAGAAGTAAAAATTGTGTGAGTAAGATGTTTAAATATTATAATTTGGTTATTGACAACATATTTTAATACCAATTATTTTTGACATATACTCAATTATATGGTAATAATAAAAAGCCATTTTAATTTTCCTCATAATATGTGTTGTGTAAAATATTTTAATGTGAATTGGATATATATTATATATCATTTAAACAAAAATTATGTGTATATTATAAAAAAATTAATAATTTAGGGTTAAAAGTTTATTTGGCCCTATATTTACTTTATTTAACGTTAATAAATACAATTTAAACAATGAAAAAATAGGCTTGCTCTATAAACGAGTATGAGGGGATTTAGTTGGTGGCTCCATCATTCCCCCTTTACGATATAAATACAGGTTAAAAATTATGTTCTTATTGGACACCTAATCCTCTATGGGTAGGTGTGGAAGCCGAACAATCATAAAGAAGTCCAGGTGACCTTGGAATGTGGAATCCAAGGGTCACACCTTTGTATTATAAATGTACATCTATGGTGAATAATATGGAAACTCATGCCTATCTTTCCTATGTGTGTGTTTAGTTTCTCCATCCACCATGCGTGTGTTTAACATGGTATCAGAGCCATGATGAGTGGCCTAGTGTGTTTATGTGTTAGGTTTTCTGCCTTGCAGTGAATAGCACTGGCGCTGGTCTTTGTGCCAGACAACCTGCTGGTCTCTAACACTCCTCCTTCTCCTAACCATTTATCAAATTCCTTGAGTGCAAGCCAAGGGCCTTGCCTTTTTAGATTCTCTGTCATATCAATTTTAGATATGTAAGTCCCTTCTGCCTTTCCTACCATATTCTCTGTCATATCATTTTCTTGTGTATTCTGTTAGTATGAGCACTCTCCCTTTCCTGTGGCCTGCGCGTTCGGTCCTCCTCCACATTATTTCACACTGCCTACTTCCTTCAAAATTTGTGCCACAAAATCAATTACGAGCAATGGTTCAGTGAAAGCAGTTGAGGACATATCAATGTTGAGCGACAAACCCATTTAGCTCATTGCTCCTATAACTTCTCTCTTCTGCATATTGACTATGACATATCCATGGAATTTCCTGTCCTCTCACTATCTCCTCCACGTCGAGCCTCCATATGCTCGGACCTCACCTCTTGTTCAGGATTAACAACACCATTTCCATCGACCCAAGACAGAATGAGCTTGGTGTTCTTTGAATGCGAAGTGGACTGAAGCCTTGATTTCTCTGAATTGGAAGTGGGTTTCTCTTGAATACTGAGACTAAGAGTGTTCAATCGTTGATACCCATAAGAGGCCAACTCGTCGAGCTCCTCGACGAGCTGTTGATGCAAAAGGAAGATAGCCCTGGAAAGGGAGGAGACCAGGCCGCTGTCACACTAGTCTAAGTCCAAGAAGCCCCCCGCCTTGCCCGAGGCTACGCATGCTACACCGGATTTCTGAACGGTCACAACGCTCCTCCCTTGAAATTCCCTTGGCACATCGAATAGGAAAATGGTATCGACTTCCCTCATAAATTTTTTTATTTGTCTTTACGATTAATAAATCACTGTGCTCCTTCTCCCACTCGAACTATACCATCACAGGATACTACACAGTCGACTGTCCTATCATACACAGTTGACCTTACCCAGTGTGCCATACTTTGTGGCGCATTCATGCTCACCACACTTGACTTGCATCCCGCGCGTTAATACCATACCAACACAGTAATAAAACTGCGCAACGGCCCCTCCAACTTCCATACCACTCCTACACAACTCCACAATTAACTCTCGATTTCTCCACAACCCAGTCGACTCCTCACCATCGGTTTCATGATATACAGTTTCACGGTATATGCAATACCTCTATCCAATATCACCACTCTCCAATATATCGTTCCCCAATAATATCGCTCTCCAATATGTAATATAGTATATGGTATCACCATTGCCATATAACTTCTCCCTTCCTCCATTCTTTTCCCTTTCCATATGCACCCTTCCCATATACCACCAATATATATAACACTGAAGAGAAATATAATAAATATCATTCATATAGCTCGACCCAAATGTTTTATTCTCTTGAGTTTTGAAGTCCTTCTTTTGACTCAATTCCATGAGAAGTTGAAAAGGTACAAGAAAATGTTGTGGTTATGCATTCAATCCTACGATTTGGGAAATTTTGTTAGACATTTAATATCTCAATTTTCGATATTATTTCTGTATATGATTTCCACAAGAATTGTCCATTAAAAGAGAGATAATTTGGAACCATTTTTTTACAATCCCTTTTCTAAAAGTCTAAGTCAGTGCTATTTTCTGAGTTTGGTCCTCCATAATTTGGGTAGAAATGTTTTTCCTTTGGGAATTCCATAGTTGGAAGTTCAAGAAAGATTAAAAGGTGTCTAAAGTCACTTGTTTTATTTTGAAAGGCATTGTAAACAGGTTTATTATCGGTTGAAGCTGACACCCTTTATTTCTTGAGCTTGAGTTGTTTGAAAATGGCCAAATTTTATGAAGTATTACAGTCCTTGGAAAATTTGATACAATCTATTGTTGATGAAACAATATGAATCAGTAAAGACACTTTCTTTGATATTCAGACTTTCTTTCATCATGCACAAGAAAAAATTGATTTTCTAAAACTAGAATCTCAGCTTCAGCAAGAAGAATTACATCAGCAGAGTCATCATTCTAAACTTGTTTTTGTTCAGAATACTGAGACAAACTCCCATCAACAACAATAAATTGTAGATGCAATACCCATTTTAAGCGCAGATTTGTAAAAAGAAGAAAAAATCCAGCCAGCACCTCCCAAGCCCATCATCAGACCTTAGGAACAGCTTGTCCACAACAAGCACAAAACAAGTCTTGGATATGACAAGGAGTTGTCCTTTTATATCCTGGACTACTCGAAGCCCATCAAATTTTAGAGTGTCATATTTCTTTATGGAAATTCACCTTCAATTGTTCTAGATCCCGCTCCTCTTCCACAGCAGCAACAACAAATTGAAAAATTCCAACACTGTGATCGAGTTGGCCATATGAAAGATCACTGCTTCAATCTTCACCCATGCAAGCATTGTTGTCGGCACAACCATTCTTCACACAGATGCTTCAGAAACAAGCCTCTTGTAAGAACAAAGATTCATCTTGGATGGATCGCTTCTTGGCAATTGGCATCAACAGCCGAGAATATTTTTAAGTCACATGTGAGAACTTGTTCTAAAATATTGAGCAAACTTGCAGTTGAGTTTTCGTCATCATCTCACCTTGTACCTAACAGGGGGGGAAGTGGTGGTCATCTAAAAGCTTCGACGCCACATCAAGTGAGCCTGAGCCATAATCTCTCATTCCAGATTCAGATTTGTCACCAGAGACACAACACTTCAAGCGAGTTTGAGTGACAACTTATCATTCCAGATTAAAATTTGTAGCCAGAGACACGGATTCCCATGAGCATGCCTTTGGTTGGTGGATAGCCTTAAACCATCTATGCGAGGTTCATATTCTTCCTCTTCAAAGACTTCAGAGCACTTCCTCTAGCATAAGACTTCAGCTTCTTGCCATCCTTGGTAGAGTTCTGGGAAATGCATCAAGCATTCCAGAGTTGGTGGTCATCCTTAAACCATCACAGGTTGTAGACCTCCCTTCTTCTAGGTTGAAGGTCTCCCTCTTCAAATATGAGGGACACTTCCTCTAGCAGAAGCCCTCAACTTCTTGCCAATTTTGGAAGGGTTCCGGGAACTGAAATAAGCATTGTGTTCTAGTGTTGGTGGTTGTCCTTAAACCACCTCTTCAGGCCAACATTTCAGAGTGATGATTCAGCCTAAGTGCTGCCATGCATACCTTGCATATTTGTATTACAAATCTCTTCTTGGACTCACACATACCCCTTCGGATTAAGGGGGGGAATGTTGGACACTAATACTCTATGGGTAGGTGTGGAAGCCGAACAGTCATAAAGGAGTCCAAGTGACCTTGAAATGTGGAATCCAAGGGTCACACCATTGTATTATAAATGTACATCTATGGTGAATAATATGGCAACTCACGCTTATCTTTCCTATCTGTGTGTTCAGTTTCTCCATCCACCATGCATGTGTTTAAAAACTCTAAATAGGAAAATAACGTATACTATAAAAAAAAATTGAATACATCGTAAAGTAATTAGAATTAAAAAAATGTGTGGGTAAGATGTTTAAATCTTAAAATTTTGTTGTTCATAAAAATCTCTAATACAAATTAATATTGAAATATACTTCAAACTATGTTAATAAAAAAAAACTTTTTAATTTGGGTTATAAAATTCCTCGATGTACATGTTATGTAAAATATTTTAATGTCAATTTTGTAGAAATTATATATCAATTAAAAAAAATTGTATATATGATGAAAAAAATCAGTTTTTATGGTTAAAAATTTTATTTTGTCCTCTATATACTCTATTTAGCATTCAAAAATACAATTTAAATAAGGAAAAATAAGATGTTGGATTTTACAATCTAAATAAATTTAAAAGTGAAGAAATTTGATTCTTTGCGGCTCATGTTAGATTCTTAGTTAAGATGGATCTATGGAACAAAGCCGATTTCCCTATTTTTTTTTTCGAGTAAATAGTAAAAAAATGTTTTTCATTACAATACCTATGTACTAATCTATTGTTAATCAATTGTTCCATGATTCCCACATGAGAGTATATAAAGGCATTCCTAGCATTTATCTCTAATAGGCCCTTGGTAGGTCCTTTAAACAATAAAATGATATCCTCCAAATGGGTGGTCAAGACCTATGAGATGATAATTGGGATTTCTAGCCCCCATTGCACTTTTTCTTTAATAATATACATATATATTTAATAAATAGTGTTGGCATATGCTTATAATTATACGTATCTTGATTATAGTAACTTTTATCTATCTCCATGACATTAGGGATTGAATTTCTTCACATGGCATTTTGTTTACCCATTATACAGGTATTTGTGTTAGCTAGGTCTGAATCCACCTTCTGATGTCCATTAGCATACCTATAGTTGTCCTGATTTAGTGACGTTTATTTATGTGTTAATAAACTAAAATCATCTCATGTAACCACTACAACTCTTCTACATAAAATATTGCTTAAATATGTTCCTTTTAACGCATCGTACTCCTGACATCTATTATCCCATAGTTATTTTTATTACGGTGAAATATGTGAATTTATTGATCATCGATCCCCCTTACCTTATGGCTAATCGACTAACATTCTCATCTTATCATTGTACCTACTTGATATATGTCTTGTTCCATCTAGTGCTGTGCACCCTATTGCAAAGTCAAATGATTAATCTAGTGTATAGGTTATGGAAACATAATGTGAATGCTTTAAATATGTTAATCTAACATTGTGTTGGGTATTGTTATGAATTTTTCTACTACCTCTATGTCACCAGGTGGTATTCATGACAAGACACATGTTATGTTTTGTCACACAGTTGCATTCTCCATGGTTATTTAATTTTCATGTTGTCTCTTTGCTACAAAATGAGATTAATCTTTTATGTATTATGATCTAAATGTTTTTTTTACGACTGTACAACTATTATTTATTAAGGTTATACAACAACTATACTCTCACTAATACCACTTCTCCTTAGAAGTTTAATCATTCAATCAACTACAATCGTGTTTACCACCATCACATGGAGACGGTTGAGCTTCCTTTTGTCGAGATTTTTACGATTTTTATCAAATAATTATATGCTTGTGACTAGTGTTTTTAATCATTATTATTTTATTAAGCTGATAGATAGAGCCATTCAAAGGCAATAGTTATTAAATTATGAATTCTTCTTGGTAATTAATTTGAAGAGTGTTTTGTGAATAAACCTTATTAATAATATGGTTTCTTGTTAGCAGATGAATAAGTCATGTACTATGCAGTTTTCATACCTGATGTTGTCGCTCCTAGAGACAGCCTAGAGTTGCCATAGACCAGTGCCTAGGACATATTATCATAGCAAGGAGCACATAATATAACTTGGGTGTCAATCCAAAAGGCTCTCCTGCTATCTCTTGTAGAACAAGGAAATTGATTCAAATGGGACCAGAATCTACAGAAACTGTCACAAGGAAAATAATATTGTAGAGGCAAAATGTAAAGCTCCAATATAAAAGCATCAGACAGTTAAGAGACAATTTACTGTAAAGAGGGCCGATTCAACTAATATGCCACAAAAATCAAATATCAGAAAGTGTATGCGGTGAAAGAAATCTAAGAAGATATTAATTAACTTTGGAATGATACCCAGATACACAACAGAACCATGCATGGGCTTACCAATCTAAGAATCCATACATGACAATGGTGTTTTAAAAGCACCCTCCCAAAGCAACTAATATAGCAGAAATATGGATGAAATGAACATGGAACAGTATGTCATGTCTGAGCCATATTTAAAGCGCTTGACTGATTTAAGTATGGGCATCAACTAGGATGAATCCTTACCAAACCAGTGAGCCACTCGCATTCCAGTAACATGACACGAGAAGATGGATGAAATGGAATTTTATATTAAACACATTAGAGAAATTTACTTACTGTGGAATACCAAATACCAGAATCCTCTAAGACAGATATAAATCCTCATCACTGAGACCCTACGGGCTCTTAACCTTCATACAAGAAATTTTACAAAATGTATACAATACGCCTTTCACTGCACAAATTTCTGATAAAATTCTGGAACCCTTACAATGTCTTTTTTCTGGGTTTTTATAGAAGAAGGAGAAGGATCCTCATAAAAGAGGTAGGTAGAAACATTTAATTCCTCTAATTGAAACAAAATGGCAGAAAACCTTCACGCCCATACTACTGAATGACTTGATAATATTATCTGTACTTGATAACCTGCTTGCAAAAATAAATGCACTGGGTAGGAGATCTCTTTAGGAGCATGGAACAGGGATAAATCTTCATGAACATTCTGCACTTTCCTGAAGAAAACTCGGTTGAAATAAAATCTGGGGGGCCTTGTTTTCTGTGCTGGGTGCCCTCTGATTTTAAATCTCGAATTGGAATTTAAATTCTTCAATGCTGGACACTGCATTCCTTAATTCTTGATTGATATCCTTTGCTGCGAAATTAATGTCTTCAGCTACCAGAATCTGCCTTTTGAATTGCTCTGAGGGGTTTGATAAATTCCAACTTTGCTTCATTAAATAAAAGTCTTATCGACAATATTTCCCCGGATCTCTACTCCATCATTCTTCACCTGCTGAATGGAACTTTGAAATGCACTCGACCTCTGTAATGTAAGCCACAAATTACGATGGTTCTTCAGTACCAGACACCCGCAAAAATCCACAAACACATTAAAGGAAACCAAACACTGGGGTGGCGGATGCGACAATGACCATGGATATGGTGATACGGACTGGGCGGAGTGGTGAGACGATGCAGGGTGGCGGAAGACGCATATAGATGGTGGAGAAATACTTTGGGTGAAGGTTGGAAGGATATGTAAAATTTAACGAAAACAATGGACTTTTGACCTTTTAACATGAGTATGGAGGAGAAACTGGCGCGTGTACTATGGGAGCACGTGGATGGATAACTTGGAGCTATAGGGTTGATGGCGCGGCGAGATTTAAATACAGATTGTTCCATCTTTGGAGGGAATCAACGGTGAAAACGCGTCGAAGAACAACGAAGAGGCGGGCCAGGGACACTGTAGACTTACATTAACACCCGTGCAATTGCATCAAGTGACCGCCATTGGATGGAGCTCTTTGGATCGAACGGTGTAAATGCATTTCGCTGCACGTCTATGACCGAATGATAATGCATGAAATGGAGCGGTTTTGGGAACGTACAGAGGAACACGCAGCGATTAGCATATGGAATCGCTAGCCGAAGGGGGAATACCGGCTGCCCAGCAAAGTTGGTGTGAAATAAACAGGCCGGATTTGATAGTGGTAAGGCTCGGCGGGGACCACAAAGGCAGTGCGCTATGGCACGTTGATTTGTGTTTGATCGGACGGCTTGGAACGGACCCGATGGCTTTAAACGATAAGCTCCTTTTGATCTGGCACCCGATCTAGTGCCTGGGTCATGTGCGGAGTAAAGTGAAGGGGGCTGAGACCGAAAGGAGCTGGGCCCAATATATTTTCAAATATGGGTTTTGGCCATTAAAAATGTGATTTTAAAGCTAAGAGAGGGCAACGATAGACAACTAATGAACTTTGCAAGACAGGGCGGGAGGATTTGATGATTTAAACCAGATGGCTCATGGAAATTTCAATGAGGAGAAGATCATGAACAACATTGGCTCCATCTGGGGATGACACGTTCATACCTGGACGTGTCAAGAACCTGCAAACCGCCTGATCGTCTTTTATACAGACTCTGCCCTTCAAAACCCTTTCTCTTCATGATTCATGATAACACCCACGTCATTCAGTCAGTAACAAAACAAAATTAATATACAATATGATACAATTAGGCCACCTCGACCTGAATCAGAATTGGAAGTAGGGCTTTAAAAATTGTCCATTTATAGGGGCATCCAGTAGGTCTCCCTGTAGATTCTCCAATACAAACGTGTTATTGCCTCCTTGTTCCACAATTTTGAATGGGCCAAACCAGAGGGGATCAAACTTACCATGTTTTCCTTTTTCGGCCCTCTGGACATCCCATCTGAGAACCAGGTCACCAATCTGCAATTTTCTGTCTTTAGCATCCTGATCAAAAATGTTTTTCATTTTCTCCTGATACTCAATTAGCCTTTGACTCACTTGATTCCGTGTTTCCTCCAATTCTACCAATTGATTGATTCTCCTGATCATATCATCAGGTTCCTCTTGGCTTTCTTGCATAAAACGCGCCACTGGTAAGGCCAGTTGCACAGGAAACACAGCTGATCGTCCATATACCAACTCATAAGGGGATTTCCCAGTTGCTCTCTTGCTGGTTATTCTATTTGTCCACAGAGCAAACTTCAATTGGGAATCCCAATTCTTCTGATTCTCATTTATAGTCTTCTTCAAGGCCTTCACCAGAGTTTTATTGGAAGACTCTGCCAAGCCATTCCCCTATGGATAGTAGGCTGTTGAGTGATTCAATGTAATATTATACTGCTGGCAGAAATTTACAAATTTTGTAGACTTGAAGGCCTGTGCATTATCAGTTACTATTCTAGCAGGACAGCCAAACCTGGATATAATGTTTTCTTCCATGAACTTGATTATTACAATATCTGTAGCATTCCTTGCAGGTATGGCTTCCACCCACTTTGTAAAATAATCCGTGGCTGTCAATATCCATTTATGTTGGCCACTTGAGGGTGGATGTATCTCACCTATAAAATCTAATCCCCATTGCTGAAATGGTTCATTCACATGGACTGGAATTAGGGGTAGAGCTGCTAAATTCTGTCTTTCTGCGAACTTTTGGCATTTATCACATGCTCTGACCCAGGTAAAAACATCTCCAAATAATTTAGGCCAATAGAAACCAGCCTTCAAAATTTTATGAGCTGTGGCTCTCCAACTGTAATGGCCTCCGCAAATTTCTTCATGAAATTCCATCATTATACCTTCCACTTCATTTTCTGTGAGGCACAATAATAATATGCCTGAAGGATCTCTCCAATATAATTGACCATTGGCAACTATATACTTTTGTGCTTTTAGCCTCAATGCTCTGTATTTTGCTTTATCACAGCTGGGTGGGTAGCTGAGTTTCAAAAGATATTCTACTATTTCTTTGTACCAAGGACTGGTGAGAAATTTCATGTGTACTTTCTGAGTAGCCATCTCCAGCCCTTGCAGCTCTTTCTCTTTCTCAGACTCTTCATTTGCTACCATGGAAAAATTTATGCCTAGAGCCTGATAATTTGATTCAGACAAAATTTTGGCTAGCCCCTGCCCTTTAATCAGCTTAGTAGGTCTGATATCGAAATCATATTCATGTATCTTTGCAATCCACCTCCCTCTTTTTCCTTCACTATCTCCCTGAATGAGAATGTATTTGACAACTATTGTAGGGACATATGTAGTAATGTGGGACTGCAAAATATACATTCTAAAGGCTTTGAGGGATTTTACTAGGGCGTATGCCTGCTTCTCCAATATATCATATTTCAATTCAACATCATGAAGCAATTGGCTGAAAAAGGCAATATGCTGTTCATATCTTTCTTCATTCTTCTGTAACAAAACTCCAGCTATTGTATGAGGTGATGCAAAGGAAATAATCATGAATGGCTTATTATAATCTGGTCCAAATAGCACAGGGGCTTCAGCAAATGCAGCTTTAATTCTGGCAAAGGCCTCCCATGACTCTTGTGACCATTTCACCTCATTATTCTTTTTCAGCATATCTGTTATATGCCTAACTATCTCAGCATAGTTAGGGATGAATCTTCTTAGAAAATTTATATGACCTAAAAACACCTGTACTTCTTTTTTATTCCTGGGTAAAGGAATACCATTTATGACTTCAACTCTTTTAGGGTCTATTTTCACACCATCTTTAGTCACAATATGCCCTAAAAGCTTGCCTTCTTCTAATGAAAATAAGGACTTTTGGGGATTAAGAGAAAGGCCATACCTTCTGCATTTCTCAAAATTTCTTCGTAAATGTTCAATGTGTTCAGCATCATCTTTTGAAAATACTGTAATATCATCAAGGTATACCACCAAAAATTTATCCTGCTCACCAACAAAAGCAATATCCATAGCCCTTTGGAAAGTGGCTCCTGCAATGATTAGTCCAAAAGGCATCCTGGCATACATAAATGTTCCCCATGGTGTGGTGAATGCAGTTTTCTTTTGGTCCTCTGGATGTACAGCCACCTGATTATAACCAGAAAATCCATCCATCATCGACATTTTTGATGCTCCGACCACTTTCTGCAGGATATGGTCCATCTTAGGCAGTGGATAATTATCCTTTAAAGATGCTCTGTTTAAATTTATGAAATCCACACACAACCTTATTTCTCCATTCTTCTTCCGAACAGGTACCAAGTTGGCCACCCATTCTGAGTACCTCAATGGCACAATTATTTTGGCCTTCAGTAGCTTTTTGATTTCTTTTTCAATAGAGGGAAGCAGCAGAGGATTTATCTGTCTGAGCTTTTACTTATAAGGCTTTGCATCTTCCCTCAAAGGAATTTTATGCTGCATTATACTGATATCAAATATTTTTAGGTCCTGATAGGACCATGCAAATACATCCTTGTATGACTGAAATAATTTCAGGTATTTCTTCTTATATTCCTCTGGGACCTTCTTGGATAATTTCACAATCTTAGGTTCAACATAAGTACCCAGATTCAGATCTTCTACCTGATCTTCTTCTACTACTTTACTAGGCTGCAATGGAACATCATTCTTGTCAAATAATCTTTCTAGAGGTACTAGCCCTCTAGGTATGACATTTCCTTTCAACTGCAACACTTTATTACCTACTATTTTTTCTTCCCATTTGTTTTCTGCAAGATTTCCAGCCTCATCTTCTTCACAATCATCAATCTCCATATTTGAGAATTCCCCCACTGTCTCCAGAAATCTCTTCATGTGCTCATCATCCTCAAACACTTGCCAGTGCTTGATATTATCTGGGATTGATGGTCTATATCGTACCTCAATTTCATACCTCAAGAGGGGATTTTGAGGAGGATGAAATGTACTAGCAGCCACAGCAAGAGAATCTGCCATTCTATTCTGCTCCCAGGGCATGAACTGGATATTAAATGCTGAGAAGAAATTCTCCACCATGTCCCAAACTTCATTCCTGTAGGCCCTCAACCGAGGATGCTTAGTTTGGCATTGATTTCTGATTTGTCTGACCACCAGTTCAGAGTCTCCTAGCACTTTTAAATTTTTTATATTCATATTCTTGGCTGTTTGCAATCCCAGTAGTAGTGCTTCATACTCAACTACATTATTAGTAGCGTCATACTCCAATTTGAAAGATAGGGGAATCCACTTTCCTGCAGGAGAGATTAACAATACTCCAGCTTCGTTACCCTCTCTTGAATTTGCTCCATCAAAATGCAATGTCCAGATCCCTGCTTCATGCTTCTTTAAAGGCTACTCAGTCTTGATCTGGCAGAAGGAGGGTTCGTGAGCATAATCTTTATCTTATTCTAGCATCAAGCATGAAAAATCTCCTTCTCTGCTGTAAACTGAGAAATTGTCAGAGCTTTCAGCCTTTGTAACCATCTTGACAAATCTGGTTTCCCTGTACAATCTCTTCTCCTGGCCACCAAAAACTGGGATAGTGGCATATGTTAAGTCTAATTTGAGTGACCCACCAATTTTTGTACCCCAGGACCTTGACAATAGCATGCCAAAGCGAGCTGGGATATCAGCCACCACGATGTCCATTACCACACTCTTTGCTGGGATTTGGGCCAAATTGACTACCAAATATTTGATCATCCCTAGACATTTAACTCTTTTGGAATCAAATGAATAGAGGTCCTTATATGGGCATGTGATCTGTAACCTTAGTTGTTCCATGACAGATAGAGGCATAAGATTATGGGAAGCCCCAGAATCTAACATACAATTGTGTAACAACAAGTCATGAATCACTACAGAAACATAAAAAGGAGGAGTAGAGGGGTCTATCTCCTCGACATGTGGGCCAAACACCACCATGGGTCTTTCTTCTTGAAGATTTAGACTATCTGGAACAATTGGTGTTTCAGGAGGGGACATAAAAGAAGTAACTTGAGATTGATAGGCACGTTGTTTTAAAAGTTCAATCAAAGGGACTGGGATTTTGACTTTCTCAAGTTCTTTATTTAAATTGAAAGCAGGGGAGGACCTTTCTATTATAACTTCCTTTGACTCTTTATTTTCAGCTAGGGGTTTTGATTCTTTGGACACAGACTGGACATTAGGAGGACTAATTGTTTTGGAAGAAGAGGGAATTTGGTCATTAGACTGCAGAGGCTCGTTAAGAGGACTCTTACCTTTTTCTGTGTTTTTCTTCATTGCTCACTCCTTCTGGGCAGGTGCATCCTTCTGAGGTGGCTCTTCTTCTTGATCTTGAGTACGTGTCCTCTTTTGGGAAGACCTGAGATTGTATTTTCTATTGAAGTGTGCTTGCATGAAATCAACAAATTGTTTACAATAATGATCAATCTCTGCTTCTTCTTCTTCTTCTTGCAACGGGCATTCTATTTCATCATTGTTTGAAAAAGAAAGATTTGAATCCTCTAGTTCATAAGCAGCATCTTCAGTAGAATCATCTACTGGACCTTCCAGGTACAATGGATGTGGTACCTGATCTTGTTGCTCCTTTGCTTCCCTTGGCAATATTTGCAGGGGTGGTCTCTTGTACTGGGGATTGTATCCTCTGTTGGGAGCATTATAAAATTCTTGGAGGCTGAATTCTTGGTCTCCAATTCAAGTTTGCCCAATTTATTAGAAAGATTTTTGATCATTTTTCTCATTTCCTCGATTTTGTCTACATCCTTCTCTTGATTAGAGGTAGAAACCTCTTCTTTGCCTCTTCTCCTGGTGTCCTGTTCAGCTTTTGCTTTTAATTTCCCAATGGAGGAAAAGTTTGCTTCCAATTCAAGAACATCTGACTGAGCATCATCTAAAGTGGCAGGTTTCCTTTCTCTCAGGGAGAAACCAAAATCTGAATCAAAGGCTGCTATGAAGACCACTTTAGCAGTAGTTTGGTGAGGCTTCATCTCGGGAGGCAGGCTCAAATAAAACTTATTAAATCTCTTAATAAACTCGGACACCCCTTCATTATGTTTCTTCTTCAAAGTATTGAACTCAGTAAGACACTGACCGTGATCTTTCTTTTCTCCCCACTTTCTTAGAAAAAGCTCTTCCATTCTATCCCAAGTATTTTCTGAGTGGTCTGCTAATGTTTTAAACCATTTCCTAGCTTCGCCCTCGAGAGATTGAACAAACAACCTCAAGACCACATCCAAATGTTCTACATTTAAGTTTTCTGCAAAAGAACAGAAGACCTCAAGATGTTTCTGAGCATCAATTTCATTTTCACCTTTAAATCTAGGCAGAATCTTCAAATAATCTTGTGGCATATCATTTAGCACTTGGGGTAAATCCAAGGGAGCATATTTATTCAACAGGAAAGCAGGAACATTAGCCATTGGAGGAGGTGGGGGTTGTACAACAGTTTGATGAGTAAATGGAGGAAGAGGAGGAGGAGGAAGTGGAGTATGAATAACAATGGGAATGTATTGTACAACAGGCTGAGGTGTAGATGGAAATAGTTCACAGTTAACAGCAGATACCTCAGTAACTTCTTTTACTTCTTCGGCCTCAAGGGTAGGTTGAAAGTTCTCTTTGGTTCTTGCACTTCCCCTAGGAGGGCTATCTGAGTAATATTCAAGATTTTCCTCAGTGGAGTCGGGATTTTCCACTGGAATTTCTTGAGAAGAAGAGGATGGATAATCTTCCATGGAAAACTCAGGAATCACAGCATGGCCTGATTGTCTTTCTTTCCAACTTCTTCTGTGTATAATTTTCTGTAGGTCAGACACAGAGGGTATCTTTGATTTAGACGAATCTGACCTTAAATGTGGCTTTCGAGGAGCCAGGACTACCAACAGATTTATCAAATAAAGAACAGTGGAGTCGCCAAGGTGAGGGATATACAACTCTTCAACTCTCTGTGCTCACCTGATTCGAGAGTGAATATAACTTGTCGAGGCCCAGGGAAACTGATTTTCTCAAATTCGATCCTCGACAACGGTGCCAAAAAGATGTTGTCACTCCTAGAGACATCCTAGAGTTGCCATAGACCAGTGCCTAGGACATCTTATCATAGCAAGGAGCACATAATATAACTTGGGTGTCAATCCAAAAGGCTCTCCTGCTATCTCTTGTAGAACAAGGAAATTGATTCAAATGGGACCAGAATCTACAGAAACTGTCACAAGGAAAATAATATTGCAGAGGCAAAATTTAAAGCTCCAATATAAAAGCATCAGACAGTTAAGAGACAATTTACTGTAAAGAGGGCCGATTCAACTAATATGCCACATAAATCAAATATCAGAAAGTGTATGCAGTGAAAGAAATCTAAGAAGATATTAATTAACTTTGGACTGATACCCAGATACACAACAGAACCATGCATGGGCTTACCAATCTAAGAATCCATACATGACAATGGCGTTTTAAAAGCACCCTCCCAACGCAACTAATATAGCAGAAATATGGATGAAATGAACATGGAACAGTATGTCATGCCTGAGCCATATTTAAAGCACTTGACTGATTTAAGTATGGGCATCAACTAGGATGAATCCTTACCAAACCATTGAGCCACTCGCATTCCAGTAACATGACACGAGAAGATGGATGAAATGGAATTTTATATTAAACACATTAGAGAAAGTTACATATTGTGGAATACCAAAGACCAGAATCCTCTAAGACAGATATAACTCCTCCTCACTGAGACCCTACGGGCTCTGAACCTTCATACAAGAACTTTTACAAAATGTATACAATACGCCTTTCACTGCACAAATTTCTGATAAAATTCTGGAACACTTACAATGTCTTTTTTCTGGGTTTTTATAGAAGAAGGAGAAGGATCCTCATAAAAGAGGTAGGTAGAAACATTTAATTCCTCTAATTGAAACAAAATGGCGAAAAACCTTCATGCCCATACTACTGAATGACTTGATAATATTATCTGTACTTGATAACCTGCTTGCAAAAATAAATGCACTGGGTAGGAGATCTCTTTAGGAGCACGGAACCGGGATAAATCTTCATGAACATTCTACACTTTCCTGAAGAAAAATCGGCTGAAATAAAATCTGGGGGGCCTTGTTTTCTGTGCTGGGTGCCCTCTGCTTTTAAATCTCGAATTGGAATTTAAATTCTTCAATGTCGAACACTGCATTCCTTAATTCTCGATTGATATCCTTTGCTGCGAAATTAATGTCTTCAGCTACCATAATCTGCCTTTTGAATTGCTCTGAGGGGTTTGATAAATTCCAACTTTGCTTCATTAAATAAAAGTCTTATCGTCAATATTTCCCCGGATCTCTGCTCCATCATTCTGCACCTGCTGAATGGACCTTTGAAATGCACTTGACCTCTGTAATGTAAGCCACAAATTACGATGGTTCTTCAGCACCAGACACTTGCAAAAATCCACAAACACATTAAAGGAAACCAGACACTGGGGTGGCGGATGCGACAATGACCGTGGAGATGGTGATACGAACTGGGCAGAGTGGTGAGACGATGCAGGGTGGCGGAAGACGCATATAGATGGCGGAGAAATACTTTGGGTGAAGGTTGGAAGGATATGTAAAATTTAACGAAAACAATGGACTTTTGACCTTTTAACATGAGTATGGAGGAGAAACTGGCGCGTGTACTACGTGAGCACGTGGATGGATGACGTGGAGCTATAGGGTCGATGGCGCGGCGAGATTTAAATATGGACCGTTCGATCTTTGGAGGGAATCGATGGTGAAAACGCGTCGAAGAACAACGAAGAGGTGGGCTAGGGACACTGTAGACTTACATTAACACCTGTGTAATTGCATCAAGTGACCGCCGTTGGATGGAGCTCTTTAGATCAGACAGTGTAAATGCATTTCGCTGCACGTCTATGACCAAATGATAACGCGCGAAATGGAGTGGTTTTGGGAACGTACAGAGGGACACGCGGTGATCAGCGTATGGAATCGCTAGCCGAAGGGGGAATACTGCCTACCCAGCAAAGGTGGTTCGAAATAAACAGGCCAGATTTGACAGTGGTAAGGCTCGGCGGGCACCATAACGGCAGTGCGCTATGGCGCGTTGATTTTTGTTTGATCGGACGGCCTGGAACGGACTCGATGGCTTTAAACGATAAGCTCCTTTTGATCTGGCACCCGGTCTAGCGCCTAGGTCATGTGGGGAGTAAAGTGAAGGGGGCTGAGACCGAAAGGAGCTAGGCCCAATATATTTTCAAATATGGGTTTTGGCCATTAAAAATGTGATTTTAAAGCTAAGAGAGGGCAACGATAGACAGCTAATGAACTTTGCAAGACAGGGCGGGAGGATTTGATGATTTAAACCAGATGGCTCATGGAAATTTCAATGAGGAGAAGATCGTGAACAACACCTGAAGTGTAGGAATGCTTCTTAAAACCCATTTCAGTATGGATTCATTTCATGAACAGAAGCAACAACCTGAATTAAATGACAAATATTGAGAACTACATTCTGCAGCACTTGTCGAGTCTCAAGATGATATTATGCACAAATAGTTGTTGGGCCTCTGTTTTGCCTGTTTTGCTTTGTTTTATATCACCTTTTACTCGAAATCACTCATGCTTTTGTTTAGCTTGAATAAGTCATTGTCATAGTTTTGTGCATTATCGGAAATAATAAGTAAGTATTTTCTATTCCTTTGTTTTAATGAGATTTAAACATTAAAGGCATATTTAAAAATAGTTTATGTGTTTGCAAGTTTACAAAGTTGGTTATATCCCTATTCTGATAGAGGCGAAGTTCCTGCACCACACGTTCCTGCACTAGTACCAGAACACATTCCTGCACCAACATTGAAAATTACCAAGTCTACTGAAAATCTGCATAATTTCTAGATGGACAAGTTTGACCTCGATTTTTATGCAAATGGAGGTGAATTATGGAAATCGAAGCAAATGGGTTTTTCACAAAGATAACCAATTACCCATAAATGAAATCGTTTCCTGAGATTCAAAGTATTCCAAAAGTTACGAATAGGTATTTGAAGCACTTTTATAAAAAAGATTGTTTTCTCCAGAATTCTGAAAACATAGTCAGCAAGTTCCAGACAGCCAACTTCCACCTCGGTTTTTGTGCAGATGAAGGCAAATAAAGAAATTTCGCGACATGGGTTTTAATCCCAGCATAGAAAATTGACTAAGCTCAAAACGGTTTCCCAAAATACGCAATGGTTGAGGAGATACGAAGGGGGCTCTGAAGGCAGTTTGTTAAAATTACCAGATTTTCCAAAATTCTAGAAAAAATCCCAGAATTGGAAAATTCGTATTAAATCACTATTATTTTAATAGGGGAATGGTTGTGCTGTTATATGCAATTAGAAATTGTTAGGATTCGATCCCTAGATTCCTTGCAAAGGAATAGCTTGTTTTAAATGATTACGAAAGATTATAAAAAGGGGAACGATGCACGTAGAAGGGAATGGACGAACGGATGGTAGAGGAGTGACGCTACAACATTGTTGTTGTAGCTTTGTTTTTCTGGTATTGCCCAAATCTGGGTTGGATTGTAATCACGCAAGTGTTTGCTTTGAGGATTTAATAAGAAGAGCTCCGCCTTATGCTTCATAAATTTTATCATTTTTTATGTTTAAACAGTTGATGCATTGATTCAATACTGGGTAGCGTTTCCATTTGAAAGGGAAACGTGCTGGTTGGCTAGGGCTCAGTCAACCCAGCATGTTCTCCCTTCTTTTTGTTCTTGTAATTTATGTTTTTAAATTTCCATGTGTGATTTAATTTACAACATTTGAATTTCAGTTTGAGTGAAAGAAGACCTGCTGCGTGAGGTAGTTAAGTTACTTTCTGCACGGTTGATTTATTTTCCTTGCTTGGTTCGAGCAGGAGGAGTTACCTGCCCTAGTGCACATTGATGTGCTATTCACGTTCTGCAAGATTTGGTTTATTTCCTCCACCTGGTTCATTCCTACACCAGTGCATGTTGGTGTGCTATTCACTTTCTACACGTTTGGTTTGTTTTCTCCGCCTAGTTCGAGCAACAGAAGTCACCTACACCAGTGCACGTTGGTGTGCTATTAACTTCAACAAGGCTTTCTAATTTACTTTCAACAATTTTCTTACTTTCATTAAACACTTTATAACATATTGTTTCTTTATTTCTGCAGACATTTATCTTTTTGATATGCAATCTGGTTTTATAACACTTGCAGTAATTAAGCATTGATTTCAAGAATTAGAATTTAAAGTGTAAGAAGCTCTGATTAGGTAAAAGAACCAGTTTCTTGGTACCAGATATGAGTGTTGTGGGCTTGAGAAAGTTCAGGGCCCTTGCATGAAGAAAATCAGTTTTAGTATGGACATTACTTTACACCTTCTGCATAAATCGTTGTTCCTGCACTAGTGCAAGAAGACTACACTAGTGCAAGATTGATTCTTGTTGAAAGGATATCTTTACATGAGCAGGTTCGAAGGGGCTCATCTGTTGAACACTGCCAAGGTGTCTTTGCTAAAGAAAACACATTCTCAGTAGATGATCAATATCCAGCTAGAGTGATTGCCTTCTTTTTATTTCTGAATCTGTTTTGCAAGTACATTTCTTCTTGTTCCAGCCTTAGATTGCTTTGATGATTCAGTTATCTTCTCTAAAAGATTTTATTTAAAGTAGGAATTTCTATCAGGAAAATTCATACCATCTTTGGCATTGCTTGTGCTTCGTCTCTAAGTTTACGAATCCCCTGGGTTGATAATTAAATGTTGAGTAGTTGCTTAAGTGCAATTCCTACACCCAACATTTTGGCATCGTTGCCGGGGAGGCGATTTGATTTTGTAAGAATTTTTCTGTTGATGCAATAAGGGTAAGTATGCCTTTATCTTTTTGTTTTTAATGCAAGTGTGGTGAGCTTTATTTCATTCAATAACTTTTAAAATCAATTATCTTCAGATCCTAATCTTACTAATATGTAAGAACCCCTGTTACTAATATGTGTGTGGAGAGAGGGACTATCAATAAACCAGATGGACTTGAAGATGATAAATATGAAGGATGTCTCACAAGCCCTAGCAACTGCTAGGATCTGGACCTCTAACTCTCAGGAAGAGAAGTTTTTGAAAATATTCAAGAGCTTGACCATTTCTCCACCACCACAAGAGGATTTGGAAGTCTCTTTTGATTTCCCTGACCAGTCATCTAAGGAGACAAATGAATCATGCACTATAATCAATGGAGAACATCCACTGGAACATGAGATTGATGAGTTCCTGACATGTCTATCAACAGATCCAGAATCTAATCAAGAGACTACTCACCCTATGAAGAATAATCAACATGACATGGAAGAAGAGGATGAGCAGCATTGGCCAAATCAAGAAATGGACCAAGAATACCATGATCATGTCGAACATTGGTTCCGAAGAATGACTCAAGCGAGGGAGTTTTATTTTCTTTTAAAACTCTTGTTGTCATATCAAGTACATTGGTTGGTTTTTCATGCTCATGTACACTTTCAAGTTTGTATGATAAATTTGAGCATGAATATATATTTTCACCTGATCTGCACATGGCTACATTGGAAGTATGTGTACACTTAACACTGATATTTCTATTTTTAAAAATACAGTAGGGTAATGAATAAATATGAATAACAACACTCTTGAACTTGTGATTTCATAAAATCACAACTTTTGAAATTTTTTTTTTATTACGCATTCTGATGGTAAAACTTGTCAAAAGTTCTTTACACTTAATGCTTCATATTTTTAAAGTGAATTTGATTGATATGTAGTGTTATAAGTTACATGTAATACCTTTCTCTTATTCTAACAAACTAACATCTAGAAAATATTTTCAAATTCCTCTTCGAAGGGACCAGTGAAAAAACCTCCTATGGTGGACCACGCCTACAAAAATCTAATAAGCTTTCATAAAGAACCCTAGCATGATAAACTCAAGGAATATTTTTGGTCATTATCTGAGATGTTTTTTTAATAAGTTCTTACGGTAGCATGACCAACCAGTAAAGAATAAACTTTTCACGCCATCCTACACTCTTAAGGAGTAGATTTTCTTCCCCGCCTCTTAAGTAATCCATCTGGGGTTAATCACAATCGAAGTTTTTTTTTTAAACATAAACGAATTAATTGAAGGATAGGAGGTCTCATTGCGAGGTGACCTACTATGATCATGGGTCCTAAGGAAGATGAAATTACTGCACTAGTCACCAAGCTAGGGTAATGGCTTTCAGTTGGAAAACTGGAAGACGAGAGGTCTCATCGTGAGCCGACTCATTCATTATTGTTAGTTCTCATGAATGGCATTGTCGTTAGCTGATTACCAAGCCAGGAAAATGTCCTTCAATTAACTTATAAAAAGAGAAAAAGAAAATGCTCATAAATAACTCTGAATCAATATCTAATAGGTGGGACGAAATCATTTCGTAAGGTTAAAAGGTATCCCTATCGAGGCTATGGACGCTTGCTAGAAGCAGGGCCATGCCTGTGGTATTAAAGTTGGCTCTACACTATAATTTACTTGGTTGATTTTGCTTTCCGTGAACTCACTACCAATCTCTTCGAGAATGGATTTAAAATCCTTCCGTTGTTATGCCTTGGAGTTCTATCTTTTTGAAATGATTTTTTTTATGGACGTGAGGACCCTTAGTGCTGGTAATTCACTGTGCCCAGACAACAGAAGCTTTAACTATACATGGATGATGAGAAAATAATCATTATGGGAAGGTATTACTATGTCTACCTGTAACACCATATCGTTTAAATCATGTCACTCATGTTTATAATGAGGATGTTAAAGTGAAACTTTTGATCACGGATGCCTCCAAGATATTATTTTTGAAAATTTTAAAATTTGTCTATTTTTCTCAAGCGTGCACCATCCTTGCAATTTGGTATTTTTTGTGTGATAAATTTTCTTGGAATTAGTATAAATAATCAAAGAGTCCAGCAAAAACTTTGTTCTTGAAACAAGCTTTATCTAGTGTAGGAAATGTGATCACATAGAATTGCAGGAAATATCATTACGAATGCCCATAAATGTTTTTAATCTTGCTTTTTGTAAGGGAGAAACAACGCGACAATTGACTTCCTTGCATGAGGACATGCAAGAAGGTCAGCATGGGGGGATTTTGGGCCTCTATTTTGCCTTGTTTTATATCACCTTTTACTCGAAATCACTCATGCTTTTGTTTAGCTTGAATAAGTCATTGTCATAGTTTTGCGCATTCTCAGAAATAATAAGTAAGTATTTTCTATTCCTTTGTTTTAAAGAGATTTAAACATTAAAGTCATATTTAATAACAGTTTGTGTGTTTGTAGGTTTACAAAGTTGGTTATATGCCTATTCTGATAGAGGAAAAGTTCCTGCACCACACGTTCCTGCACTAGTACCAGAACACATTCCTGCACCAGCATTGAAAATTACTAAGTCTGCTGAAAATATGCATAATTTCTAAATGGCCAAGTTTGACCTCGGTTTTTATGCAAATGGAGGTGAATTATGGAAATCCGAGAAAATGGGTTTTTCACAAAGATAACCAATTACCCATAACCGAAACCCTTTCCTGAGATTCAAAGTATTCCAAAAGGTATGAACAGGTCTTTGAAACACTTTTATAAAAAAGACTATTTTTTCCAGAATTTTGAAAACACAGTCAACAAGTTCCAGGCAGCCAACTTCCACCTCAGTTTTTGTGCAGATGAAGGCAAATAAAGAAATCTGCGACATGGGTTTTCATCCCAGTATAAAAAATTGACTAAGCTCAATATGGTTTCCAAAAGTACACAATGGTTGAGGAGATATGAAGGGGGCGCTGAAGGCAGTTTGTTAAAATTACCAGATTTTCCAAAATTCTAGAAAAAATCCCAGAATTGGAAAATTTGTATTAAATCACTATTATTTTAATAGGGGAACGGTTGTGCTATTATATGCAATTAAAAATTGTTAGGATTCGATCCCCATATTCCTTGCAAAGGAATAGCTTGTTTTAAATGATTACGAAAGATTATAAAAAGGGGAATGATGCACGTAGAACGGAATGGATGAACGGATGGTAGAGGAGTGACTCTAAAACATTGTTGCTATAGCTTTGTTTTGCTGGTATCGCCCAAATCTAGGTTGTATTGTAATCACGCATGTGTTTTCTTTGAGGATTTAATAAGAAGAGCTCTGCCTTATGCTTCATAAATTTTATCATTTTTTATGTTTAAACAGTTGATTCATTGATTTGATACTGAGTAGCATTTCCGTTTGAAAGGGAAACGTGCTGGTTGGCTAGGGCCCAACCAACCCAGCACATTCTCCCTCCTTTCTATTCTTGTAATTTATGTTTTTAAACGGCCAAGTGTGATGTAATTTACAATATTTAAATTTCTGTTTAAGTGAAAACAGATCTGCTGCGTGAAGTAGTTAAGTTACTTTCTACACGGTTGATTTATTTTCCTTGTCTGGTTCGAGCAGGAGGAGTTACCTGACACAGTGCACGTTGGTGTGCTATTCACTTTCTACAAGATTTGGTTTATTTCCTCCACCTGGTTCGTTCTTGCACCAGTGCATGTTGGTGTGCTATTCACTTTCTACACGTTTGGTTTGTTTTCTCCGCCTGGTTCGAGTAGGAGAAGTCACCTGCACCAGTGCACGTTGGTGTGCTATTCACTTCAGTAAGCTTTTCTAATTTACTTTTAGCAATTTTCTTGCTTTCACTAAACACTTTATAACAGATTGTTGCTTTATTTCTGTAGACATTTATCTTTTTGATATGCAATCTGGTTTTATAACACTTGCAGTAATTAAGCATTGATTTCAAGAATTAAAATTTAAAGTGTAAGAAGCTCTAATTAGGTACAAAAACAAATTTCTTGGTAATAGATCTGAGTGTTGTGGGCTTGAGAAAGTTCAGGGCCCTTGCACAAAGAAAATCATTTTTAGTACGGACATTACTTTACACCTTGTGCATAAATCGTTGTTCCTGCACTAGTGCAAGATCGATTATTGTGGAAAGGATATATTTACATGAGCAGGTTCCAAGGGGCTCATTTGTTGAAGACTGCCAAGATGTCTTTGCTAAAGAAAACACATTCTTAGTAGATGATCAACATCTAGCTAGAGTGATTGCTTTCTTTTTATTTCTGAATCTCTTTTGCAAGTACATTTCTTCTTTTTCTAGCCTTAGATTACTTTGATGATTCAGTTATCTTCTCTGCAAGCTTTTCTTTAAAGTAGGAATTTCTATCAGGGAAATTCATACCATCTCTGGCATTGCCTATGCTTTGTCTCTAAGTTTATGAATCCCCCGGGTTGACAATTAAATGTTGAGTAGTTTGCTTAAGTGCAATTCTTGCACCCAACAATATTGTTGAACAACACCTATGAAATGCAATTTTTATGGTAATGGCCATAATTTGTGAATTTATATAAAAATCATGGAAAGAAAGCATACCTAATATTGTTGTATCAATGCTTGATCCTAATGTAACAATTGTTGAGAAGTGCATTGTTTTCCCTATTGAATTTTCCACTATAACTACTCGCATGGCACTATGGTGTGAGTAATTATTGTGGCAACATATTCTCGGATGGTCTAGTAAAATATTATTACTCCAAAAGCAAAGGTAACATATCATGATGTTCTAGTTTCTTTCGAAGAGATAGTTGAACAAGGATTATGCTCTACAAAATTCCTTTTAAAGCTTGATTAATGGCATATTTTCCATCAACCAAGGGGAGGCTCTTCGACAACAAAATCCTATGAATTTTACCATACCCATTCAACATCCTCGTAACTCAAGCGGTGGTGATTTCTTCAAAAAATCCACCCATAATGATTCAACCGAGGACAAGAAATTACATGATTGAATATGTGGTTTGTGTCTTCCCAACCTTCACTCGCTCTCCAGCTCCTACTGGAAGGGAGATCCAACCTCCTGATCTCGTTCTCCAATACCCACTGGAAGTGATCTTCAACCTCGTTGATCTGATAACCAGCTTCTGGCTGGAAGCTTCAACTTCCTCACTGAAGGCTCCAACCCTCAGCTCCACTTGTGGATCATGTTTCATAAATTTTCACACTAGATCCAACTTCTTTAACACATAACATCTTGTAGATCAACTAAAGTAAAAATGAAATCAATTCAATCAGAAGAGTGATATCATTGTAAGCAAACCACAAAACTAAACTTATAATACTGCATCAACACACAAAATAAAATGTAACCCTGACCATTTTTATGTCGAAATATATATGCTAATTTTTCTCAGCAAACCCACATGTATACGTGCATTTTTGTGGTGCAACCTGTGTATAGATCTCAATCTACCAAAATTTGGAATTTTGAGTCAGTTACATAATTGACCAGATATATTTTGAAATATTTTTTAAGCTAAGAAAACCCTCATATATTTAGCAACATCAATAATATTTTCAACAAATCAACATGTAAGAAAATTCAACTTCATCATTCAATCAAATCTACTCCATACACAATCATTTAATCTAGCCATGAAGATATCATTGACAGACTGCAGTGATAAAACAAAAAATATATGATTGATCATTATTTTATAAACAAAAACCCTTCCTTTATATACATGACTTTTTTGAAGAGAACCTGCATGCATACACTACTTCATTGCGGCCAACCTGCATATAGATCTGAAATATTTTACCCTAAAATTGTGCAGCTCTTCAGAACTTCAGAAATACCCATATCATAATATTCATAGATAGAACATGTGTCGAAAACTTAGATCTAGTCAATCTTATAGCAGATCATAAAAGGGAAAGTCATTTCAATTCTCATGATCCCGATCCATCCTTGTCTTGATTGGTGCATAACTATTTAAGATATATATGATAACTATGGCTCATACAATGCAAATATACTTCATATTGAAGTGTTTTAGCACTTTGATCTACACCTCCTTATATAATTTGAGCCTTAGCCAATACAGTTAGTCAAAACCACAAAAGTGTGGGTGGTAAACTTGGACGGGATCAAATAATCATTACTGCGCTTAATATTGTGGGCTAATACCATGGTAAGGAACCTTCGTATTGTTAAAATTAGTGTGGAAACACATACGCGACTTTTCTTCTTTGTATTTGCAAGTATACATGACAGGGCCTTGATGAACCCTAGTATAGAGCTTCAAATATTCACCTCTAGTAAATTTATGATTCTGATATGTAAACTTATGTACCACCATTCTGATATTGTGTTCCATCATCCTGTCATTTATAAATTTACTTGAAAACTCACCTAGATACCATAAACTTGTTTTGTTGCAAGAGAGTGGCCATCAAGGACAACACATGCATCATAATGCCAAAAACCCATACATAGAATTGTTTAACCTACATACAAGTTCTTTCCTACCCTTCACCGCAAAGTCTTTAGGTTGCTTCATGTAGATTTCCTCTTGCATATCCCCATGAAGAAATGTTGTCTTCACATCCATCAATTCGACCTCAAAATCAAATGCAACAGAAACAGATAAATGTAATCTAATATAAGTAACTTTGGCCATGGGAGAAAAAATATTACCAAATCAATTCTCGACACTTGGGAATAACCTTTTGTTACAAAACAATCATTGTATTTATCCAAATTACCTTCTTCATTCATATTCTTCTTAAACACCCATTTTGTCCTAATGGGCTTCCTTCCCATCGATAAATCCACTAGATCCAATGCCTCATTTTTGTGCAAGGATTCCATTTCATCAACCATGGCCTCCTTCTAGAGTTTTTCGTCCTCTCAATCCACTGCCTCTCATAGCTCTAGGATCATCAGCAGTGATAGTTAAATAAAAATTTGAGCAGAAAGTAGATGGATTATACCTTTCTGGCTTCCTTATTTCTCAAACTGATCTTCTCACACCTAGAGTTTGTGGCTCTTCCTCTTCTAAATCTTGTTGTGTTGTAGAGTCTGATTCTTCCTCCTTTAGCTCAAAATATATAGTCTGAGGTTCCTTTGAGAGGATTTCAAGTTTAACAACATCTTTCACCTCTATAAACATCGCATCTCGGCTATACGCAACCTTCCTTGCTTCTGGGTTCTAAATCTTGTAACCTTTTGAACCATCCTCATACCTAATATAGATGCACCTTTTAGATTTATCATCCAACTTGGTCCTTTTCTCCTTTGGATCATGTACGTGTGAGTCACATCCAAATACCATCAGGTGTGAAGGAGAGGGTTTATTACTAGTACATACCTCATGTGGAGTATTATCCTCCAACGTTGATGAAGGAGATCTATTAACCAAGTAACATGCAGTCTCCACTACCTCTTCAGAAAATTCCTATCCTAACCTGGTACCACTAAGCATGCTTCTTGGCTTTTCCATCAACATTCTATTAATTATTTCTATAATTTCATTTTTATAAGGTGTGTATGGAGTATTCTTATGTCATGTTATACCACCCTTCTTACATAAATCTTCAAATTCCTTCTTGCAGAACTCTCCACCATTATCTGTCCTTGACACCTTTATCTTCTTTTGTGTTTGGTTTTCTACTAGAGCCTTAAATTATTTCAATTCAGCAAAGAAATCGGATTTATTCCTCATGTAATACATCCATTTATTCCTTGAGAAGTAATATATAAATGAAAATAGTACAAAAACTTAACCAGTGATGGAACTGACACAGGTCAAACCACATCACTATGCACGAGCTCTAATATTTTTTTCGCCCTCTTAGCATGCGAAGGAAAAATCACCCGATTATGCTTCCCATATACACAATGTTAACAAAAATAAAAATCCAGAGAGAAATTATACATAAATTTTACCATACCATTACCATACATTATTCGAAGGCCCTTCTCTCCAATATGTCCAAGCCTTTCATGCCATAACATGGTATTTTCTTGAGATCGCTAGGCTTTCTGCACTTTCAGGAACCAAATAATTGTTGCAACCAACGATAATAGTGCCACCGAGAAGATTTTACAGAGTTCCAATGTGAACTCCCCGCATTAATACCAGTTTTCCCCGAACCATCTTGTAATAATGTTTCTCGAACACTGCTTTTACACCTGCATCATCCAAGAATGAATATAACACACACTCAAAACAATATTTTGGTCATTCATTGTTTTTTTTGTGATCATATAGTAATATATTATGTTGTATATTTGGTCATTAATTGTATTAATTATTGAATAAATCAGTCACTAAATTAATGACCAAATTTATGACTAAATATACTACTAGATGATAAAATTGAGACAACCAATTAATAATTAAGCGAAAAATGACTAAAAGTTTGCCGCGTTATAAGATACTGTAAATTAGCTACTATTTGTCACCAACTGAAAAATGGTTGTTTAAATGTAATTTTTTGTCATTTTTTAGTAACTAATTAGCCATTTTTTACTAGTGACGTGGTCTCTAATCTTAATTTCTTTTGGATTCTTTTCTTGTCTTCATAGCTTTTCTTCCTACCTTGTGTTGTTTTAATGTTTTGTTTAATCTGTCGTACCACCAACTCCATTTCCTGCAATGCATTAGGTCCTAAAATTAATTGATCTTTTGATTGACTCCAACAAAGTGGTGTATGACATTTTATGCCATATAAGGCTTCAAAAGGACTCATCTTTATTGAAGTTTGATAGCAATTGTTATATCCAAATTATGCTAAATGTAGAAAATCATCCCACTTATTAGGCTTTTCCTTGACGTACATTCGCATCATATCTTCCCGTATCTGATTCGTCCTTTTTGTCTATCCGTCAGTTTGAGGATGGTATGTTGTCCTGAAATTTAATTTAGTTTGCATGCCCCAAAACAAGGATTTCAAAATGTTGGGGGTAAATTTAGCATCTCTATAAGGCACTACCATTTTGGGTATTCCATGCAGTCAAAACATTTCCTTGATGAATATATTATCCATATGTGCGGTGTTAAAAGTGGACTATAATAGTATAAAATGTATTAATTACTCAAAGTGTCCACTACCACCATGATTGAGCCATGTTGTTGTTTTTTCCTTGTTAATCCTCTAATAAAATCCAAGGAAATCACTTCCCATTGTTGATATTCCACCCTTAACTGTTGGAATTCTATACATTTTGTTATGTACTCTATTTCCTCCTTCTTCATGCCTCACAGAAATAGCTCTTTCCTTAAATATTTTATCAAATTTTGATAACGAGGATGTCCTACATATGGCTTCTTGTGTAATTAATCTAGTATCATTTCTTTTAGGGCACTCACATTGGGGATATACAATCTATTTTTATATATTAGCAACTTTTCATAATTTTCAACATATCTTTGAGTTCTGTTTGTTTAATTTTTTATTCAATTTCTAGATATTGAGGGTCTTATTGCATTCAATCTTTAATTTGTTCCACAAAATATGTACTCATGCTACTCACATACATCCTGAACATGTCTACTTAAAGCACCTGCAATTTTGTTTTCTTTCCTTTTTATGTGTTTCATATCAAGTCCAGACTGACTAAGGAAAGCTAGCCACCTTGCTTGTCTAGCATTTATATTGGGTTGGCTAAAGAAATATTTCATACTGATGTGATATGTCAGCAAAGTAAAATTTTTCCATAATAAGTAATGTCTCCACATTTTTAGATCATGCATCACTGCTTCCATATCTAAATAATACCCCACATAACTATTTTGATGTGATTTTCAGTTTCCTATACTGTGCCTATACTCATAGGCTACTACTACATTTTCTTATATCAACACTCGCCAAAGATCTTCCAAACACGCATCAGTATAAGCAGTGAATTCTTTATTTCGGTCTACAATTTTTAGCATAGGAACTACTGTCAAAAGTTGTTTTTACTTGCCGAAAACGTCCTGCCATTTTTTGGTCCACTCAAAATTTGTTCTCTTTTCCTGTAAGGAAGTATTGGGATAAACTAATTTTGAAAAGCCCTATTTTATCGATTATATCATGTGATCCCCATAAATGAATGAAGTGATGGCACATCCTTAGATATGGGCCAATTCATAATAGATGAAAACTTTTTAGGATAAAAAAAATCACATAAGCACTAGATCATGTCTTTGTAAAACTCACACTTGTTGATTTTTGCATATAGTTGATGTTCTCTTAAAGTTTGTAGCACCAACTTCAAGTACCCTTTGTGCTCTTCTTCATTTTTATAAAATGCTAAAACATCATCCATGAATACTAGAAAAAACATATCGAGATATTAGTGGAGTAGAATATTCCATTAAATAGATGAAGGTTGCTGGTACGTTAGGTATCCTAAAAGGTAGCACTATGAATTCATAGTGGCCATATCTAGTTAGAAAATCTATATTACATATATCTTCATATTTTATTTGTAGTGTATGATATCCAATATTTTTTTGAAAACATGGTTTCTCCCCTCACGTGATTGAACAAATAATCAATTCGTGGCAACATATACTTATTTTAGAAATTAGTTTATTCAATTGTTGATAATCGATGCACATTCTAAATGTGCCATCTATTTTCTTGACAAATAGTACTGGGGCAACCGAGGGTGAGACACTTGGTCTGATATACCGTTTGTCTGAAAGTTCTTGTAATTGCAATTTTAGTTCTAGTATTTATGGTATACTCATTCGATAAGGAGCTCTAAACACTCGGGCGACACCTAGTACTATGCCTATAGAGAAGTCTATGTCTCTTCGAGTATGTAAACCTAGAATTTCCTCTCGAAAAATATCTAGAAATTCATTGATGACTTGTAAGGCCTCTAAATTTTCCTTTTCTATTTGTTTTTTATTGGTTTCCTTGCGCACCATATATAGTTGGCATCCTTTCCTTGCACTCCTTTTCAGTTGGAAATATGAAATTTTCATTTTTATATTGGTTTTGTTTTTCCTCTAATAATTTTGGTTTGCCCATTTTGACCCATACAAAGCCCATGTTTCTCCAACCAATCGATACCTATTAATAAATTGTATGATCTTAAAGGCACGAAAAATTTTGAAGCATGATTTTTTTTCCTTAAAGTTTAGAAACATCAACGAATCTTGCTAATCGCTAATATGAAAACTATAAAATATTTGGGATATATTTGTAAACAAATTAAAATTTAGTATGTTTTTATATATACTCTCTATATAATTTTGGCATTATTTAAGGTAAAATAATTTTATATTATAAAACTTGGGTGAATTATTTTTAGAAAAAATGGAAATTGGCGAATCTTTTTTTTTGGAAAAAGAATGGAAAATTAGCCCACCTGCGAATATTAGCCCCTAAACTTTTCCATGCTTAAAGGTACACTATGGGATAATTATTTACGTCAATGGGACACTGTCTTATTTGACTCATTACCTTTGTTTTGGTAACAATTACTAACTTTACTAACCATGCATTTTTTATTTTTTTCTCATTTTAATTTACATTTTTCCACATTATGGGGAATAATATAACTTAAACTAGCTCGTAGATCAATTAGCATATAAATAGATTGGTTCAGAATGGTACCTTCAATATCAATAACGGTAATTGATGCGCAACATATTTTTCTTGTTATGCGACATTGATCCTGCAAATGTTTCTGAAAACATCATTCACAATTTTTTCTTCATGAACAACTGGAATATTCTGAGCATATCATGGATTATGCAGAAAATCCCTTAATAAGTGTTGCTTGCCACAACCCAAAAACTTGATTCTTTCTCTTTCCTTTAGCCCACCGTTTCTTTTTTTGTCTATTTCCATGAGCTTTGACCCGATATAAGGCTCTGCACGCTGACTTAAGTTTCCCTTATTGAAATTTTTCTAAGGTTGATATTTTTTAAAATCATTACGACAAGGAGATTTGTGTTCTTTTATGTTCGTTACAGAGTTATTTTTCACCTTATTCCGCAATGGTATTAACCCTTCGCTTCAATTTTTGAATTGTTGATACAACAATATGACTTCTCTTACTTCTTAATCCATTGACATAGGATACTCAAACTCAATCCTTTTCATGTAAGGTGCTGGAAAAGAGTTCAAAAAATGTTGTACCTTAGCTTTTTATTCTTTAATATAAGAAACACACCATAATAAGTTTGTAAATTTTGATACAAAATCATCCATAGTTATCTTTCCTAGCTTTAACTCATGGAATTCTTTAGCATGTTCGCTCACTCCTGTACCGAGACTTAAATTGTTTCTGGAATTCCTCCCAAGAAATTGTGTTTTCTTATAATAGGTGCACACTTTTCGCCTCTTCCCACGAGAGGGTTTCCTTTCCTTGGAACTGGTAAATATCCAATATGGCCTTTATATTACTCTCATATTCATATGCCTGAAAATATTTTATCATGTTCAAAACCCATGCTTCCACATATTCTTCCTTTTCCCCATGAAAATTTGGGGGTTTGAGTTTCCTAAACTCCCCTTGTAACTTGATTTTCCTTTTTTCTTTTCATGATTTCAGATATTTCCTATCCGATTCACCACCACTTTTAGACTTCCCTCGTCGTACTTCCATCTTTTTCATGTTCATCCCTTCTCGTTTTGTGCTTCTACAACTGTATTTTTTTGTCATTTATCTTATCATCTTCTCATTTTCCTCACTCGCTTATGGGGTTTTAGCTTCACTTGTATACCTTAAAAAAAACAGCAATACAACCTGATATCATTATGTCATCTTGTTTTTTTTTTGTCTACACATAGCTTTTGTTATTATCATGGTCCTTTGAAGGTCGAGTGCTAAACTTTCTCTGATACCACATGTCACAGACCTAGGTATAAAACCATATATATATATATATATATATATATATATATTTCTCATAATTACTCTATGCCTATTTCCTCTAACTCAAGATTACCCTCATGGTATATTAATTTTTTTTCCATAGCTTCCTCATAATTAATCTATGCCTATTTCATCTAATTGGGATTAACCTCCTCGTATATCATATCTATATTTTTAAAAATTCCTATCCTTAACTTATCATAAGAAACATCTAAACAAGTCCTTCTATAAATCCTATCTTTATAAATCCTATCCCGAATTTTCAATTTCATCACAAGGTACCTACTTGTATACATACCTATTGTTTTGGTTAATAATCCAAACTTGTTAAACTTACACCATTCAAATAAAATCCATCTAAATCTTGGAAAAAGATCACAACCCAATTTTCTCGGAGGTGTAGTATTTTTGCGGTGGTGATTTATTCCTTTGGAAATTATGTTATGTAAATGGTATTGTAAATATCTAAGTATGATAGATATATTACATTGGTTACTATTAAAACATATAAATGAGATTCACCATGGGAAAAGTATTACACCACACACCCTTGGTCATAAATCTTGAACATTCTCGATTATTTCATTTATTGAGGTGTTGTCCCTTGATCAAAGCAACCCAACCAGACTCCTCCACCTTGCCATATTACGTGATTGCTATAAAGGTGTGTACCAAGTATTTTGGACACTCTGGACCGTGTCTTCTAAATGTAATGATGTCATTTTAGGATGTTAGCCCTAATATTCCTTTCGCTCCAACAACCGGCTCATTTGGAAGACGAACAATCTCAAGGTGTCATCGTGGCCTCCGATCACCATGTCTCTCCCTTACCTGTTTGCATCTAGTCATAACATTTGCAGCAATGCATTATTCATGGTAGGTCTAAGGTTTTTAATGGTTATATTCATGGTAGGTCTAAGGTTTTTAATGGTTATATTTTTCCTTCTGTTTGTATTTTCCTTATATAGTGTTTTTTACTTCATTCATGATACTGGCTCATTCTTGTGTGTATGTTGCAGGTACAGAGAAAAGGAGTCTGACCGAGAAGTCAATATTGGAAAGCTTAACATTGTATCAAACCTCCCTCTACAAGGTATTATCTTCTCTCAGTTAACCCTTATTCCTCGTCGACTGATGTTTCTTATCTAACAGGTTGTTTTTCTGCATTTCCTTAGTTCTACAATTATATTTTTTGTGTGCTTCTCTACCCAATTCATAAGGGTTACTCGATATCACACGTACCCCATTCCACGTGAGGATTTATTTTTTTTCCATCTCTCGACGCTTCCTCGCTGCTATAGCAAACTGGTAATTTTCATGTTAGAAATATTTTTTTTTTCTATATATTAAGCGTTGTCGCAAGTTCTGAGAAGCCCATTTCTTGTTCCTACACACGTAAAGTTTCTCTCCTCACTCCACACTGTGTATCTTCCTTTTTCATGGAAATTTCACTTTTACTACATTAAAACGCTTTTATTTCGAGGTAGGGTTCTTTGTCTTCAAGGTTCTAGCTGTTGGTATGGTGAGTAGCCTTTTTTTGATTTTATGTCCAAACGACATTCATTCTCGGTCATTGATGGGTACTCATTTTTCTTTCCAGGTTTCTGTTATGCACATACCTCCTGATGGGTTTCAAATATGATGTGGATTACATGTCGCTATTCAAACCAGAGTTCAATCTCCTATCTTCATTTATCCCACAATTAGAAGAATGTAAACCTTTATCTCTTTTGGTTTTTTGCTCCATTATGCATTATCATTTTGGATTATGGGTGAAGGACTCTATAGGAATTGTAGCTTCAACTTTTGCTATGCATCGAGTTTATTTTTGAAATTTATAAGGGAATTTTCACGCTTCCCATCATCATACTTGCTATAATCCATAGACCTTGTTCATGGCTTGTTATTTTGGATTTGTTATTTATGATCATGACTTCTAGTATGTAACTGTATATAGTCATAATCCATCATGTCGGTTTCTATTTTAGTTTTGAATTGATATGTAACCATTTCACTTCATATAATTATATATTTTGGCTTCCTAGAATCGCTGCAGGAATTAAAATATGGATGAATTCTATAATTGTGTTTGCCTTACTTTAAAAAATATGAGATGCAAAGGTGATTTGGTTGAATTTTAAAGACTCCTACGCTATTCTTTCAACTGGTATTTCCATTTATAAATTTCTTATGAAGTCTCTTCCCCTGATTATTGTTTAGTGAATTAGGAAGTCTGTAACTATTATGATTGCATGGTCAAACTCATCTTTTTAATTGACTATTCACTTTATTTAGTAGTTTCCTTCGGTTTATTTCTCCCCAGTTATCACTAATTTTGATATCATTATTTGAGAACACTAGTTATTTAAAATAAACAATATCTGTCTCCACCATGTGTTTGTTTATTAAATTTATCTCTCTAAAAAATCGTGGGCATTGTATATTTAATTTATGCTTCCATTTTTGCTTTGAAACTAGTAACGGTATCAAGTGTTTAGAATTTATTTTTAAACATGTATTACACTTTGTTTCTTTCTTCCCTTGTTCCTGTTTTATCAAATTTATCCAATACTAGTAAGGATTTAAAATGTGAAAGATGATTAACTTGTTTTGGGTTCTCTCTCTCTTTTCTTTTTATTCCGTACGATCCGCGACGATACTATATTATAGGTTTTGATGTAGTTATGTCTCAGTTTCTAGGAATTCAATTTATGACAAGAATGGTATTCACTCGGTATTCATCAAGTTATAGGCTTCCTTTTATCGTTCGTGCCCAATTTAATAAGTTTGCCCAAATAGATATTTTTAATGCTAGAATTGTCGCAAGAGAAGGGCCTAGAAGCTCCCTTACTCGTACTACGCAATAGTTAAATTATATATTAGTATTATTTTAATCAATATTTCCTTATAGATTAATACCTAAACTCAATACTTGTAAATTTTTGCAGACACTTAATTAAAATCGACTCTAGAGGGTGTGATTATCTAACATTCTTTATCCCTCTTGTATCTCTTTTCAAAATCTTATGCATGACTTGAAAATACCCCTAAGAAGATTCATAAAGCGTAGATATATTAGATTCCAATTTTTTTCATAGAAAACAATGAGTGAGACATTGGTAATAAAAAATCATAAAATGCTTAGTCACTCGAAACACGAAATAATTCAATTGAGATACACCTAATCTCCATCATTAGCCGAAATTTATGAACAAATACAAATATTCTATGAGAAGCAAAGATCTACCTCCCAACTCAAAAAGAACTATACGAATAAGAAAAAAAAGTTCAAACTTTAACCGTATTAGTTACTCAAGTTTGTCAATTTGGGAAGATCAGTGTCTTTGTTTTCTACATCGTTACTCAAGTTTGTCAATTTGGGAAGATCAGTCTCTTTGTAGTTCAATCTCTAACCGTATTAGTTACTCAAGTTTGTCAATTTGGGAAGATCAGTGTCTTTGTTTTCTACATCGTTGTTGGAACTATAGTTGAAGAAACATTATCCACCCAACTAATGAATTGGTCCTCGAGTTTCGCCCTAGAATAGATATAATGCCAACGGAATCAACAACCTCTTCTGATTTTGGATAAGGTTTTTTATGCCTTGCTTCCCTACTAGATATTTCATTTGCAACGTCGTGCTTTCGAGCGTCTTCCAACCCAATAGAATGGGATTTTTTTATTTTTATTTTTTCAAAAAAAGTATATTATCTTTTCTTCCTTAATGCCCTCCTTTTTCTCCCTTGACGATTTATTCCCCATTACTTGTCGTTTTTTTTACATAGAGTGATTTACTCTATATATATATATATATATATATATATATATATATATATATATTTCTCCAATGGTATTAAATCTTATTAAGCAACTCCTACTGATTTTTAGGAGTGATTATAGGGAATACTTGTCTTGATTTGATCCGTCAACCTTGGCTTTGAGATATTTGTAGTAATCTCTTTAATTCCAATGCTTCTTTCCCAAGTAATTTTCAGTCTTGTCCTTTCCATTAATAAAATTCATTTATTACATCATTATCGTACTTTATTATTTATTTAAATTTATTTCACTATGTCTTTTGAGGCATCAGAATAGTCTAATCTTAAAAAAAAAAAAAAATCCTAGAAGCAAAGGGGTATTACTTTGAGAGACAATTCCTATAGGCCATTCTAGTTCCATACATGTGCATTTACATATTAATCAATGTGGAGAATATCCAAATATATGAGCTATTCATTTTGGACCAAGAACTTCCATAAAGGACTCAACACCAAATTCTTGGGTAGACATGGAAAGGGATGCATTTACGTAGAAGAGACCCAATAAAATAAGAGATGCGAAGCATAATCATGAACAAATTGTGTTGAAAGGAAAATTTCTAAATAAAGGATAATGGTACTACATTGCGAAGTTGGATGAAAAAAAATTTCAGGTCAATTCGTAATTCTTGTGGTGAAGAAAAGACTCATAAATTGAGAGGTATGTTTCAGATTCAGAAAATATAAACTTTGTCATCCATATTAGTACTTTTTAGGTCAAAAAAATTATTGGAATGAACTTGTAGGGACATATTTGAGGTAGGTCATAGTTTGGAAAATTATGGTTAGCAACTATTTGAAATATTTTTGCTTCCTTTGGAATCTTCAAATGATATTTTTTCTATCAAATTCATATATAGAAATATAAATAAAATCTTAGGCACCGAAACATTTTGACCTGTGACATAATCAACTCAATCGGAGATTATATGTTAAAGTTATGATTCACACAAGTTGGCCTAGATAGCTAACACCATGATATGAGGTGGATGCAATGCTTTCCCCAATTAGTTAAGCATGTAGGACTAACCACATGTGAACTTTCAAGAAAATTCTAGAAGGTGTAGAACCATAACTTTAATTGAGAGTATAGGAAGTGAAAAATATACCCCATAGATGGCTATCAAGAAATTTTAAGTAATAGGTGTCTAGGAGGAGAAGGTGTTTCATTCTATGTCATTGTATTTGTTCGATGGAGTGGCATATTAGAAATAATAAGGGATAAGCTTGTGTAGCATCATTGTAGGAAAGATTTTCTTAGGTAACTTCCTCAACAATACCTCTTTCTTTGTATTTTCATATTTCCATACTATAGAAAAGAGAGAAGAGTCACCTCACCTTCTAGATAGATTTTGTCTCATATAGATTTCCCAATATAAGTATTGTGTTTAATTATGAATTATGTCAATGTATTTTTATGTTCTTTATTTATTTTACATTTCAACTATTCAATACATTTAAGCAAGAACCAATAATTAAAAAGTAATATATAAAGTAAATTAACTTTCATAGTCAATATTTCAATATTTTATAAAATCCATAAAGTGTTCCATTTAAATATTCTAACAATTTACAAATCACTAACTTTGTCTTAGAACCAATAACTAAAAAAAATATATATCTAAAGTAATTTAACTTTCATAGTCAAAATTTCAATATTTTATAAGATCCATAAAGTGTTCCATTTAAATATTGTAACAATTTACAAATCACTCACTTTGTCTTGGCAATATATCCTCACTCTACTATGGCAATATGTTGTTACTCAAACAATTATGTAATATTCCGTGATCTAATAAATCCAATAATTCATGTGATGAATACTAAATCTTATCTATAAACTTTATAATTCAACAACATTTGTGAGCTTTAAATATATCTATTTAAAAAATTTAACCATTTAAAAATATTAATTATTGTATGTTAAAATAATTAAAATGCCTCATAAACAAACTCACTATTATTCTTGTGCTAGAGAGTTAAAATGTATGTTTCATGCCACTTCACATAAATTTAAATATACTTTGAAAATAATAAATAATTAATATTTTAAAAATTAAATAAAAATAATAAATATTTAATATTTAAAAAATTAAATAATTAATGAAAGTATATTTTTGGAAATTTTGACCTCGCGGAGCTTTGCACCAGGCTGACCACCATGGCCTAGCGTTTGGAGGTTTTTGCTTAGGCTCCTAAGGAAGAACTCCCTCCCCAGACCGTTAGGCCACGATCACTCTCCTGGGTAAACGTGAGGCTAACCGATGAGTGAAACCAGTGGGGGGACAACAACTCCCCCCATTATAGGCCGACGTCCCATAGGGGCAGCGACAAAGGATGATACCATCAATTAGAAAAACTTTGCATGTCTCATGACATCTTAGGGGTGACCCCCATAGCGCAACATAAAAATAAATCTACAACAGAAGAAGCAAACATCAAGTCAGCAAAATACATTCCGAAGAACCCCAAACGAACAATGATCGAGTGACTAGCACATTGCATCAATGGAAGAATCCAATTCATGAAGGATCATGCGTTGATAGACAAGTTCATGGGTTTCTAGCCCACTGAAAAATCCCTTCGAGGATGGATAGCTTCGAAGTGGAAACCCAAAGGCCACATTGACCTACATTTTTGAGCTATCGGTTTCTTCAATGTGTTATTTATATGCATTGAAGAAAAAAATAGGATCATGGATGGAGGACCCTATTTTTTTAACTCTGTAGGACTATACCTTCGACCCTGGATAGAAGGATTCAACCCTGACAAACAATATCTTACATGGGATCCAATCTGGATTCGGCTCTACTCCCTCCCCCAGGACTACTGGGATGAGCTGAACCTAAGGGATATAGGCAATTCCCTAGGGGAATTCGTAAAGATAGAAAATGAGACAAAGATCAATCGCTACGCATCATATGTCTGAATCTGCGTCTACATGAACTTGCTAAAGTTGCTACCAGGCTAGGTAAGTCTTCTGCACGAAGGTTTTGAATGGATACAAACTATAGGTTATGAGCATATTCCTTGCAGATGAAGGAGGTGTCACGAACATGACATCTCTTTAGAGATTTTCCTCTAAACAAAAAAGTGGTGGCTGAAAATGAATCCAATGATTAGGCATTAGAAAGATTCACAAAGGTAGCAAGTAACAAAAGGCACAACAAGTGAACTACCTCTCACCAGAATAAAAAAGGAGCTATGACTAGCAATAGCTTCACTTCCTTAAATCAGCTAAATGAGAATGAAAATTAACCAGATAATGAAGCCGGGCACACCTCTACAGAGCAGCCCCAGTCCTCCAAATCACAACATAACAAGGTACCACCTGAGACCTTACTAAAGCCTCAAACTTCTAGCTTCGTAGTGGAAAACCCGATGTCGAAGGGAAAAGAACAGGTGATGGAGACGATCCCAGAAGTTATGGAGGAAGAGCTAAAGAGCATTGACCTTAAGGGCCTAGATCTAATAGGGTTAGAGGATGCTTGCAATAAGAAGGAATTCATATCAATACTTGAGCAACAGGTTCAAAAGATGGAAGAAATTCTTACCCAAGCACAGCAGCACCCCTCTCTAGGTATTCAGGGGGGTATGCTCATAAACACAAACTTCTTCATGAAAGAGTCCCATAAAAGGGGTAGGAAAACAACGCTGCAAAGAGAAATATAAATGGGGAAAGAAATGGTGGACTCTCGTCGATTACCCAAGTTAACAAGATTATATGCCTACACCACCAATCCCCCCCCAATGAAGATCATCTCATGGAATATAAGAGGGCTCAACAACCCCACTAAGCACAAGATAATAAAGAAAATAATTGCTGAGGAACACCCTGCAATATTCTACATGCAAGAAACCAAATGTTCGAGCTCCACTTTGGAAACAATCTTCAAAAAGATATGGAATGGATGCAATACAATAGCTGTAAATGCCAATGGTGCATCTGGAGCCCCCAAATCATCTCCTTAGCGAACTATCATGCCAATACACACTTTTTCCAGGCCAAATTTCACCTAATTGGCAGGGACGTCCATGGCTTGCTCACGAATGTCTACTCTCCCCAGAATCTCCATTATAAAATGAAGCTTCTGGACAACATGGATAAACTCAATAAATAGAGGGCCCTTCTCCTCTAGCTCTTGGGAGGAGACTTCAATATGATAACAAATCTACAGGAAAGTAAAGGAGGAAGGATGCATATCGACTTAGATAGAACTGGATTCAAGAACTTCATCTAAGAAAACCACCTCATTGATCTTAAAACCTCCAATGGAATCTTCACCTGGAACAATAGAAGAGGAGGCACCCACGAGATAGCTTCTAGACTGGATAGATTCCTCATAACAAAATATTTCATCCGTCTAAGGGGTGATATAGTTGCTACCATCATCCTTGCTACAGGCTCTCACTAGTGAGAAATACAACTTCAATGGTTAAGACTGCATAAGTACTCTCCCAAACCATTTCGCTTTGAACATTGTTGGCTCCGGTACCCAAGGTTCAAGGAAATGGTCTCTACTTGGTGGTCCTCCCTGGTACCTCCGAAAGATACTAAAATGCTCCAGTTCCAGACAAAGCTCAAAATTATCAAAGGAAAAATGAAGGTTTGGAATAAATCAACCTTTGGCAACATATTCAAAGACCAAAAAGAGATGGAGGAAAAAATGAAGAAGTTACAACAAACTATCATCAAGGAAGGACAGTCAGCCGAGTCAGAGAGCGAGGAGAAGATACTATCTACTCAGATGGAAGAAAGAAGGAGCCGGGAAGAAATCCTATGGAGAAAAAATTCAAGGATCTACTGGCTTAAAGAGGGAGAACGAAACACATAATTATTTCACCGATCCACTATTCAGCATAGGATGCATAAAAAAATCACTATCCTCAAAAGCCAAATTGGAGAGTGGCTAGAAAAGAAAGATGACATTACAGAGGAGTTACGCAACCACTTCAGGAACATTCTGCAAGAACCCAATCATCAGAGGCATGAGGCCACTAGGAAAATCACTCATCACATTCCTAAGTTGATAACATATGAACACAACCAGATGCTGCTCAAAGCCACCACTCTGGTTGTGGTGGAACAAGCAGTCTTCCAGCTGAAAGTCACGAAAGCTCCAGGCCCTGATGGAGTTACCACCAAATTCTTCCACTTCTTCTAGGACAACATCAGAGACGAAGTTTTGGATGTAGTGGAGGAATCCTACACCACTAACTGGCTTCTTCCAGTGCTTAATGCCACCTTCATCACTTTGGTTTCAAAAGAAGACAACGCAGCGTCACAAAGAAAGTACATGCATATAACTCTCTGCAATTTTATTCACAAAATAATCTCCAAAGTTATTGTTAACAAGATGAAGTAGGTCCTCCCCATGATCATCTCCCCAGAGCAAATAGGCTATGTTGAAGGCAAACAAATTATTGATGGCATCACCCTAACCCATGAGGTCATTCACTCTCTCAAAACCTCCAAAAAAATGGCATGCTTCTCAAAATCAATCTATCCAAGTATTTTGAAAAACTTAGCTGGGACTATATAAAAAATGTCATCATAGCCTTCGGCTTCAGCCATACCTGGGTACGTTGGATCATGAGTCTCATCACGTATCCTTTTATTTCCATTTTGGTCAATCGTATTCTTTGTGCAACCTTCAACCGCTCAAGAAGAATTAGACAAGGGGACCCTCTCTCACCCTTCATATTCATCATTATGGCTAAAGTATTGGGTCTCCTTCTCAAATGATCCTTCCAGTCAGGTGCTCTGCATGGTTTAGCCCTCCACAACCTACCCCCTCATCCCATCAACAATTTGTGGATGACAACATGATCATGGGTTACCCCTCAGTCTGTGAAGCCCCAACCTTCAAATCTCTTCTAGATTCCTTTTCTGAAGCCTCAAGCACTGAGTTCAACCCTGAAAAATCGCAAATCCGTTTCTTCCATACCCCCCCTCTCTCTCAGTGCAACATTGCCCACATCTTAGGCTTCTCTATCGCATCCTTGCCTTCCAAATACCTCGGAGCCCCTCTCACTAACACCGCCATGAATCACTCCTCCTGGCGAGCTCTGTTGGAAAAAATGGAAAATATACTATCCAACTGGACCCATCGCACTCTCAATATAGCAGGCCACTTGGTTCTCATCAAATACGTTATGCAGCACTCCCCATTTACCTCTTCTCGATCCTCGTGGCCCCCAAATGGGTCCTCAAGGCCATGTGAAAATTGCAAAGATATTTCCTATGGGGTGGCACCAAAGAGAAAAAAAAATGGGTCTTAGTCAACTGGAGGGAAGTGTGTACTCCAAAACGTCATGGGGGGCTAGGTTTGCACGACTCTGAGTAGAGAAACAACATCATGGGAGCTAGTATCTGGTGGAAATGGGTCTCCAACCTGCATACTCTATGGGCTAATCTATGGGTGGCTAACTATACCCATTCACAACCCAAGGAAGACATTATCTGATTCAACATAGAGCCTGGGGGATTCCAAATCTGGAAAGCAACAAGCAACTAAAAACAGATGATATAGAGCCAAAACTTCTAGGAGCTGCGCTCAAGCAATATTCTAGGAGGACTCCTGGCAGCAACTCCCGAGACTATATTCCATATACCCTAGGCCTATATGGAGTGCATCTCTACAAGATAAGAAAAGGTAGAGTGTAGAGGGATTATGGACTAATGACACAACCCAAGGATATAGGAAATGGCTACACACGGACAAATGGAAAGATGACTATTACAACGAGAGTCACACAGACATTTGGGAGGAACTAAGCTCTAAAATAAAAATAAGACTATAGACAGGACCTGACATCCTTCGATGGGGTCACAAGCCAAGTGGTAACTACTACACCAAGGAAGCTTACAACCTCCTTCATCAGCAAAATCCAGATCCAACAAATCTCGTCTAGAAAAATATTTGGTCGACCAATCTCTGGCCTAAAGTAGCCACCTTTCTATGGCTTCTAAATAAACGATGCATCCTCACATGGGAGAATCTTCTGAAGAAAGGGTTTGTAGGACCCTCCAGATGGCTTCTATGCGAGGAAAACTTGGAAACTGTCGACCACCTGATGGACCAATGTCTTACCGCTAATGACTTGTGGAACAAAATTGGTGTTTTATGTAGACGTACCAACCGAGTAAGGGGAGACATCATCAACACCATCAACAGTTGGACGCAAAATCCTTACACTAGCACTCTCCAGAACAGACTTTGGTAGATAATTATGGATATTCCTATCTAGAACATATGGAAGGAAATAAATAACTGAATCTTCAAAGACAAAGCATCCACATCAGAGCAACTCTGGGCATGGATAAACTGTAACCTCTCTGAAAAAATGGCCCTAGATTCATGGAGCTAGGTGGACCTCCCTGTTGGAAATACTGAGAGGGGTGGATCAATATTTCTTTTCAATTGTTAATTATTGCCAGTTATATTCTTCACAATTAAAGATAGAGAGTTGTACAAAAATAATATTAAGGATTAATAAGAACTTCAATCCCTTTTTAATAATATTATACAATAGAAGAGTGAAGGGCACCAACCCTTTTAATGAAACAAGCACCAACCTGTTGCCAAGCACCAACTTGGACTTTTATGAGGCTCCGACCTCTAGGGCTCCAACCCTATCTTCTCAAGGCACCAGCCTTGTGTTTAGGGGCACCTAACCCAAGGACACCAATCCCTTTGTCTTCTTTTTAATATAAAATGTGTGATGTACTTGCTTGAGTGTCATCAACAAGATTCTTCATCGTTATTTATTCAATGTACTTTGTCCATCATGTGACTTCAATAGTCCTCACATAAGTCTGAGCCTTCAAGGGCAAGTCGAAGCCTTCTACAAGTTTAGATTTTAAGTATCACGAGTTGACTAGCTTGCAATTCTGAGCCTCCATAAATAACTATCCTTAGGTCCAAAATTTACGAGTCCTCTAGTGTACCAAGGTGTAATTCCACAAGTCTATATGAGCTACAGTTTCTCCACAGCTGTGTCTGACCTACCACAAGCATATTCGAGCTGAATGTCCACAATTCAACCTTCTTACATGTCTGAGGTACTGAGGTTGAGGCACCGAGTAGGTGACTGTCCATTGTTCCTCCACAGGCAAACTTTTAATACACCTGTCACAAATCCAAACCTCATAAAATATGACTGTGTAATCTGTTGTCTGAGCTTGAGGAAGAATAACCCAAACAAATGTGCTTTCTAAGTCCTCCTCGGCCTTAGTTCACAAGTTGTGAACTCTCCTTAAAGTTCTATGCTTCTCGAATATTCTTCACCGAATTGTTGATTCTGAAATGGATGAACACATATTTATATATATAGTAGTTTGTCCCTATGAAGAGACACATCCATTGGAAGAAGGTCCAACATTATATGACTTCATAGGTCGGCTTGAATGTAAACATATATTTTTTTATCTTAAAAATTCATTTTCTCACAAACTAATAGGAGTTTCGGGTAAAGTAAGAACTTGTTGGAAAGAGGGAAACATCCTCTTTAATATGGTCTAGGATTCTTTGTGAAAGGATGCCTCCAATGTGTCTAAAATTATTTTTCTTTCCGACTGTTCATAAAATTTTAGTGCAGAAGGTGATTGGGACAGTAACAGATCATTAGAGCTTCTTCATCATGGTGTGTCTTCCATGTCATCATATGTCATAGTGCAACATCTATCAATCTTCCATTAAGACAACTCATCAAGAGAGATTATATTCCATCAATGACAATTATTTACCAACAATCTCCCCCTTTTTCATTGATGGAAATATTATAGAATTCTCTCCCCCTTTGACATCAATGGAAAATGGGGTGCCCAAGTACTCCCCCTGACATGTTGCTTTATTTAATGTGATGCAAGAGAAATGACCCCCATCTTTTGGCGAAGATACTCAAATGCTTCTCGTGGAAGAGGTTTTGTAAAGATATCCGCAATTTTCTCTTTTGTATTGATGTATTCCAACCTGATATTGTGTTCAGCAACTTGTTCATTGAGAAAGTGGCATTTGATTGGAATATGTTTGGTTCTTGAGTGCATGATAAAATTCTTTGAAAGATCGATGGCGTTAGTATTGTCACAAAAAATAGTAATTGGTTGCTTAGTTTCTATGTTGACATCCTTCAAGGCTTCCTTCATCCATAGAATTTGTGTACAACAATCACCAGCAGCTATATATTCAGCTTCAGCTATAGAAAGGGTTATAGATGATTGCTTTTTGCTAAGCCAAGATACAAGACAATATCCCATAAAGAATGCATTTCCACTGGTACTTTTTCGATCATCCACACTTCCACCTCAATGAGCATCAGAATACTCTGTCACAAAAAGAGTTGAACTCTTAGGATACCAAAGACAAAAATCAGTTGTTCCTTTCAGCTATCTGAGAATTATTTTCGCAACTGTTAGATGGGATTGTTTAGGACTTGACTGAAATCTCGCTACCATTCCTACTGCTTGCATAATATTTGGTCTTGTAGCAGTTAAGTATAGGAGATCTCTAATTATTGACCTGTAAAGAGTTGCATCTATTTGGGGGATATCATCATCTTTTCTTAATTTACAATCTATGGTCATTAGTGTGCTCACAGGTGCACAATCTTCCATTCCATATATTTTAAGCATGTCTCTAAGATATTTTGCGTGAGATATAAACATGCCTGTAGAGGTTTGAGATATTTGTAGCCCATGAAAGTATGACAACTAACCAATCATTGACATCTTGAATTTTTTTGACATATTTAGAGCAAATTCATGGCTCATTTCTTCATCATTGATAGCAAATATTAGATCATTGACGTAAACAAGAGTGATCAAAAGTTTTTCCTTGTCCATATTCATGTAGAGATTGCTACCTGCCACTCCCTTTTAGAAACCTTCTTGTTGCAGATAGTGATCCAACTTTGCATACCATGCTCTAGGGGCTTGTTGTAATCCATACAAGGCCTTTTTTAGTTTGCATACAAGGTCTTTTCCTTCAGCAGGATCAAATCCTTCTGGCTGCTCCATGTAAACTTCCTCCTTGTGATCTCCATTCAAGAATGCTGATTTTACATCCATTTGATAAACCTTGAATCCTTTTGAGCAAGTAAATGCTAGAAACATTCTTATGGCTTCCATTCGGGCTACTGGTGCCAAGGTTTCATCGAAGTCAATTCCTTCAGTTAGTGAGTATCCTTTGCATACAATTCTGGCTTTATTTCTAATGATTTGTCCATCTTCATTCATCTTGTTTTTGAACAACCATTTTGTTCCAATTATATTTTTATATTTTGGGCGAGGTACCAGTTCCCAAGTATCATTTTCTTCGATTTGAGACATTTATTCTTCCATGGCCTTTATCCAATGAGGATCTTTGCTTTCTTGAGAAATTTTTTTAGGTTCTATTAAAGATAATAGAGCCACATCATCTTTCCTAGGGGTGCTTATCATCCTTCTTCGAGTTTGGATTCCTTCATCTATATTTCCGATGACTTGTTCTTTTGGATGAAATCTTTGAACAAACTTGATCTTGGAGGGAGTTTGTGAAGATTCATTTTGAGGTTCACTTTGAGGTTCTTCATTCTCCTCTTCTTTTTCCGGTTCTTCTTCTTCACTTTGTTCAAAGAAAGGCTCCACTTCATGATCTTCAATTCCTTTTTCTAGAAGGCCTTCATCAATCTTTACATCAATGCTTTCTAATATTCTTCATAGATGATAGTTGTAACATTTGTAAGCTTTGCTCCTAGTGGAGTATCCAAGAAATATTCCTTCTTCAACTCTAGAATCAAATTTACCTGGTGAGTCATCATTTATTTTTATGAAACATTTGCTTCCAAAAACTTTGAAATATTTTACTGAAGCAGGTCTTGCTTTCCATAATTCATAAGGATTCTTTTCATTATTTGGTCTTAATTGAGTGCAATTTAAGGTGTAAACTGTGGTGCCAACTGCTTCTCTCGAAAATTTTGGTTGCAAATCGGCTGCTAGTAGCATTGTCCTTTCCATTTCTTGAATGGTTCGGTTTCTTCTTTCAACTACTTCATTTTGTTAGGGTGTCCTAGTAGTACAGAGTTCTCTTTCGATTCCATGCTCTTTACAGAATTCATCGAAATATTTTGAGGTGAATTCTCCTCCTCTATCCGTTCTAAGACATTTAATCTTAGAATCTTTCTCATTCTCAATGAGAGGCTTAAGATTTTTAAAACATTCAAATGCCTCGGATTTATATTTTATGAAATATATCCACATAATTCTAGTATAGTCATAAAAAAATAGAGAAAAGTACCTTTCACCCTGAAGATCTGGAGTTCTAGTTGGCCCACACAAATCTGCATGAATGATTTCCAAAGGTTTTGTTGTTGAGAACTCCTTATTTTTGTGGCTAGTTCTGCTTATATTTCCACGTTGGCATGGGCCACATACAACTTGATTTGGTTTGCAAATTTTTGGAATATCCCTTACTACATTAATTTTTCTGATGTTGATTAGGTTATCAAAACTTGTATGCCCCAATCGCTTGTGTCATAACTAACTTTCATCTGTTTGACTTAAGTAAAATTTATCTTCTTGGATTCTACTGAGTATGTAAACATTATCTGGTGTTCTTACTCCTGTTGCCACAATTTCTCCCGAGAATGAGTCTCTTATTTCACATTTTTTTGTTCTAAAGACAACATTATGTCCTTGGTCACAAATCTGGCTAACACTTAAGAGATTGTGTTTGATCCCTTCTAGCAGCAAGGTATTTTGAGCCTTTCCTAGTCCATTGACAAGGGTAGCAGTTCATTTTCTAGTGATTTTAGCGGATCTAGTTCCAAAAGATACATTTCCATTTTTCTTGTTCAATGAGATAAACTTCTTTTGGTCACGTGTCATATGTCTTGAGCATCCACTATCCACGAACCAATGATTTTCTTCACTATGAGCACATAGAGCTAGGCCACATTTATTAGTTTTGAGATTTATGTTTTTAGCTTTCTCCCTTTTGAGAGGACAATTTTGTTCATTATGATCATAATTATCACATAATGAGCAAGACGGATCAAACTAAGCCAAGGGATCAATAGAATTGTAAGTTTTGATTTGTCCTTGCTCTTTAGGACCATGTAGTTGGTTTGTTTGATTTTTCAATCTTGGTGCTTCATTCTTATGAGCCTTGCAATGTTTAGCTTGAAGCCCAAAGTTTTTACAATTGTAACAATGCCCAAGAAAAATAGTTTGATATCTATTGTAGTATCCAACATTCTTCCTTGGAGTTGCTCTTTCTTCAATTCTTGATTTTAAGATGGGACTTTGTTCCTAATGAGATGACTTTTCTTCTTTGGGATGGCGAGAGAGTATATCACATAACTTCTGGCATTATTCTTTGTACTTGATGATTCTCCTTTGAAACCAATTCTAGACTTGTCCTATTGAGGTTTTTGAGTATTAAGAATGTTGTCAAGAGCTAGAGCGCTTTGCCAACTCCTTTTGACTTTCCCTAATTCCTTTCTTAGAGATACTATTTCAGCTTCACGTTTTTCATAGATATCATCCTTCTCTTTTAGCTTAATGTTCAAGAAGTCTTCCCTTCTTTTTTATTCCTCTCTTTCTATTTTGAGAGAAATTATCTTCTTTTGTAGATTCTCATTTTCTTCAATGGAATTCATCAACAAACTATCCATGTTTATTTCATATTCCAGTTCTGAGTCATCATCATTTGTAAATGCCATGAATAACATTTCTTTGCTTCCAACATAATCACTTTCCTTATCTGATTCATCATCTCTTTCTTTGTGATGACGCATATTTTTGGTTGATTTCCTTTTGATGACTACAAATTCATCTTCATCAGACTCATCGTGTTTGGAGAAGAAGTTCTTCCTATTAAACCCTTTCTTTTTGTACATCATCCTTTTAGAGTCCTTTTCATCATCACTATCATGTTTATGGGACAATTTGCAGCATAATGACCTATTCTTCCACAATTGAAACAAATAAGAGGGTACTTAAATTTTAGCTTGGATCCCCTTTTTAGTCTTCGTACAAATTGAGCTAATTCGTTTTCAGTATCATATTCATCGTTGTTGTAATTCCATCCTTTTCCTTCTTGTGTAGATCTTGAGGCTTTGAAGGCTGCTTTGAAATTTGGACTCCCTTTCCTCATCTCATAGGCAATGAGAATTCCATGTAGTTCATCCATCTTGAGAGTATTTGATCCTTCATTTCTTCTATGGCACTTACTTTGGAGTCAAATATGTCAGGAAGCGATCTTAGGATTTTTTAAACAATGGTGCTTTCTTCAATATTTTCTCCTAGTCCTCTAAGAGAGTTAACCACTTCAGCTACTCCATTAGCGGAATTTTGAGGTCTAAAATGGGTATCCTAAGGAAATACTAAAATAATAGCTAAAGCAATAAAATAATATTTATGAATTTGCAATTCACTTTTTGCACCAAAATCCATGTAACCATGGTTAAATTCAATTCAAAAGGTGTAACAAAATAAAAATAATAAAAAAATTGTATTGATGTGACTATAAATAAGAATGAGATTTTCAAGAAAAAGTCATTATCATTGCACAAATAATGCATTTGTCCTTTGTACTTAAATAACTTAAAATAAAATATAAATATAAATTCATAGATTCTTAATTATAGAATATACTATTAATTAAAATTTATATTATTTAAATTATATAATAACATGTAGTTCATATACTATATACAAATACTATAATATAATAGATTTTTTTATGTATGAATTTTATATTACATATTGAACTGATTTGATTTAAAAATAAATATTTGAAAATATACAAATATAATATTTATTGAAAAGTGTGTAAATACATGAAGATTGTGTAGTGATATGCATTGTTTCTTTCAAAAAATATGAAATGAAAATAATAATATTTAATTCAAAAAGTGTGAAATGACATTTATTATGAGTACTTTACTTTATGACTTTAAAAGTACTTAGAGCACTACCATAGTTAACCATGACTTTTTATCCACCATTGATAATGTGACATTAAGTACCTTTAACTCAAGCAATGCCACCTCAACCATTAGAGATGATGTCATCCCCTAAAATGTTATTGGTTCTTATAAAGTAAATTTTGATTGTACATTTTCCTTAGGAGGCCCATTTTAGACCTCAAAATTCCCCTAATGCGAAGGAAGTATGATACAATATCTTCTTCATCATACATTTTCAGACTCTCGAATTGCCTTCTATAGGTTTGAAGCTTTGCCTTCTTGACTTTGGAGTCACCATCATATAGAGAAACCAACTTATCCCATACTTCTTTGGCTGAGTCACAGTTCATGACTTTCATAAATTCGGAATCGGTAATTCCACTAGTGATGGAATTTAAAGCTTTGACATTAGAAATGTAGGCTCTTATTTCATCTTGATCAGTTGGAAGATTGGCGGGAGTTTTGTACCCATCCAAAACAGAGTGCCATACTTCAGGACCAAGAGAAAATAGATAGTAGGACATCCTCTTTTTCCAAAACCCAAAATTCGTTCCATCAAAGATAGGTAGTTTCCCTATTGCTTCCATTTTTTTCATTGTGCCTAAGAATCCTTCTTCCAGTTGTTACGCTGATATTGAAGAAGTTGGCTCTAAAACCAATTGTTGGAAATACTGAGAGGGGGGTGAATCAGTATTTCTTTTCAATTGTTAATTATTTCCAGTTAGATTCTTCACAATTAAAGACAAAGAGTTGTATAAAAATAATATTAAGAATTAATAAGAACTTCAATCCCTTTTTTAATAATAGGATACAATAGAAGAGTGAAGGGCACCAACCCTTTCAATGAAACAGGCACCAACCTGTTGCCAAGCACCAACTTGGACTTTGATGAGGCTCCGACCTCATCTTCTCAAGGCACCAACCTTGTGTTTAGGGGCACCTACCCGAAGGACACCAATCCCTTTGTCTTCTTTCTAATATAAAATGTGTGATGTACTTACTTGACTGTCAACAACAAGATTCTTCACTGTTATTTCTTCATTGTACTTTGTCCATCATGTGACTTCAATAGTCCTCATATAATTTTGAGCCTTCAAGGGTAAGTCGAAGCCTTCTACAAGTTCAGATTCGAAGTATCACAAGTTCACTAGCTTGCAATTTTGAGCCTCCATAAATAAATGTCCTTAGGTCTAAAATTTATGAGTCCTCTATAGTACCAAGGTGTAATTCCACAAGTCTATCCAAGCTACAGTTTCTCCACAGCTATGTCCGAGCTACCACAAGTATATTTGAGCTGAATTTCCACAATTCAACCTTCTTACATGTCTGAGGTACTGAGGTTAAGGCACCGAGTAGGTGATTGTCCATTTTTCCTCCACAGGCAGACTTTTTATACACCTGTCACAAATCTGAACCTCATAAAAGATGACTGTGTAATATGTTGTCTGACCTTGAGGAAGAATAACCCAAACAAATGTTCTTTTTAAGTCCTCCTCAGCCTTCGTTTACAAGATGTGAACTCTCCTTAAAGTTCTGTGCTTCTCAGATATTCTCCACCAAATTGCTGATTCTGAAATGGATGAACGCAGATTTATATATATAGTAGCTTGTCCCTATGAAGAGACACATCCATTGGAAGAAGGGCCGACATTATATGACTGCATAGGTCGGCTTGACTATAAACATATATATTTTTATCTTAAAAATTCAGTTTCTCACAAACTAATGGGAGTTTTGGGGCAAGCAAGAGCTTGTTGGAAAGAGGGAAAAATCCTCTTTAATATGGTTTAGGATTCATTGTGAAAGGATGCCTCCAAGGTGTCTAAAATTATTTTTCTTTGTGACTGTTCATATAGTGCAGAAGCTGATTGGGACAGTAAGAGATCATTAGAGCTTCTTCATCATGGTGTGTCTTCCATGTCATCATATGTCATAGCACAACATCTACCAATCTTCCATTAAGAGAGCTCATCAAGAGAGCTTATATTCCATCAATGAAAATTATTGACCAACACTCCCCACCTCTATTGTGGAGCGCCACATATCGAATAACTGGCATATGAATATAAATACCCCCCTGGACATCAATCCTATAAGTGTCGGTAGAATCCTTGCCCCTAAAAAATGGAAGCCCGCCCCGCCCCCCCCCCACCCCCCCTCCCCAAAATGGCTTCTTCAAATGCAACTTTGATGGTGCATCCAAAGGCTACTCTGGAAATGCAGGATTCAGAGGAATTCTTAGGAACTCTCAAAGCAAGCCACTCTGGATTTACTACGGTAATATGGGATGGGATAGCAACAATTATGCAGAGCTAGAGGGGCTTATCTAGGGTATTCAAATCGCAATTAAGTTCCACTATTTCCCCCTGGATATGGAGGGAGACTTGCAAATCATCACTATGGTGGCCACAAGAATTCTCCATGGCATGGCGTTCTCAAAGGTATCCAGCAGTTGAAGGCTAGGCCAGAGGCTCAAGCTTATGGAACAACTCGTACACAATCATCGATCTATCACTTTTTGTCATGTGCGAAGGAAAGCAAACTGAGTTGCGGACCTCCTTGCGAACAAGGGGGTCAAAGGCCACAAAGAGCCGCATCATTTCAAGCTTACCTAGGTAGAGGATGATTCCTTAAGACAAGAATGCCATACTCTCATTCAAAAGGATATTCTCCCCCCGGATGTGGGTGACAGAAGTGGCACGAATGACAATCATCTCTCCCATGACCTTGAGGACAAAGATCTACCACGTAGGGCCTCACCCGATGCGGATCTTCAAACCGTTAACCACCTGCATGAGATGAATGGCATAAGGCATGATGAAGAGACGTTTGTACAACGTTACCCCCTCCAGGGTACCTCTCTGTAGCAATCATCATACATGATTAACATGATTGATATGACAATCAGCCGTAAATCTTCCCTCTAGGCTGCTGAGGAAATTGGATATGGAATGCAGTTGCGTGCGAGGCCCACTTAGGACCTCCCCCCTCGCATGTGTCCCAGACCTTATAAAAGGATGGACCCTCATTGCCAAGAGATTCACAATAAGTTCATTCAGACTTTCCTCTTGATTCTGTCTTTTCCCTCCTTCGCCACCAAGCTGCCATGCAACCCTCTTCCTTGAGTTGCGCTGAGCAGACTCCTCTCGACTATGACTATTAAGATTGCGCATCTTAGCCCTACCCCCTTTGCTCGTCTACTCTTTGAAATTTTCTGGCCTCCTACTACACATCCTTCCATTGAAGCTATTCCTTTGCTTCAACGAGCAATGGCTCCCAGACTGCACCAATGCGATATCCGCGACGGATAGAAAGGGGCTCGCCCTGGACATTACCATCGTGGAATGCACAACCATTTGGAGACTGTTGAAGGCTCCTGCTCTGACAATTATGCTAGACAGAGCCCCAATCCTAAGGAGGAGGAAGACGCCCATGTGCAAGCTACGCAGAGAGGTAGATGTGGTCCTCAGAAGTCTACCATCACACACTAGGCGCACCCCCTGCCTTGCAAGACAGATCCTTTGTCGGCTTAGGAGGATGAGGATGATGAATCAAATGTATGGATTATGGATTCTGAAGGGACTTAGATGCGCATCCCTGACGCTGAGTATCCGGTGTCCGCCATCCTCTGCACACCGATACCCAAACCTATGCGTCCAGTAGTAGATTCAAAGGAAGCGGCTGCTGAGGCCTACATCTGGCCCATAGAGGAGGAAGTACACGACAGTGATGATGAAGCTGAAGACTAAGGACTGCGAAGCCGCTCAACTCTTCCTTGGTTTTTCTTATGCATGCTACTACCATGGAATCTCAAGCTATACTTATGGATTTTGTAATTTCTTGTCTCAAGTATTTTCGAGACTAGTTTCCTTCACATAGGCAACTCCAAAACCCAACAACTAAGACTCGGATTGGTTAAGTGCAGCTTACCAACCCCACGTGTAGCATATGTAATGATTCTCTTTTCGAATTAATACAAGAGTAGCTTAATTTACCAACCTATATATATAAAGGATTCCACTTTTATATAAAAAAAAAAAAAAAAACAAAGGTGGAAAATAATATAAATATCAAATAATATGTCAGGGCCATATGATTACTTATTAGTACATTAAGTGTATTATTATAATTTAATAATTATCTTTTTATATTTTTTCTTGACATTTTATATTACGTGAATTTTGATCCTTATTCTTTCTCGTGAATAGTTAAAATGTATGTTCCATGAAAGTTAGGATAAATTTAAATATACTGTCAAAGTAATATATTTAAATTGTTCACGAAAACCACTTGCTGGAAATTTACGAAGCTTCACAAAAGACATGGAATATCGCTGGAGACTTCGCTCTGGATTTAATACTGGACCCAAACATCCAACTTTTTTTCTGCAATGGATTGTTCTACACTCACTCTGGCTCTTGGATGGAAGCCGAGGAAAGTAAGGGTATCCTGTGTTTCACCATGCCAATAGAACAAAATGGTTCAGATGCATCGGACAACGCCATTCCCTTGCTTTTTGTGCCCTTCCCTGAACGGAACGGCTTCCTCTATGATTCACAATGGATGATCACCTGCGAGTACCGCCTACTGTTAGTCGGAGCAAAATATATGGCTGTCCAGCTAAAACAACTTGGAGGAGAAGGGAAGGGCGAGGTGAATCTGTCGGAGTTAAACATTATTCTGTGGTAGACCAAGATTGAGGAGCGCCATCCGGTTGAAATCGGTGGATATTGCGGGAATTGCTTCCTTACTTCGCAAAAAATGGATGAAGAAATTTTCCTGACGTGACGAGCTGCGAATTCTAAGCGATTTCTGCATCGCAGTGGGAGATTACACGTGTTTCGTACCAGCATTCAGAAGGTTATATTCAAAAGAAGTGGTGGAAGTGGTTTCTTATAATCTACGCAATAATGCATGGAATAGGCTTCCAGCGTGTCACAAAACCCACAGTTGCTTGGAATTGGGTACCGGGCGTTCTGATCGCACTTGTGATCGGGGATCTTACACGGCTATATCCCTTTTGCCAAGCCCTCATAGGAATGTTTAGCAAGACAGTTTGTATTGGTTTATTTCTAAATTTTTGTTAATAAATTGTAGTACAGTTTGTAGCGGTGTGGTTGTGAGTGTTTCATGAACGTTTTGGTTATAACAATGTTGGTTAATATATTGCGACGTTTTGGTTAAACAATGTTCGTTAGTTCTGTAATTATTTAGAATTTTCTATGCGAGTGTGAGTGGTTCGCAAAAATGGCAATGTGATTATAAATACATGTTGTATAGTTGAAAATTTTAAAATTTAAATAGATTACCATAATTATTTTTGTTTTTGGTTTGGCTTCATTAAGTTGAGGGGTGTGGGATAACATGAAAAATGTTCCACTACAACATAAAGGGGGTTTTAAGACAATATTTAAGACAATTTTTGGGTAAATTGTCTTAATTTGAGACAAAAGAAAACTTGTGTATTGTCTTAAATATTGTCTTTAAGCGGGTGTCTCAAATTAAATCGTCTTAAAATTAAATTGTCTTAAAATATCGTCTCTATAAAGACAATATATAACACAATCATTTTTGTCTCTCTAGAGACAATTTCATTTTTGTCTCTCCAGAGACAATAGTTGCACTACAACACAAAAGGGGGTTTTAAGACAATTTCTGGGTAAATTGTCTTAACTTAAGACAATTTCATTTTTGTCTCTCCAAAGACAATAGTTGGAATTAAAAACATATTGTCTTTATGGAGACAATGTCTTTAATTTTATCTATTGTCTCTGTAAAGACAATATAAAACAATGAATCGAGAAAAATATCTCACCATTAAAATAAATCAATATAAAAAATTTAATTAAAAAAAATCTACAATATCTTTGAATAATTCATGTTAGGGTACAGTGGAATCGAACCACCAACCTCCTGCATGGCAGGTGCTCTTCCAATGAGCTAGCACCCTTTAAAGAATTATGTGAGGAGTTATGACAGTTCTTGAAATTGTATAATAGGCATTGATTTTTAAAAAATGTTCAACACATAATGGCATAATTGACACGCTTATTGGTGTAAGGAAAGGCCTTATTGACGCAGAAGTAAACAACGTTTTTTAAGAAAAAAATAATTAAAATTTGTGAAATAGTACAAGATCCAAATAACCCAAAAAGGATTTAAACCAACAAACGAGGATTAAAATTTTAATAAATATTTACACAAAACAAACATAAAAAATAAAAATAAAAAACCTTAAAGACTATTCTCTATACAAAATCATGTTAATTATCAATCCATGACCACATCGACTCAAATCCATGACCACATTGACTCATCATCTGGTATCCACGTAGATAATTTCCCAGAAATATGATACAATTTGATAAATGGTCATTTCCCTTCGAGTGCTCAAAACTAAGACATGCAAATACTTGCAAGCACCCCATTGCCTAGTAGACTAGTAAGTTGCTGAGTTAAAATATGAGCACCAAAACTATGGGCACCAACAACGTAAACAAATTGACACATTTAAATGGAAATTAACCAGCCAAAACTAAAATACTCCAGATTCAGTTACAACTATTACATGAGATTGTGCTTCCAAACAAGCTTCAGAAAAACGCTTGTGCACAACCAATGACGGATAGCTTAGTTTGGAGTGTCTTCAAAGAACCTTTCAGCGATAAAAGGAGGTGGAGGCAAGCTTGCTACACATTTGAACTGTCATGGCAAAAAATAAAACATATATAAACCTTTAATAAAAGTAACCAGCTGTGTGCATGTAATCCTCGTATCTTTTAGAGGTTGGATTAAAAAAACCATTAAATTCCCAAACAAGATATATGAAAGCGTACCATGTGTTGTTGATATTTTTCCCTTATTGCAACCAATGTACTAGCTTTTCGATTCATTTGTACATTATAGATTGCCATTACATAGTCCTTAAGCTGTGATGCCTTGTATCTTGTATAATGCACCAAAGTTGGATTCTGCATAACAAAAAATCTACAAATTTATGCCCACACATAACGCCAACACAAAACAGTATAATAGTAAAGTTCAGGGAGTAGACAATACCCATGGATGTGTTAGAAAATCAAGAGTCAATCGAGATAGAAATACAGTTGAAGCTGCTATAAAGGATGGTAGGTGTTGGAGAAAACTGCATTCCATGAGTGTCAAATCTACCAAATAATTGGCTAAAAACTCCATATGCAAACTCGGGGCTTGCCAAAAAGTATTCCATTTTAATAAAAATAAGCAATGGTACAAAATATAAAAGAATCCAGATCAAAAATTAGGTGTATGGAGGTACTTTTGACATCTTCCTTTGTAGCCCCAGGATTCAATCTCAGAGTCTCATACTCCTCTTTCATCCCAGGGAAAGCAACAGAAGCCATCACAGTTACATTCCTCCTGCCTGCCAAATTTTTCTTCTCTCCATTTTTCTTTCTCAAGAACGAATTCCCCTGAGCACCCATAAGTCTTCTAATAGTGGCAACCATGATCTCTAACAAAAAATGTTGATCCCCAACCTGAGCTTAATAACACAATCTGATCTAAATGTATAGATTAGGTGTACTGAAATCCAGTAAAATACAAAGAGTAGAGATTATTGCAAATGTGGGAATGATAAGCAAAGCTAAATAATGAACCTAACCACAGACTTCAAACAACCACTTAACACACTGGCTGTGGATGAGGCTGGAGAACTGTGTGTGCCAAGAACTAAAATGTGGATAAGGCCGGAGAACTGTGTTGCTGATCCCCAATCTGAGCTTAATAACACAATCTGATCTAAATGTACAGAATGGGTGTACCAAAATCCAGTAAAATACAAAGAGTAGAGATTATTTCAAGTGTGGAAAAGATAAGCAAAGCTAAATAATGAACCTAACCCCGGACTTCAAACAACCACTTAACACGCTGGCTGTGGATAAGGCTGGAGAACTATGTGTGCCAAGAACTAAAATGTGGATAAGGCTGCAGAACTGTGTGTGCCAAGAACTAAAAGGATAAGCTTACACACTATTCCCACCGAAAACGAAAAATGTTTTGACCAATGGAATGTAGCACCATTATTGAAAGCATAATTATAATATGACCACCTTATCCAAACAAACATTTCTCCTCCCCACTCAACCGACTTTGTTGCAGGAATGTGGTGAGTATACAAATCTATAGGACTAGGATTATGGAGTGAGTATACAACAAGATTTATCTTTCTGAAAAAGAATGTTCTTTATACATTATATAATTTTCAAATTTATAATGAAAAGAAGCCTGGACACTATTGGGGTTTGGGCTCTATTGTTTGAGCTTTGATGATGAGCTGGAACTCTTTGCCCAATCTCTATTCCAAATAAAAAATCAACAAAACGGCCTACATGATCAAAGAATTAAAGAACTTACCTCATTGTTCGAGTTAGAAGGGACAGATAAGAGCCCGATTACACAACCAATGCAAGCAAGCCCCGTGAGGAGGCCACCAATATTTAGCATAAGATGTAAATAAACCCCGATAGTTGTTGTTACCAGGGCACATCTAAGCAACAAATAAACCTTTTTCAGATGACTCTGCATGACAGGGCTGATCTTTTTCATGTTCTTCAAAGCATTGTAATCCCACGAAGATTGACCGAAACCCTGGTTAGGGAATCCTCTGCCATAATAAGAAGCGTATGAAGCCATTTACACGCTCAGAATTCAATAGAAACAAACCTAATACACAGAACTCAGAAACCTAAAGAAAGAGCAGACAAAATGATTGCAAGAACTATGAATTGGAGATGAGAAATCTAAATTGATTTCTGAAACATTAAAATGAAAATGGGAAAAGGAAAGTAAACAAAATACCTCTCTTGGGGTTTGTATAATGTTGTTGCACACGAGGGAAATAACTCAAAACAGTCATATTCATTCAATTGCCTCACCTGCTTTTCGGGCATGAATCCATTAAGGACTCACGTTGCTGTTGCAGAGCTATTTCCATTTCCGCTCTGTGACAGCTACGTGAGGGTGCCGAGCTATGATACCAGGGAGGGTGGTCATAAGACTGAGAGAACCCACTGCTCCTTCTCTGTCTTATTATTATTTTCTTGCAAGATAATGTGATATACACACGTATTAGAGTGAGAGAGAGAGAGGATGCCAATGCCTGTTGGAGCTTGCAGGCAAGGGTGAGTGAAGGTGTCGAGAAGAAAGCTCACCATCAGAGTCCTCAAGCACTATGAGAAGACCAATGCATTGGCAGACGATGTCCTTTGGGGAGTGACCTATACTAAAAAAACCCAGCTCTATGATACCAGGGATGGTTGTCACAAGAATGAGAGAACCCATTGCTCCTAACATTAGAGACTGAAGGGAGAAATCACCTAGTACAAACCATGCTTGCTCCACTGGACCTACTGGATGGTATTTGGGAGGGGGGAACCGAACTCTTGTAGAACTTGGCACTTGTCTGTCTGCTAGTATGTTTCTTCTGTATTTTACCATTTACAAAAAAAAATCTATATTTTAACCTTTTCAATTTTTGTATTTGGTATTAACATTTGATTGTGGAGCAGATCAGGGAGCAATTGTACTATGAACATAAAGCAATATTGTGAGGACGATAAAAGGCCAATGGATGCAACTAGGCATAATGGGAAGCAAAACAGTGCCAAAGAGGCAAGCCACAAAACATTACAGGACATTGAGCAATATTGGAAGCAAAATGGAGTCAACGGTTTGACAAAATACATCAAGTAGGAAGCATCTTGAGCAGAAGAAAATGAGAAAGAGTAACAACATAAAGATGCAATAGGTAAAAGCATAGGGGAATTTAGCAGAAGATGAAGCAACTTTACCCCTACAAAATATTGAGGAGAAATATAATTTGTTCATTGTGCAATTTTGGATGCAAGAATATGATAGTATGTGCAACTATATACATATAATTCTACCCTTTAAAAAAATGAATTTATGCAAAAATTTGCATTTTCGTACCTGCCTATCATTATAACAAGGAATTTCCAATCTTTATTGTGCAATTTTGGATGCAAGAATATGATAGTATGTGCAACTATATAAATATAATTCTACCCTTTAGAAAAATGAATTTATGCAAAAAATTACATTTTCGTACCTACCTATCATTATAACAAGGAGTTTCCAATCTTTTAATACAAGCAATTAAGTCCAAACTTCCACACTGTCAAACTCAAATTCCAACATTATCAAACAATTGAGAGAAGTTCCAAACTTCCACCATGCTACATCAATCGGAAGGAATGTCAAGGCCATGTAATAGCATCCTATCCCACCAGCACAAACATCCCTAGTGGTATCAGTGGTGTTCCTTGTAAGCCCTGTTTGTCTTGTGGTTGTTATCTGTGATGTATTACAATCTACTACTAAATTGACATATCCCTATCGTAAGATTTTGTTCCACATTAATACTAGATCTATTCTTACCATATGTTTGTTTGAATAATCCCACATGGACAACTAGTTAAGACAAAGGAGGCCTATGATGCATCACCCACAACAAAAGCCTTCCTAATGCAGAAGTTGGCTTTGGGGTGCAAGTCTCCAGGTTGATGTCATAGCATCCTCCCTCACTCTAGTACTGACAACACTATTGATAATGATGCTATGCCTTGTGGATCCTCTTTGGCTTGTGGCTCTTCTATATGTGATCTATTACAAATTTACAAGCTATCACTAAAGTGGAATTCCTTTTGGTGGGATTTTGTTCCACATTATTATTACTCTACCTCGATCATATACATGGAGAGCAATTGTACTATGAACATAAAGCAATATTGTGAGAAGGATAAAATGCCAATGGATGCAACTAGGTAGAATAAGAAGCAAAATAGTGCCAAAGAGGCAAGCCACAAAACAGTACACGACATTGAGCATGATTGGAAGCAAAATGGAGTCAACGGTTTGACAAAAAACATCAAGTGGGAAGCATATTGAGCAGAAGAAAATGAGACAGAGTAACAACATAAAGATGCAATAGATAGAAGCACAGAGGGGAATTTAGCATAAGATGAAGCAACTTTACCCCTACAAAAGATTGAAGAGAAATATGATTTGTTCATTGTGCAATTTTGGATGGAAGAATATGATAGTAGGTGCAACTATATACATATAATTCTGACATTTAAAAAAATGAATTTATGCAAAAATTTGCATTTTCATAGCTGCCTACCATTATGACAAGGAATTTCCAATATTTTAACATAAGCAAATAAGTCCAAACTTTCACACTGTCAAACTCAAATTCCAACATTATCAAACAATTGAGAGAAGTTCCACCATGCTACATCAATCGGAAGGAATGTCAAGGCCAAGTAATAGCATCCTGTCCCTCCAGCACAAACATCCCTAGTGGTATCAATGGTGTTCCTTGTAAGCCCTCTTTGTCTTGTGGCTGTTATCTATGTGATGTATTACAATCTACTACTAAATTGACACATCCCTGTGGTAAGATTGTGTTCCACATTAATACTAGCTCTATTCTTACCATATGCTTGTTTGAATAATCCCACATGGATAACTAGAGTAAGACAAAGGAGGCCTAGGAAGCATCACCCACAACAAAAGCCTTGCTAATGCAGAAGTTGGCTTTGGGGTGCAAATCCCCGGACTGATGTCATAGCATCCTCCCTCACTTTATTACTGACAGCGCTATTGATAATGGTGCTATGCCTTATGGATCCTCTTTGGCTTCTGGCTCTTCTATATGTGATCTATTACAAATTTACAAGCTATCACTAAAGTGGCATTCCTTTTGGTGGGATTTTGTTCCACATTACTATTACTCTATTGTTGTCATATGCATGGAGATGGGGTTTGTGTATTGTGTATAAACCCCTACATGAATAACCTTGGCGAGACAAAATATGGTTTGGGAGCTAGCTTTAAGGTGCAAGTCTTTGGCTTTAACGTGATTGAGTGCATCTTTGCTCAATCTGGCACTGACATCACTTGTATCATGCCTTATGGGCCCTATCAAGACTGTGGTTGTTATCTGTGTGATGAATAAAGTGGCATGATCCATATGGTGGGATTTTGTTCCAATTTTAAATGTTAACTTACTCTTGTACTGTTCATTTTAGTCCTACAAATCCCGATTAACACAAACTTTACTCCTACTAACTTTTAATGCTAACTTTACTCCTAACTTTTATTAATTTACTTTACATATTTATGTTACAGCTCCATTTTACAGTCACCCATGGCCACAACCATTTCCTAACTTGTTATCGTTTCACTTGCCTACTGTTCATCACGTTGCAGCATAATGCAATATGTTGCCTTCTCTTGATCACTTGTTGCCTCAAGTTCTCCTTAGAATCAACCAAATTAGAATGGTCCCAAACAATAATTCTAACTCACGACCAATATAGCTAGTTCAAGTAAAAAAAGTAGAACCATCAACTTTAGACTAACATAACTAAGATGAGTGAAACAGAGAAGAACCACCTTCATCTATGCTCACATGTACCATCAGAGCTTCAGTGCATGTCCATGAGCTTTTGCAAACAATTTAAAAGGCTGAGAAACTTATTCGTCATTGAAATGCAGCAGGTGGTGCTACGAACAACAAAAGGAAATAACTTCGATTACACCTCTTTTACAAAAAATAGAAAATGACATTTCCAGCTTCTATAGAATCACCCAAAACAAAACATCATTTTTGCAGCCTCTGGAAAAATATTTCACATGAGACTTGTAAAACTCGCAAAGCAACAAGAAGAAATATTATTAATTGGGAACATGGAAATGAGATGAAAATTCCTATCACGTTGCAATTGGGAAGCATCAAAAGATACTTGACAAGAAATTATCCATGTTATGCATATAACTATAATTTTTGTACTACAATATTTCTATTTGGGCACCTGTGAATGTACTCAAGCATACAAGGAAAATAAAGAGAAAAATACCACCTAGCTGGTTGTAAATTCTTCAGTGACTGAAAGGTGAATACAAGATCCTTCCTTTGAGCACATGAGACAACCATCCAGAGCGATAACAAAGATTGAAAGAACTCCACTTGGCCGAATTCTTTAATGCCTGAAAAATAAGCATTCAAATCAATAAGGATTTCTTACCCTCCTTGCAAAATAGTATGTACAAAAACCCATTACAGTTGATGAGATCTTTTAGTGCCATTTCTTTGACAGTTAGTGAGGCTATGATGTTAATCTATGCTGCATGTGAAATATTTCCAAATATCTACATTGCAACCTTGCTAAAACTCTTGCAGAAAATAGATCCCCGCTTAATAACACACTATCCATCGTCGTTGTCATAATCATCTTTATCCTGATCAAAAATTATATCTGAGTGCACATGAAATTGTATTGAATCTAGGGCTACATTATCTACATCAGAATGAGACCAATTAGGATATTTCTCTTCCTGTTTAATAGGAGGTTGCACAATTGGAACATCACTAGGAAATTCATCAGCCTCTTTAACAACATGCACATTTGCAATGTCACTAGGATCGTGTTCCAGTTTGACAGAAGGTTGCATTGGCATGCTTGCAACAGCGCCACTCTGATCCAACTCCATGTTAATATCAAAGTATCTTACCACAGGAGTGCTCCCCAAATTCACTGCTACCTTGGTCTCTCTTATCTCAGTGTTAACATCAGTAAAAATTTCCGAAACTTTCTCCTGTTTCTCACTGTGCTCAGATGACAAATCTAGGTCTTCATCCTCAAACTTCTCAACTGTGATTCCATTTCTCCCACTTGACCCACCTCTTTATCCTCTGCCTCTACCTCTTCTTCCCCGTCCTCGTTCGCTTCCATGGTGTGCACCCTGTTTTAGAAAAGGCCAAATAGCTAGCAATTACTATTTCAGAACCCAGAGCAAATTGAGAATTTAGAAGCATGGAAAAGACAAATAGCAACACATATGGATAACTCCATTCCTTGAAAAGAACAACTATTTTATAAAAACAATAAGTATGTCATTACCATCTTGGCCCTCTTAACTTCATCCTCATCACTCTCATTTTCATCTCCTTTGTGAGCTTTTCTGAAGCAAATTAAAACGCATAGTCATTACAAGAAAAGGTAAAGTATATCTGATCTCTTGTAATTTTTCAAAATGTGCAAATTTTCCTAGACCTCTTTGCAATCAACAGGAAGCAAATATCTATATTTACCTCCTCTGCCCACCATTCCTCTCTTCACCAGTAGCAGCATCTGAACCCCCCATGTCTGGGACCTTTTTCACTATCTCTCGTAAGAAATCAAAAATAGTGTACCTGTGCACACATTGTTTCCTGCCAACCATTAACAAAAAAGAAAAATATTAGTATATATACATAGTATAAACCATATTTTAATAGAATCTGTAGCCAATAGCTTAAAAGGATTTATCAACTTATTTATAGAATGTAACTAGTAAACCACAAAAATAAGCTATGCACAATCATGGTTTAAGGAAAACTAAAATAGATAGATCCCTATGCAGTGAAGTCTTCTTTGTTTTCCTTGAAAGCAAGGTATAAAACCTTGCAGACTACTTTCAACACTTATCAACATAGCAAGACAATATATCAACATGGGGATAAGAAACTTACAAATGTGAAGCACTCACAGTCTTAGCACCCCTCTGAAGAGTTATTTCATATGTTCGATAACAGAGGTCTTGTAAAAATAGCTGCAAAGATTTTGCTACAAAAGATAGACAGGTAGATGAAATATATTTAGCATACCACAGAGAAAGCATTCTGTTCAATTCAAAATATAATATTAGTCCTGATCAAATCAAAATAAAACAAAAAGAACAAACTCAATCAAGATAACCATTTACAAAACAAAACTCTGTAAATATAATAAGAAGCCTTTTTGTGGATGTTGTTTAGATGAATCGGGCAACTTTTGATTTCCCTAGCTCTAATATCAAGCCCCTGAATATCAAATATTTATTTTTTGCAGCATATCACAATATCTTGAATCTCACACACATAACTAACAGTATGTAACTATGGCAAACTGTAAGTGCTGATAGTTAAAACTTAAGACAGATGTAGCATACCTTTCATCATTATAATATTTGGTAAACTATATCTACCATTTGTTTCTTAAGTTACTAATGTGTGTAAAAATAACTTGGAAATTAATGTACGCTTGGCCTTGTTCCCAAAATGTCTCCATAGATATGGTAACTTGGATAATCTAGAAATCATTTTTATTTCTTGTACCCTTTAAATTCTTAGTCTAATATTTGATGAATTGCTTGCAAGTTGCATGTATTTAAAGTTTTAATTCTATTAGTCTTTAGATGATGCAATGATACAATAAACCTTATGCAAACTTGCATACCATTCTTTGGCATGTAAAAGAGCATCTAGCAACTGTAGTGTTTCTCTGCTACAGAACAATAAACAAAGCACTAACCAAATATGTCTTTAATTAATGTGGCATAAAACTCTCATCAAGGGATCTGAAATTATCGTTTAGTAAGCTTTAATTTAAGAAGGCATCACAAAGACAACCACAAGCAAGAAACCTACAAAGCACAAAGCCATTTCCAAAAAATGTTAATACCAAAACGAGTGAGGATGATATCATGGCAACGCAGGGACTTGCACCCCAAGGATAGCCTCCAAAATGGCGAAGTTTTGGTACATGAATCACCCATATATTAAATTTTTTGTCAAAGTGGGATTATTAAGCATCAAATTCTTATTTATTTATGGATTTATTGTGAAAGTGGGATTATTAAGCATCACAAATTGAATGAAAACAGGTATGGAGCATCAAACTAACAAGATCATAATTACTAAAACTAATAAAGTGTTTCCAAAGATTAATTTTGAAACAGAAATTCCATCACTTCATTATTCATAATACAATACAAGGAAGGAGGTGAGTAATACAGGGCAGGATGGGATGTTGAAAATCACTAAAGACATTTTGATGGCATATATGATACAACCAATACAGAATGTGTATTACCCAGAGTGTGTATATCTTGTTGGGAGGATTCATTCATCGCCATCATGAGAGCATTAATGCAATCGCAGAATGTGGGGGAGCTCGCGAACGTGGCGCAGTTGACTGGAATTGACGCCGTGAAACTGATTTCTTTGATCGTCAAAGTGGCCAGCACTGCACGAATGCATAAAAAGAACTGTCATCAGTTAGCATAGCACCTAAAGCTGATAGGGAACTTGCTAGACCAACTGAAGATAATGGAGTTGAAAAAATATCCTGAAATTAGAGAGCCTCTGGACCAGCTGGAAAATATCCTGAAATTAGAGAGCCTTTGGAGCAACAGAGGATTGCGGACTTTGAATATATTCCATGTGGAAAAATATTGAGGAGCTGCGTACAAGACTACAGAGTGTAGTGAAGGTCTGAGAAGGAGAATCAGTAGGAAAAATTAAGGATTTTCCCGCTATAAATTCGGCTAAGCTTTTACAAAACCTATTCAAGGCCTTAATACCTAAATCCTACAAAATGGTATGGAAGTGGCAACATCCTCCAAAAGAGTACATTTATTGACAGACCCTACAAACCCTAGATTTGAAATTTATTCATGTGATTGGTCAGGGTTCCTTAACTAGGTTTTTAAGAAATTTGGAGGCAATGGAGATCTCAGTCCTACAACTGATCCATACATTTAGAAATATTTAAGTTTTTAATGTGTTTGAAAAGAGAGAAATGAGAAAAAGGAGGAGAGCACCGAACCTGGGCTTTGGATTTTTTTGCCTGAGCACTTCGTTCCAGACTCTGCACATCATGGATGCTGAGAGAAAATGAGAGAAAATCCTGTGGTCGCACTAGCTATGTTAAGATGACAAGGGAAAATAGTTACTGTGACTCCTGGAAATCTCCACACTGCTCGACACAAAAGTTACTGTGGCTTATGGCAATCTCCACCCTACTCTCCAGTTTTTCCCCTTTGGTTATGGGCTCCTACCGGACAATAGTTACTGTGGCTAATGGAAATATCGTTTGGTTATGGGCTCCCCCCATGGAAATATCGACAATTCTCTCCAGTTTCCCCCTTTGATTATGGCAAAGGGCTCCTGCCATGGTAATCTCCACGATGCTCTCCAGTTTCCTCCTTTGATTATGAGCTTTCGCAGACAACAGCTTATGGAAATCTCCACGTTGCTCTCCAGTTTTCCCCTTTGGTTATGGGTTCCCGCCAGATCAATTGAGCGAGTAGAAACCAGTTTTCGGGCTCCCGCCAGATCAATTGAGCGAGTAGCAACCAATTTTTGGGCTCCCGCCAGATCAATTGAGCGAGTTAGCGACCAGTTTTCGAGCTCCGATCAACTGAGCGAGTTGCATTTTTCCAAAGGGATATCAGAAACTTGAATGTATTGTACAAATTATTGAACAAGTATAAGAAAATGCATGTAAATGATTTGAAAATTAGTTTGAAATAAAACAACTTTATTTCGTGTAAAATATATAAAGTTTGTTAGAGTTGTAGTGAATTAGATTTTTTCATATTTCATTTTTTATATTCATTATTATTATGACAAAGGTTAATGCATATTTAATATTAAAATTTATGTGTAAGGAGTGGAAATATGGTTAGAGGATGTTTTTCTTTCTTATTTTTATCATTAAAGTTTAGGGTGACATCAGATCCATAATCATCAATAAAAGAAATATAAGTAATATTGAGAAATCATGTTGGGATGAAGAGATTTTTGACACATGGTGGTGTGCTTATTAATTGGGATCATTTTCATTAATGGTTTTTCTACTGGGACTTTTTTTATATTTTCACCTATGGAATGGTAAGTTTATATTTTAAGCACAAGATAAACTAGATAAAGTGATGAGCGACATTGATTTTCATCATTTATAGTTCATGCAATATATCACAAAAAAGGTCATTTTCATAGTTCATGTAATATATCACAAAAAATGTCATTTGCATGTTCACCCACTTTTTTAGTGATTTTGCATAGAAAAACATAAAATATTGACAATTGTTTGCCATAATATATATGTAAAGGATCTATTATACATGTAAATATGTAGGTGGTTTTTAAAGACCTAATTATATGGAAGAGCCATTTACCTTCAGGACTAAGATATTTATTGAAGAAAATGTCGATATGGATGCCCATGACTATGGACTACTTCCATTTTGTACAAGTTGTCATATATACACTATTGAAAAATTGGGTGTTAATTTAGTTTAGTCTATGTTGGGATACATGTTTCATCATATCATAGGAGAAACTCCTAAGAAAATGAGGGTAGAAGGTAGAGATCTCACACCAAGTCCAAGGTTTGTTAATTTCATGGTCTCTCATTTCGATTCCATTTCCATTCCTCAATTGCATACTCATATTAATAAATGAAAACCACTAAACTAACATGATAATGTATTTGGAATTTACTTGAAAAAAAAAAAACTGCTAGTTTGCCCTTTTTTCGTAATGAAAGTAGATTTCTTTCTCTAGACTAGCCCGACTTAACCAAAAAATAAATGTATAATTTCAATGCAAATATGGTAATAGCCAACCTCAATTTAATTTTTTTATCTTTATATGGTGTCACTTGTGTAATTTGAATTGATATATTAAATTTATTGGAGTGTCTTTACTAATCCTAATAGGTAGAACTAGTGGATTGCAATTCCAATATGAACAAATATCATTCCACTATGGAGATTTAAATATTTATAAGTCATTAGTAAATCTTAGTGTATGATATGTTTCTCAAGAAAGGAACCTATTGGAAAAAATGGAAAAACAAAATGAATTGAGTATAAAACAATTTCCATGCACACCGTAGAACTAAACTACTTTAATAATATTTATCCTCATGTCATTGATAAAATTTCCCCTTATTAACTAATTGATATTGTGATTGTTAATTTATTTGATAAATTGGAATATATCATCCACTAATTATACATGATTTTTATTTCGATGTTTTTAATAATAAAGTGTCAAAGGTTTAGTTAACATCGAGAGGAAATAAGGATTAATTCAATCGGTAAATGCTCTTACAAAAGAGTTCATAGAGCTCTCAATACAAAATATTATTAATTATTTTAGGGTTACTAGTTGGTATTTTAGTTTCTAGTTACTATTGTGGTCCATTTGAAGACAAAGAAAGGTAAACCTATGGGGATTGAAAATGTACCAGCCTCCCTTATAACTTTTAATACATTCGTGAGTGAGGGAAAATATTCTTTGAAAAATGAAATAAACAATAATTCATTTACTAAGTAATAGACAAATATTAATAATATATAAGATATATATGATAAATATAATGGAGCAATTCGTAACACCCACTCCCCAACCATTTTATGTACCAATGCATCGAGTGATGGCATGTCACCACCCCAATTTCCTTGTATCAAGTGACATCATAATAAACAGATGAAAAGTTCAGTTGTATAGCTAACATCGTTGGCACTCTGCAATCCTGCCTATATGTTCACCAAAGTAGATAACATTACCTAAAAATACCTTATGTAGTTGTGTCTGAAAAAACCTCGATAAAATATGTAAACAAGGAAAATTAATGTCACTTATATATTATAGACCCCACTCAATGTAGATCGTCACCAGCTCAATCCACTAGGACACCCCTTCAAATACAATAGATTGTCGAATCATCGCCAACCAATATCCTTCAGAAAATCTCATCAAGGACACAATCGAAAAATATCTTCAATGAAAACGCAAACCATTAATGGATTGTCCCTCATATAATTAATGAACAATTTGGAAAATAAATATCCCCCTAGACCAATTAATGACCCCAATAGACTCCTTTGTGATGAAATTCAAATATGTTGCCAACTCCACCAACCAAAATGAATGAACTTACATAGCAGTAAAGATCCTCAGAAATCCCCTGATCAACCAATCCCAAACCAATGAGGAGCATGAATATCCACAGGAGCAAAGGTTCGAAATAAATACCACATAAAACAACCAGCTAGTGCATCTCAAATAGACCACAAAGAAGACCAACAAGTAGTAGCTAAGATCCTTGGAAATCCCCCGATCGACCAATCCCAAACTAGAGAAGGAGCAGGAAGATCCACATGAGCAAAGGTTCAGAATAAAGACCACATAAACAACTAGCCAGTGCATTTCAAATAGACCACAGAGTAAACCAATAGCTAGAATGGAAAACAAATTGTTATTAGTGTACCTTGAAACAAAAAAATAGTAGAGATACTTGAGATCGTCTAGAAGAAACATAAAAACTGAATCTAGCTCAGATAATTATGCTTAGACATATTACACCCAACAACACCAGCAACTGCACCAACGAAGGCTACATTTAATCCATCTACCTCCACACCTCAAGCCAAAATTACTACCCTTGTGAATTTTGTGACTAATACTTCCGTAATCCAATCCTTTATCCTCAGTGTTTTCTTATTGAAAAATTTGTCGTAGATATTTTGAAGTGGGCCTATTGTCTGCTAACAGATATTTTGTAATTTTCCTCCACCATCCTTGTAGAAATTATGGTGTAGATTTTCAACTACTCGTGAAGTTTTAATCAAAATATCATCAACTACTAATCACTAGTTAAAATAAAATCATCAACATATAAGGAAATAATAAGGTATTTACCATCTACCAAGATGCGATCGAGGTTTGCATGCTTCACTTATGGTGAAGCCCAAACCAGTGATATAATTATTGATCTTGGTGTACCAAGCACAAGGTACTTGTTTGAGACTGTACAATGCTTGTTTGAGTCTGCACACATGAGACTCTCGATCAAATGTATCAAGAAATTTTGTTTGCTCGATGTACACCTCCTCCTCAATAACCCCATTGAGAAATGTTGTTTTTACATCCATCACATGGATCTTCCACCCCATCTACGTAGCCAGAGCAAGAATTGATCTAATGGATGAGTACCTTTCTATATGAGAAAAGGTCTCCTCATAGTCAAAATCCTCAACTCGAGAGTACCCCTTGGCCACAAATATGGCCTTATACTTCTCTATGCTTCTGTCTACTACTGGTTTCACCTTGAATATCCATCTCGAACCCACTCTTGATTTATATGATGGTATTGGGACCACTTCCCAAACATTGGTCTTTACAATGGATTGTATTCCTCCACCATTGCATCAACCCATATAGGTTTCTCTATTTCTTCCTCGAAATAGGATGGCTTAGTCTCTATAATCTCAGCCATAAGAGCCATGTAGCCAATGTACCTCTTAGGTGACCTCGTTTTCGTGCGCAAATTTTAAGGAGCTCCCACACTCTCCCTAGCATCCTGCACAAGTATATCAGCTTCCCTGGTTCTTTTTCTACCTTCTTTGGATGGTTTTTCTTGAGTGAATGTCTCTACTCTCTGCTCCTCAATATTTTTGTTGCTCCACAACTTCATGAGGCTTCTCCTTTGGAGCTAAAAGCTCCTCTTCTGGTGGGATCTAAAGATCCCTCTTAAGAGAGCACCACATCATGTTCTCCTCATTAAACTTTACATCCCTTCACACAACTATCATTATGAGGGATGGAAAGTACACACGATAGTTGTGGGGAGTTTCTGTGTAACCCATAAACACAACGTATTTGTTTTTTTAGTTCTCCAACCATGGAAGTGTAAGCACCAATGCTTGGAGGTGACATAGAATGGATTGACTGATATTGAATAACTAAGGGAATAAGGTGCCATGGAGGAAGCATGTGTATTAAAGAGGGGAAAATGGAATTTTAATCAAAATGCAATAATTAAGAAGTGGTGGATGAATAGAATGAAGGGGATTCTCATCACAATTCGTTGGTAATGAAAATGGGTATTAGTGAGGATGGAAACATAAAGGCGCAAGTAAAAGAGTTCAAAAGGTTTCAAAGGTGTCAAGAGAATACCAAACATTTGTTCAAATAAGAGGATTTAATAATCAGAAAGAGATTGGAGAGAAGAATAGGTGGGGAGAATATGTCTAGAAATTTGGAAGAGAAAAAAGAAGTGATGGGACAAGGAGGTGAGCACGTTCAGTTAGGTGGATCATGATTGTCTAAAAGTAAGCCTTGGTTTGTAAGGTATTGATTAGCCTATGGAGAGAGATATCATCACATAGAAAGAATAGGAAGAAACACTTAATAGTGTGTTCTAATTGTTTGACGTAGAGGAATGTCAAGTAGTATACATGATATATCCTAAGAAAAGTGGACCCAGTCCAAACCAACCACCCTATGAATTTTAAAAGCCTAGAGGTAATCCCAACTTTTTATTCTACTTTTGAATTGAAAGCACCTTTTCTTAGTCGTTTGGGATATAGTAGTAGTGAAAAAAAAATGAAGGTGGGAATAAAAGTAGAAGTGGCATATGTTATGTTTGAATTTTAGTTCAAGTGGGGGAGAAGGCCTAATTATTCAAACATGTCCATAAGGTTTTATCTTGGTGAACAACCCAACCAACGATATGGTTATAGTAGTTCTAAGAACTTTATGAAGGGTGATGGTGATGAAAAACCACATCGATTCTTATGTGGATTCATTTGGAGGGTGAAAAGGATTGTAGTGCTAGTTTCTAAGTTGATAAAGTTCCTAACCACATTGTGGGGGAATATTCTCTAATGGTGCATGAAGTTCATACATATTTATCCCTAGGGTGCAGCTAAGGCCTTAGATAAATTAAAGGCGATATTTATATCTAATTTATAGAGGCTAAACATTGAACAGAAAAAATAACTAAGCTGAAGGAAATTAAACAAATGGTTGGAGAAAGTTCTCATGAGTATGATGAAAAATTACAAACTTGATCAAAAAACTCTCCTATACTCTCCATGAAACTCAATACAAAGAATGATCCATTCAAAGTTTGTTTCTCTTTAATAGTGTACCATTAATGCAATAGTCATGGGTGACATAGAGGGATGCCTTATCTTAGGCCATGGGGATAGAATCTTGTAGGGTGAGCATCCATTTTACTAAAAAAATTCATGCTTGGTAGGATCTAAGAGAAAATTATGTAAGGAGTTCCTTCTAAGTAAAGGACACTGGTATTAATATTGTTAAAGGGGGTGGCATACAAGTATACATTGGTAGTTATTGATGCAAGATCATAATTTCAACAATTTATTTCAAAATTTGTATTTTTCCTTGAGAAGGTCTTAGAGATTTATAGAAGAGGAAGTTGGTTTCCTTGTTGCCCTATAATTTTGTAGAATTTCTAATAGGATAGGAAAGTTTAGTAATTTTAGGTATAAGTTAAGATGTTGTTTGATTTTTAAGGCCTCCTAGTAATTAGGAAAGTTGAGTCTTATGATTAGGATTACTTGTGGCATCCTATGTATTTTTCAAACTCCAATACGCCAAGGAAAATACGTGGAGGATATTTGGGGGAAATGTGATTTTCCATAAAACTTAGATCAGATTTTGGGACCTTGAAGCTCTTTTCCTTTGACCCTACTAGTTCTTAGAGGTTTTATTTGGAGCAATTAGCAAGAAAAAGCACAATGTGCCCAAGAATATTAGTGTTGGAGCACCTATGGTTTGGGAGAAAGGATAAGGGGTTCTAGGAGTTAAGGGGTTTAAGCGTTTGGGAGCAAGAAGTTAAGGGTACAGGGTAAAGGGTTATGGATTATGGGGTTTAGGCGTTAGGGGGTCGAGGTATAGAGGGTTTAAGGGTTAAAGGTTAATGTGTTAGTGGTTAAGGGATTTAGGGTTAACGATTAACCATCAAGGGCATACATGTTAGGGGATTTAGGGGTTAAGTGCCTGAGGGTTATAATATTTAGGTCTCAACAAGTTAATGGGTTAGGGGTTAATGATTTTATGGGCTAGGGGTTATGGGTTAAGGGTCAAGGTTTAAGAGGATATTGGATTAGGGTTTATGGGGTTCAAGGATTATAAGTTAGGGGTTAGGGGTTAAGGGGTTAGAGGCTTTGGGTTTAAGGGATCAAGGGGTTAATTTGTTATGAGTTATGAGTGTAGGGGTTAAGGGATTGTGGCTTTTGGTTTAAAGGGATAGGGACTTTAGTGGTTATGGGGTAAGTGCGTATGGGTTGTGATAATGTGGCCCCTAATCCCCTTGTCACAACTATTGGGGGTTCACCTATCAATTTCTCTCATTGCCTTACCTATAGTGTGTCTTGGAGCTATTAGATGTCATTTCATTGAGCTACAATGATAGGTGAGAGCTATACATAACTCACTAAAGGTGTATCAAGAGGCTATTATTCTATTGGCTACATAATTTTACTCTTTTTATTTGTAACTTAGTGAAATGGAAAGATGTGGAGACAATCTCCATTCTTCTTATTTCACCGGGCCATGTAAAATAAATGAAGCAAATAGTCTCAATCCCTTGGAGAAGGAAAGTTGAGAACAATAATTAGCATGAACAAACAAAGAATCCAATGAGTTAAGCTTAGAGGGGTCTCCCTTTGTAAACAAGCATCCATAATCTTGTTAGAGTTAGTATGATTATTTACTAGAAGTTGAGTAGTCCTCACATCACCAACCACATCCAATAGAAAGGTACCAACCCCTATAATAAAAATGATGTCTCTAAATAAGGTGTAGTTAATACCACTAATATCATCTTTTGAGTGTATTACAATATGATTTAGAAAGTACGTTTCCATACACGTGTGAAAGAAACAATCCATTTGGTTAGCAAAAAGAAGTCTTTTTGAAGACATCAAGAAACCCCCTTGAAGGAGACAAGAAGGGTTTGAAACCATGGAAAAAAATTCTTTATATATTGTCTATCACATGTCAAACTGAGTGAACAAACACATGCACATATATCATGTTGCTAAGAATGAAGTGTTTGGATTAGAGTTAAAGTTGTTATTTTAGTTTATTGTCTTTTTTTGTCTTTTAGAGTACGAATCTTTCTGGTCTACTTTGCTGAGGTAGTTTGGCTTCAAATATTCAAGGAATATGTGAGCTAATATAAGATCATATTGTAATCTTTGAAATAACATGATGAACTACTTAACACAATTTATGGTGTTAGATTGATTGAGATGTTTATTTTTGGATGAATGGATTTACATCTATTTAGCCAATAGACAAAACTCATTAAGCATTGTTGCAAGTATGTTATTGACATGTTGAAGTGTTATTGAGACTTAGAGGTATAAGATTTAGACTTGTATGTTGTCACCTATTCGGGTGTGATGATACCTTGTGGAGGTAGGCAAAATTTAGATTTTTTTAAACTCTTGGAAATATTCTATACGCTCTTGAGAGAATTTCAACCTTTTAAATAAAATTATAAACACATGTACATTCATGCAATAATTACTAATTTATTTGGGGGTGACTCAACAAATTGTAGCATGTTGGCTTGTTGAATTTGTTAGTAGGTTAGGGTTTGATAAATGTGTAACCTTCAGTGGGATTTATTGCGGTTGTATGTGTTTTAGAGAAGCCAGTTTGGAGTGGTGGTTATGTTTCCTTTATTGAATTTGATTTCTTTGGTTCTTCTTCTTGTGCATGCCCACTGTGGTATCTTCTTGTTTGAAAATATTTTCTTATTTTGTACAGAAAAATTTATTGTTGCAACCTTCAAAAAGTTGCACAATTGTCCTGATTTATCTTTGCAATACCTTGAGTTGTCTCGCTTCTTTCAATTGGGCTAGAATTTTCCACCTCAAGAGGGTTGTTAGTTGTTGTCTAACTAAATTGTTACAACATTTTTTCTTGTTTTATTTATTTATTTTTTCTTCAAGAATGTGTTCCTTTAAACTCTAGAAGAAGCATTGCAAGTGGCCTGATTATAGTAGTCATCATAAGATGTCTGTGATCATGGGAAAGACAACCCTCGGAGGGTGAAATTTGGGTATGTTATACCTATGGAAAAATTTGGCTAACATCCAATTAGATATGTTATATGTAGTTCACAATTAGGAGATCGCAGACCATACTATTGCACATAAAAATTCACTACTCCTCAAATATCAGGGTAAGTGCAAGAGTATTTAGTGAATATTGTTTAGTCACATGATACAACTATCCCACAACTCTACAGTAGAGAGACCAACATGGAACAACAAACCTAAAATCGATCGATGCACTCACTTTCATGGAAAGTTCATGAACATTTTAATTTTCTTATATAATGCACTTTTACCCACATTTGGAGATCACACGAAAATGGTATTCATAATAAAGTTTTATGGGTGAAACAATTCATTTTTCCTGCAAGATCAAGTTACGTAGCTATAATGTCTCGTGTTTTTTCGTACATCCGACCAGAAACATATCTTGCAGGAATTTTGAAGGAAATCCCACTCAAATTATCAGAGAATCTCCAGGTGATCTCATTAAAAAAGTATATTTCTCCTTATATGTTGATTATTCTTTCTCTTCACTGTGTTTTATAGATAAATTCATTTCAATTCATTCATATCAGATATACTCTAGCTGTTGGTTCAAATTTAAAGGTCGATTTATCAACATTGTTTGTTTTTATTTATTTGGAAAGTGCTTGTGGTTTGAAGAGGTTGCAAGAGATGGGAATCTCAAATAGTTGTTGATTGGGCTAATGCAAGTTTTATAGGTAGAATGTGCGGCTTAAATCCCCAATGTCACAAATCTAGCTACACATTCAGGAGCTAGAATGATCATCCTTCACCCACATTTATCATGAGCGCAATCAACTAACAGATAAGCTCTCCGAGGAGGCATTCAAGTATCTAGCTGATGAATTATCAACAAGATCAAGGTTGTGGCACACCCAAAAAAAAGGAAACTCACAAAATTTAAGCTAAAAACAACCCCTAATCCTGAAGCTGACAAGTTGTCTCCCAAAAGGACCACTGCCTTTTCATTCATCAGGAAATACTTCCTCAACAACTCACTCAACTGCATCATTTCTATACCCCCAAAAATCTATTTATGTTATTGTGCCCATAACATTTTTCGAGTAATCTGATGTTTCATATCGGTGAATGTCAAATGCCAATTTACTATTTGAAAACAAAATTTGCATCCCTTGTACCTAATGATCCTTCTTCGTTGAATATTTTCTTGAATGGAATTTTGTTTACTAATTTTTATCATTTAATGATTTCTTATATGTCAAGATTCTTCTCTATTTCATGCCTTACAGTGTTTCCTTTCCAACATCTAGTGCAATTGCTAGTTTAGATTTTTTCACATATTTAAAAAAATAAACAATTTTAGTTCATGGAATGTAACTCAATTGAAAATCACCTTGTTATGAAGTATTATGTTAAAACATGACATTCAAAGTTCAAATCCCCTTGAGTGGCCAACCAAAAAATAATATATTTTTTATCTATTTATTTATTATATTTTTAGAATGTGGTTTAATGAAAAAATAAATAAATATAATAAAAAAGGAAATAAATTAAATTTTATGTGGCTTGAATATCTATTTTCAAAAATAAAAAATATAGTTATCCATTATCCACTCATGGAATTTCAATGCAATAAGGTAATTGGGATAAAGTTGATGGCATTGGAGTTGGTAGTTTAAGATTGTCACAAGGGCATCCAAGACAACCATGACCTGATTGAAGAAGTGGAAAACAAGCTGGAAGTCCACATTGAGGAATATATCAATTCATTTTCAACTAAACCAGATATATAACCATGGCTCTCTCTACTCATAGTATTTCATTGAGATTGTGTTAGGTATCTGTTATTAACCTATGCCTATGTCTATTTAAATGGATACTATATTGATAGTCCAAATGAGGCATTTTGGATTGTCTATAGTTTGTACTAGTTCTGAAAAAAAACTAGCAACAATTAATCTCTTTGGCTGCAAAAATTATTCTACTTGTTGTGTTGGGGAGTTTCTCTCAGGAAATTTATGGATAACCTGACATATTTTTTATATACGTACTGTGCATAACCTTTATAAATCTACCTTTCAAATCAACGTCAACCCAATGCAACAACATTTTCCCCACAAAAAGCACAAGATCAAGCCAACATGTGTGTTGTGTGCATTTAAAGAGATGGATAGGTAGGTTTACCCTTATGAGAACATGGGACCTTAAAATCCGACCACAACTGGTGAGTGCAAGCATTTGCGAAATGGCATCATGAGTGGAGCCTTTTCCAAAAGAGATTATTCATTTACATTACAATATGTAGTTAGCGTTCCATCCATGTTAGCACACAGACCTGATGGTATCAGTCCTTAAACTGGTACAAAAAAAATGGTTTTATATATTCACATACGGGATAGTCACAAGATGTCAACAAAATCACATACTTATCGAAATCCTCAACTAGGAATATGCTAAATTGCTTCAAAATGTGCTTGTAACTAGGTAGGCATCAAAGACAATCATTGCAATGGGTTAAGGGGATCTAAGAGAGAATTATGTAAGGAGTTCCTTCTAGGTAAAGGACATTGGTATTACGATTGTTAAAGGGAGTGGCCTACAAGGATACATTGGTAGCTATTGATGCAAGAGCATAATTTCAACAATTTATTTCAAAATTTATATTTGTCCTCTAGAAGGTCTTAGAGATTTATAGAAGAGGAAGTTGGTTTCCTTGTTGCCCTATAACTTTGTAGAATTTCTAATTTCATATTTGGGATAGGAAATTTTAGTAATTTTAGGCATAAGTTAAGATGTTGTTTGATATTTAAGGCCTCCTAGTCATTAGGAAAGTTGATTCTTATGATTAGGATTACTTGTGGCATCCTATGTATTTTTCAAACTCCAATACACCAAGGCAAATATGTGGAGGGAATTTGGGGGAAGTGTGATTTTCCATAAAATGTAGATCAGATTTGGGGAACTTGTAGCTCTTTTCCTTAGACCCTACTAGTTCTTAGAGGTTGTATTTGGAGCGGGTAGCAGGAAAAAGCATAGTATGCCCGAGAATATTAGTGTTGGAGCACCTGTGGTTTGGGAGAAAGGATAAGGGGTTCTAGGAGTTAAGGGGTTTAAGGGTTTAGGAGAAAGGGGTTAAGGGTAAATGGTAAAGGGTTAGGGATTATGGGATTTAGAGGTTAAGGGGTTGAGGTATAGGGGGTTTAAGGGTTAGAGGTTAATGGCCTAGTGGTTAAGGGATTCGGGGGTTAAAGATTAACCATCAACGGATTACATGTAAGGGGATTTAGGGGTTAAGTGCCTAAGGGTTATGGTATTTAGGTGTCAGCGAGTTAAGGGGTTAGGGGTTAATGAGTTTAGGGCTTAGGGGTTATGGGTTAAGGGTCAAGGTTTAAGAGGATATGGGATTAGGGTGTATGGAGTTTAAGGATTCTAACTTAGGGGTTAGGGGTTAGTGGCTTTGGGTTTAAGGGATTAAGAGGTTAATTTGTTATGAGTTATGGGTGTAGGGGTTAAGGGATTGTGGCTTTGGGGTTAAAGGGATAGCTATTTTAGTGGATAGGGGTTATGTGTGTATGGGTTGTGATAGTGTGGCCCCTAATCCCCTTGTCAAAACTATTGGGGTTTCCCCTATCAATTTCTCTCATTGCCTTACTTATAGGTCCCCTAGCCCCTATGCCATAAGGCCCTAAGGCTCCTTCTCATTCTCTAATGTTAGGATTATAGATCTCAGTAAACCATGCTTGAACCTCTCACTTCTACCCATCCATGCTACCCTTATGTCCCCTTGCCCTGTTCAATACACCAAAAGATCCCCCGCCCCCAAAATTCATGATAATTGAACATTTGGAGGTGATAATTTAACAACAACTTCACAAATAGTCCATTTATAATGGTGTCTTGGAGCTATTAGATGTCATTTCATTGAGATACAGTGATAGGTGAGTGCTATGCATAGCTCACTAAAGGTATATCAAGAGGCTATTAGTCTATTGGCTATAGAATTTGACTCTTTTTATTTGTAACTTTGCGAAATGGAAAATATGTGGAGACAATCTCCATTCTTCTTCTTTCACCAGGCCATGTAAAATAAATGAAGCAAATAGTCTCAACCCCTTTGAGAAGGAAAGTTGAGAACAATAATTAGCATGAACAAACAAAGAATCCAATGAGTTAAGTTTAGAGGCGTCTCCCTTTGTAAACAAGCATCCATAAGCTTGTTAGAGTTGATATGAATCTTTACTAGAGGTTGAGTAGTCTTCACATCACTAACCACATCCAATTGAAAGGTACCAACCCCTACAATAAAAATGATGTCTCCAAATAAGGTGTAGTTAATATCAATAATATCACCTTATGAATCTATTACAATATGATTTCGAAAGTATGTTTCCATAAATGTGTGAAAGAAACAATCCATTTGGTTAGCAAAAGGAGGTCTTTTTGAAGACCTCAAGAAACCCCCTTGAAGGAGACAAGAAGGGTTTGAAACCATATAATACAAGTCGATCTATGAACCCTATTTCTTATGTGTTCTATGCATGTATTTGTTCACTCGGTTTGACATGTGATAGACAATATATGAAGCCTTATTTTCCACATATCATCTTCATTAGATATCATGTTGCTAAGAATGAAGTGTCTGGATTAGAGTTAAAGTTCCTATTTTAGTTTGTTGTCTTTTTTTGGTCTTTTAGAGTACAGATCTTTCTAGTCTACTGTGCTAAGGTAGTGTGGCTTTCAAATATTGAAGGAATATGTGAGCTAATATAAGACCATATTGTAATATTTTAAATTACATGATGAACTATTTAGCACAATTTATGGTGTTGGATTGATTGAGATGTTTATTTTGGATGGATCAATGTACATCTCTTTAGCCAATAGAAAAAAATCATTAAGCATTGTTGCAAGTATGTTATTGACATGTTGAAGTGCCATTGAGACTTAGAGGTAGAATATTTAGACTTGTATGTTGTCGCCTATCGGGGTGTGATAATACCTTGTGGAGGTAGGAAAAATTTCAATTTTTTTAACTCTTGGATATATTCTATACGCTCTTGAGAGAATTTCAACCTTTTAAATAAAATTACAAACAAATGTACATTCATGCAATAATTACTAATTGATTTGGGGGTGAATCAATAAATTGTAGCATGTTGGCTTGTTGAATTTGTTAGTAAGTTAATTAGGGCTTGATAAATTTGTAAGCTTCGGTGGGATTTATTATGGTTGTATGTGTTTTAGAGAAGCGAGTTTGGAGTGGTGGTTGTGATTCCTTTATTGAATTTGATTTCTTTGGTTCTTCTTCTTGTGCATGCCCACTGTGGTATCTTCTCATTTTCAAATAATTTCTTATTATGTACAAAAAAAGTTCTTGTTGCATCCTTGAAAAAGTTGCGCAATTGTCCTGATTCATCTCTATAATACCATGAGTTTTCTCGCTTCTTTAAATTGGGCTAGAATTTTCCACCTCAAGAGGGTTTTTAGTTGTTTTCGAACTAAATTGTTAAAACATTTTTTCTTTTATTTATTTATTTTTTCTTCAAGGAGGTGTTTCCTTTAAACTCTAGAAGAAGCATTGCAAGTGGCCTGATTATAGTTGTCATCAGAAGTTGTTTGTGACCATGGGCAAGATAACCATCAGAGGGTGAAAATTGGGTATGTTATAACTATGGAAAACTTTGGCTAACATCCAATTAGATATGTTATACATAGTTCACAATTAGGAGATCACAGACCATACAATTGCACATAAAATGTAGTACTCCTCAAATATCAGGGTAAGTGCAAGATTATTTATTGAATATAGTTTAGTCACATGATACAACTATCCCACAACTCTACAGTAGAGAGACCAACATGCAACAACAAACTTAAAATTGATCGATGCACTCACTTTCATGGGAATTTCATGAACATTTTTATTTTCTTATATAATGCACTTTACCCACATCTTGAGATCACACAAAAATGGTATTCATAATAAAGTTTTTTGGGTGAAGTAATTCATTTTTCTTGAAATATCAAGTTACGTAGCTTTAATGTCTCGTGTTTTTTCGTACATCTAACCGGAAACATACCTTGTAGGAATTTTGAAGGAAATCCCACTCAAATTATCAGAGAATCTCCAGGTGATCTCATTAAAAAAGTATGTTTCTCCTTATATGTTGATCATTCTTGCTCTTCACTTTGTTTTCTATATAAATTCATTTCAATTCATTCATATCAGATATACTCAAGCTCCTGGTTCCAATTTAAAGGTCGAGTTATCATCATTGTTTGTTGTTCTTTAGTTGGAAAGTGTTTGTGGTAATTTGAAGAGTTTCCAAGAGACGTGAGTCTCAAATAGTTGTTGACCAGGCTAATGCAAGTTTTATAAATAAAATGTGTGGCTTCAATCCCTGATGTCTCAAATTTGGCCGTGCATTCAGGAGCTAGAATGGTCATCCTTCACCCACATTTATCATGAGCTCAATCAACTAGCAGATAAGCCCTCGGAGGAGGCATTCAATTAGTAGCCAACTGATGAATTATCAGCAAGATCAAGGTTGTGGCACACCCAAAAAAAAGGCAACTCGCAAAATTTAAGCTAACAACAACCCCTACCCATGAAGCTGACAACTTGTCTCCCTCAAGGACCACTGCATTCTCCTTCATCAGGCAATACTTCCTCAACAACTCACTCAACTACATCATTTCTATACCCCCAACAATCTATTTATGTTATTGTGCCCATAACATTTTTCGAATAATCTGATGTTTCATAGGTGAATGTCAAATGCTAATTTAGTATTTGAAAACGAAATTTTCATCCCTTGTACCTAATGAGCCTTCTTCATTGAATATTTTTTTGAATGGTGTTTTGTTTACTAATTTTTATCATTCAATGATTTCTTATATGTTAAGATTCTTCTCTATTTCATGCCTTACAATGTTTTCGTTGCAACATCTGGTGCAATTGCTAGTTTAAATTTTTGCATATATTTAAAAAAATAAACAATTTTAGTTCATGGAATGTAACTCAATTGAAAATCACTTTTTTATGAAGTTATATTATGTTAAAACATGAGATTCAAAGTTCAAATCCGCTTGAGTGGCCAACCAAAAAATAATATTTTTTTATCTATTTATTTATTATATTTTTAGAATGTGGCTTTAATGAAAAAAGAAAAAAATTTATAACATAAAAGAAATAAATATCATGACATGATCAAATTTCATGTGGTTTTAATATCTATTTTAAAAAATAAAAAATATAATTATCCACTATCCACTCTTGGATATTTCAATTCAAACTTCCTAATGCTAATGATTTTGTCTTAATTCCTAACTATCTTAAATTGTTTCGTCTTAATTGTCATTGTCTTAAATCGCCATTGTCTTAAATATTTTTGTCTCAAAGTGCTTTTGTCTTAAATATAAGGTTTTGCCTTAAAATGTTTTTGTCTCAAACTGTTTTTGTCTTAAATATAAAGTTGTCTTAATTTTCTTTGTCTCAAATTGTTTTTGTCTTAAATTTTATCTTTAAGACAATTCAATTGATATTAAATTTTAATATAAAATAACTAAAAATAAAAGGTAATTTTTTAAGACAAAAGATTTCTTTTGTCTTAAAAAATTTTCTAGTGTTCTAATCTAAGAATGGTTTACTTGAAAAAAAAACTGAATCCTAAAAATTTGACGTGGCAACTCAATGAACACTTAAATACCAAGTTCTACATAGAGGATAAACCTACGAATTATAATTTAACACAAATTTATTCTATTATAGCTAAATGTTTGAAAATTGATATTGATTTAGAATCTTAATAAAGTAAAATGAATGTGCAAGTTGTTCTCTTACAAGTAAATATTTGAAAATTGGTATTTATTTAGAATCTTAATAAAGTAAAATTTATGTGCACTTATAATATGAGTATTAGTTGTTTGATTGCTTGTGATTGAATTGTATTATATTGAATTTTTTTTTAGAAAATAATTTGTATGGTAAGTTAGAGAGAGCCAAAGATATGTTCCTTCAAATCATGTGTATGATTGCATAATCAGTGTGTATTATTTTTGGAGTTTAGCCCTCACACAGCATCCCATGTAGTTCAATTATGGTCCTCACACAACATCCATGTATTTCACTTTTGGTTGGTCTATTAATCCAAAGAGTCTTATTTACAATGGTTTTCTTTCTCCTTTCAAGATCAAATTCATTGAATATGTTCAGTGTATACCTATTCATTCACTCCTATGCAGTTGGAAATATGATTTTTTTTATTGTTGAATGAAAATTTTCTATTATTGTTAATATTAGAAATTCTATTATACTTTTGAAAAGTTTATTAGAAAAGAACAATTACTAGGACCTTTAAATACTGAATTTGGATTCAATTTTGTCTTATACATCTCACTCTACTTTAGTTATTAGTACTAAGGCCACCTACAATGAAAAATTAATTAAGGTCAAATAATGTTGATCTGTTATATTTACTTAACTAAATATCTTTAGTTTGGTAAATTAATACATATGTGTCTAATAACAAAGTTCATCACAGTAAACTAGAAAACAATAAAAAGTATTGGTTTAAAAATAATAATAATAATAATAATAATAAAAAGTGAACATCTCTAGCTATAAGACGAGAGTTCATCACATTAAACCAAAGAACTCTAAAAAGTATTTGTTTTCGTTAGTAAGAATAATAATAAAAGTGAATGTTTAATTGGGCTAGTGCCAGCTAGAAGAGAAAGGAAATTAAAGAAAAATAATATTAGTGTTATATTTACCTACCCAAATATGCAAAGAAAATAACACTAAAAGGTTTTCTAAAAAAAATAATATAAGTGAACAATCCATAGAAATAAATCAATACATCTTTTATCTTGACAGTGTAATAAACTGACAAAATATCAAGGACAAGGAATGTGTAGAGAGATGGATAGACAAGAAATGTGTGTTTTTAAGTCATTGTTGAATATGTCTCGAGGAATATTCATTTGAAAATAGGGTTGACAGAAGCAAATACACAAAACATTAGAATATTGCCATGCATGAAACTTGGTAATTAGATAATGATACATCTATTTAGATAATGATACACCTATTTTTGATGGACAGAGCAATTTTTTTCCAATTTTTTTATGAACATAGTGTTCTTATATTGTAAGAAACCATGAGAATCAACCAATTAATAAATAAGGAGGACATGTAAGATTATATTTGAACATATAATTATATTATGTGGAAGTTGTAAAATTACTTTGGTTCATTCTATTAATCTAGGTGTATGTTATATTAGTTTCCATAAGTAAGAATACAACTGAAACAAAGGTTACCAAAAAAAACACTGTAGACATTCCTACAATTTTTCATTGAAGTGACCATATGAAGAGTACCTAAAAAACTATATAGAACCATAAGTCACCTAAAAAATCATATATAAAACAATCCCTAACTAGCTTTGGTAGCATTACCTTGTATTTGAAAGATAATTTCTTTTAAGTTGTATGTACTTCATTAGTATTATATACATTTATTTGTCTCTTAAATATATAAATATGTATAAGCTATTTCATACAATGTATTTTCAAATTTATAACTTGTTTCATTTAAGTCTATAAAGTTTTTACAATTTTCTCACTCTTAAACCAATTTCATAGAAAAGGAAGCCTTTATATTCACTTCTATTTTATTGATTTTGAAGCATTTTTGGTTAAGTATCTAATAAATTCTTCATCATGGTATAGATTCTAGCTCTTTATGCACCCATGCATGAATTTACTTTTACCATGAGTCCTTTTATGTGCATCCATCTACAGGGTTCTACATGTGTATGGCTTGCAAATGGAAGCTCTAAGGGTATTTTCCTTTCACCAACCCACAATCTTGACTCTACAACCTTAATAGCACCTAGGTTTCCCCTTTAAACAGAGAAAAATAACTCAAATTTATCATGATGCATCCCTCCCTATTGCAGAAAGGTTATTGGAATGGTTCATAAGAATAACTTAACCTCTCTAGCCTAATAGAAGCCCACATATAGAGTTAAGAAAATGAAAAATTCATCCACCTACTTCCTTATACTTATTACCAAATGGCCATGGGAGAAGCTACCAATAACAATGGATTCATGAGCAAGACAATTGACCCATTACAACAATAGAGGGAAAATAGTGATGAACTATACAAGGAATATCATCAAGGGATCATGAAAGACATGGAATGTAACCCCATAGTATGCTTAAGCATCTACTATAGTGTTTTGAGTCTATTTGAGATTACAATAGCTATAATGAAGAGCCACAACCTACAATCCCTATAATGAAAATACACAACCATTCAATTCACCAATAATATAATTTATATAAATTGGATTAAATTGTTTTTTTTTGTATGATAAATAGATTTTAATAAATTGTACAGAGTAAGGATTAAATATCCCAATGAATTTCATCCAATGAAAAATTCAGGTAAAGAAATTCTAAAATTCTAAAACTAGTTTTAATTAAATGAAGTACATAAAATGAATCATTTCTAAAATTTTTGGATAACATGGTAAATAAATAAACTAAAGCTCTAGTCCATTAGTAGTAGGCATAGACTAATAAGTATTTGTACCATGTTGGCATTTACATTTGAATGAACTTTACTCTATTTTTTTATTTAATACAATAACACAATTTGATATTAATAGGAAGACCACTAGTAAATCACAAACAATGGGGAGAAATGGTGGAGCAAGTATTGCTCTTCTCAATATTCAAGATAGCTAAATAGATTATATCAACAATTAATTGATTAGAACTCAACTAAATTTATTAATTGAGTATATATTATATATAAAGAAAAAAAAAAATTTATGGTTATAACACAGTTTAAAGAATGAAAAATGACACATTGTGTTTTACACTCTAAAGGAGTTTACACTTAAAGAAATTTCACCCTTCTCTACTCATGTTAGCTCATGTTAGAACCGTACTTTAGATGGATATATGTAATTAACCCGATTTCCCTATTTTCTTTTCACCAAAATAAATAGTAAAAAAAATATTTTTCTTACCATAGCTATGTAATAGTATATTGTAAATAAAATGTCCACCATTCCTATGTGAGAGCATATAAAAGCAATGTGAGAGTATATAAAAGCATTGCTAGCATTTGTCTCTAAGAGTACCTTTGTAGGTATTCAAAATAATAGGCTCATATCCTCTTAATGTTTGGACAAGACCTACGAAATGATAATTGGGCATGATAGCCCCAATCCACTTTTGTCGAGGAAGATACATATATCTTGAATTGAATAATAGTGCTGTAATATGTTTATAATGATACTTATCTTGATTATAGGAAATTTTATCTACCTCCATGACATTGGGGATTAAATTTATTTACATGGATATTTGTTTACTCAATATACATGTATCGTATTACTTATGTGTGAGCCCACCTTTTGATGTCCATTACCATACCTATAAATCTAACTTAACTAGTATTATTAGTCCCTGCCCCTTTAGCACTGGAGGGGCTACTGTAATCAATTTTTCCATGTGCATTAGTTTACACCCAGAAACAAAGTAGATTTACCCAATGTTTTCAATTTATTTTCTAAGGCTGAGTTTTCTAATCCTATGAGATTTTTCAAGTAGTTATGTCAACCCATAAGGAATTAGAGGTCTTATTGGCTTCATATCAAGGCTAAATGTAAACAATCATAGGATAAATGCCAAAGTTTCACTTTTAATTAAGTAATGTTAGACTTTCAATCTATTAAGAATATTAAAGGGTCGTTAGGGTATCGTCATGTGAAAACATACACATGGTTGACAATACAGATGCCTTATCGGTGGCTAAACACTTGCATGTCAATCCTCAAGATGTCTTCAATTTTCCTCACTTTTATTTAATTCTCCTCACTTCACATGGTAATTTCGTTGCATCCCAGGACAATTGTTCTTCGATCATGACCGTTAGCCTGAAAGATTTAGTGTATGTATCTTCCCAAACAACATTTGCATAGATTTCTTAGTGTTGCGATAAGTTTAGGTTATATATCGATGAAATTTGTTTACAACTCATGTTTTTGTAACCATTGATCCTTATTCCTCAATGAGTCTAACCTTTTGTGGATAGAAGTTATCATAAAAAACCTTGAGCCAGTGGTAAACATGGTATTGAATTCTTTCAAAGATCCCCATCACTGAGTATGATGTGCATCAATCAATTCTCTATCGTATCTTTCCACAGATTTGTGTCCAAAGTTGCGAGAACAGTTTCACCGAAGAGTGGTACCTCCCCTTATTTATGTTATTCGTGATTTCCAAAACCCCCTTGTCCAAGTGAATGTTATTATTTTTCTAGCTACCTTTGTTCTAGAAACAACAATCTATTATGTTACTTCTATTGTAATATGTGTCTTTTTACTGAAGTATTGTAATTTTGGGAACTTCGTTACTTAGCTTAATTGAGATCGACTTGATTATTCAGTACATGGAGCACATGCTCTAGCTTGTTTTGAGTTTTGATACATTCTAGCTATGGAACTTTGTAGAAATTATACAATATGCATGTATATTACCAGATTCTCCTAATCTAACAATTTAATCCTTATGTTAAAATACATAATCCTTCTAATTAATTCTTTGCGGAAATTAAATCGCCAATTGCAAACACATGAAGAAAAATCAATCGCACATAACAAGATGTTTTAACAGGAAAGCTTAAAGCTAAAAACCCCAACTATCATATATTATGTATATCAATGGATCATGAAAAAATATCATACACAACTCTAGTCCAAGAGCTCTCAATACAATATACAATTGTCTCACACTGTCATGTAGAAATTTTCATATCTATGCACCAATTTGTTGCCTCTTGAAAACCTTCCTCCATTGCGCAATCCCTGCTGAATAAGAACCCTGAATGAATTCGACCTTACCTTGCCTTTACTTCACAATACTCATAAGCATCTCCAATGTATGTGTAGATGCATTGAATGCATCACTATAGTCACAACTGATAGTCCATCTCACGCTTTCACCTATATCTCCACTCGGTCTCCACTGGATCTGACATGCAAGTAGTTAACTCCTGTATTTATTCAGTTACAAGTAAGACATTATTTGTGAATTAATTAAATAATTAATTCACTCATCTATCACTAGTGTATGTTAGGTTACAACTAGCACAACTGAGTGTAACTCACTGAACTGAGTTAAACTAAATAACAACTCACATAACTACTCTTCAAGCTTTGTTGCAACTTGACACTGTCAGTTATAACTAAGTCCTCCATGCATGAGTCACTAATCAACCTTGGAATTCGAAATTCCTTCAATCAACTGGTTTGCCACATTAGTTAACTGAAATCAAGTGCTTCAAGAGAATAAGTTACTATTTATTGTCTGATTATTATTAAGAGCTAATAATAATTGACATGCATTCTAATTTTAGACAGGAAATCTATAAATAGACTTCGCCCATACATCTAAAAATAGAAACTCATCTAAAAATATATTTTTCTCAAACATATAGAATCAGCCTCCTGCTAATTTTAGATTTTTCTCAACATGTCTAAAAATAGACATACACCTAAAAAATAGCCTTTGTGGGCCCCACCTAGTTTAGGTGCTTATTTTTCATTAGGATCAAGGATGATGTTTCCATATGCCAATTTCACTGTTTCTTGTTGCAATCTTCAACACTCCCTCTGAGCAAGAAAGGACTGTCTTTGCATGTACCCTGCAACTCCATGCATCCGCCCTACAATACATGCATGCAACACTTCTGAAGCTGATTAGCCTCCAAACAACTCAATCAGTCTAATGCATATATAAATAAAGTCTTCTAACTTCTGCTTAGCTACTGCACATGTCTTCAGGAACCACTACATTATTGAACTCTGCACCCATGCACTATGCACTTGTTGTTAACTCTGATCCACGCTCCAGTATCCAACACTGTCACTTTGATCTGACTGCATCAATCCAAATTATCATGCTACTGCTGCTTTGTGGGTGCCTTGTAGCCACGTTCAATTCATGAGATCCACACCATCTCAATGAATCATGCTTAGAAATCTCTTCTTGGGATTATTCATGGATGTTGCCCCACCTCTCACCTAGTGGTATAGCTGCATGCACTCCCTCTACCCATCTGGAATGAAATTTCTTTGCATGAGTGGTTTCTCCCACTCCATTATCCTCATTGATGCAGGAGCATTACACTCAAGGAATACTTTGTAATTTTATAAGACATAGGGGGGTCTTATGTTTCTAAATTCTCATGTAATTATTAGTATTTTGAATAAAATAGTGAGGAATTGTAAATGTTCTCAACCATTTGATAAAATGAGAGGAAGTTGATTAAGTTAGGAATGTGAAGAGTCAGGGATTTAGGCTAAATTTAGGACTTTCAAAAATCCAAGAGTTTTGTTAGAGGAGCTAAACTGATTCATTTTAATGTATATAGAAGTAAGCCTACAGATAGATAGGGGAGAGCTATTCAGGAGTTATTCAAGAGACAGAGTAGTGAGGTTAGAAAGGCCATTCGAATTGAAGATCCGGCTAAGGAAACTAGGAAGTTTGTAAGTACTTTCGTTTGTATATATATGAAAATATATGTTTCTGAATTATATGTGTTGATTGATTGAGAAATCATTATTAAATCTCTGTAATTGAGGGCTGAGGTGAGATTTTATAAGTGATTGTAAGAATTCTCTTCATATGAGCGAGAAATCGATGTTATTTATTATGTTTTTAAGTGGAATGCATATTGGCATACATATTTCTGTGAAATATTAAGAGAAGAGTTGCAGTCATCGATCACTACAAGGATCGATGATGCAAAAGGATGGTTGAATAACATTCAATTTGGAACTGACTAGAGTTGATAGATTAATGCATGAATTTGACTGGATGTGTTTCTAAATGGAGTTAATTTCATAGAAGGAAATTCAGGGGATATTACATTCCTTGGGAAGCAATAACACAGTGTAAGGGAGTCCATATGCAACAACAATTGCATTGCAATTAGGCTTATTTGATCCTTGAAATGGAGCGAAAGCAGAGTAGTAACATGATTCTAAATCGATGAAAACATAAAGGAGGTATCGGAACTACAAAGGGGGGTTCTAAGTAAGTTCCGCACTAAAGAGTGAAGCGGAATTGAAATTATGAGCACAGAGGATTGAAGAACAACAATGAGCAGTCAACTTGTTAAGGACGCATATCACAGTAGAGCGATGGTGTAGATGAGTAGTGAAGGAACAATGTCGAGAAGGTGAACGAGAGTAGAAGAAAAACAGTGAATGGACGGATCCGTCTGAGGTAGCAAAGGTGGAGTGGAAGCATTAACAACAACGATGGAACCATGTGTAAAACGAAACCCCAAGTCAAATGGTGTTGAATAGTAAAGGTGGTTTCAACCCACAAAACTGGCGGTCTCACATAATTTAAAAATGGTAAGTTGTTTGTTGGGAAAAAATGTGATATGTTTCAGCATTTGACACATAGGGTGGACATGGTTTTTAAAAACGATGAATGTCGTGTAATTTTTAAAGTCCAAAGCACGTGCAAGTTACTTGTGCGATTTTCGTTCGATGGTGAAAACTAAAGATCAAAGGGTGTTCGCTAGAAAATTTGCACGAGGTTGAATATGTGGTATGGCCCAACGAGTTTTGGCATTGGTAAGTTATATAGTGGGCCAGTTAGCTTTTATTAAATGTGAAAAATAAGAAACGTTGTGGGAACCAACATATATTTTTTGGCTTATGAAAGGTCAAGAACCAGATATGAGACATTATATTTTGGTTTAACCAAAGTCGAAGAGTTGGATAATTAAGAAATTATTGGCATTCGGTGCAGTGAAAGGATGGAGTGCACCTCCACATGGTGATTGTTAAATGTGATCCCGTATGAAATATTATAATGGTGGGTTCCGACTGATATTATAATTTGGGTTTTATATAAGGTCACATTTAGCTTTCCATAAGGAAAAATCCATGGAATTGGTGGATAATAGGTACAAGTTAACATCTGGGTTAATTGTATATGCACATTGAAATATGAGTGGAATTATATTTATGGTTTTTATAACCATGTGTAATTGAAGAAAAGAGCTTTCGCATAGTGTTAGAGATGGCCTAGATTTAAAATTATTTGGGTAAAAATAGAATTGCAGTTTATATGCACATAGAGAGTGTGATAGTGGATTGAGAGGTTAGCCCGGGCATCAAGTGGTATCAGAGCAGGAAGGCTGTGTTGAAATTGAAGATTTTTTAAATCTGAATGTGTGATGAGGAATGAAAAGAGATCAGGTTTTAAAATCTGATATGCAGCAAAGTACACAGAATTTTAGTGAACAGGGATTTGCAAAACTGGATGAATGAAGAAAAAGATCATGCAGGATCTTGCAGGTAAATAATTTTAAATCGGATTTGAAATTTATGATTGCAGAATTTTGGTTCCCGATATGATGAAGACAAGGTTTTGATGATGGTGGCAGTAAACCTGATATTTAGCTAGAGGTTGGATAGGGAGAGCAATTTTAGTGTTCTCAAGAGAAGGTGAGTTGAGTAGTAGTGTTTAACTCTTGTTTGAAAAATTGTTTGAAGAATTTAGATTGCAGGCAATTGAAGAAATCTCAGCAGAGCAGATCACAGCTTTGAGAGCAGTGATGAAAGGGTCCAGTAGAGGATTCTAAGGTGAAGAATAAAGTGTGGTAGAACCTGGAGAATTCCAAACAGAGGTGGGATGAAAGAAGAACATATGTGTTCTTGAAAATTTGCAGAGTGAAGCCTAGAGAGAGTAGAAGAGAGTGCTCGGAAGGTCCAGCAGATAGGGGACCAGTACTTGCCGAAAGCCCAGATCTGGAGGAAAGGATTGGTGAGCTAAGTGGCAGCGAGAGAGCTTGTTGTTGCAGAGGCTTAGTGCAGCTTGTGAGTGAAGAACTCATGGAGAAAATGATGAATACTGATAGTCATAGCAAAGATTGCAGAGGTTCTAAGAGAGGCCACAACAGAAAAGAGAAAGAAGATGCAAGGAAAAATGGCATAAGGTAGCAGTTGACTAATGCAAAATATTGGAAAGAGATAGCTAAGATCAGAGAATAGTTTAACAAAATGAAGATGATGATAGAGGAAAGCCAGAGAGTTGGTTTTCTCATGAAGAAGAGAGTAAAATGGCAACCATTACAGTTGGGGTTGAGGCAAAAGGATATTTCCTTATTGGAAGAGGAACTCAGAGAAGCTGAGTTGAAAAAGGAATTTTCTGTTTGTGAAGCGGAACAAAGTACAGGTGAAGAATACATATCTATGAAGGATCTTATGAGCCATGATGAAGACTTAAGGCAATAGGAAGTTTGTCTTGCTAAAGAGGATATCATTGCTGATTTCCTGAGTTATTGGACAAGTCTAGATCAGCTGGATGATGTACAGCCTTGTATTTTTGAACCTGACAATTGTGAGGTGATTGCAGGTTCTACAGAGGAAGAGTAACTTATAGTTCTTGATTCAAGGATGGAATTTGAAGATTCCACATGTAGATCTGTTCAAAGGGAAGTGCTTGAGAAAGAAACCAAGACTGAAAAGTCTTGTGGTTTTAAAACTAAAGAGTTGTGTATGTTTGTAGGTACATCACAGGGAGATGAACAAGCTTTAAAGTTTGTTGAGGAAGAGAAATTGAATCTGGAATCTGTTCAGATCAATGTTGAGATAGCCATATCTTAGGAGGAATTGAAGACAAAGGAGTCTAGTGAGAGTATTGAGGCAAGAGATGAAGGACCATCTGATGATCGATCAAGAACAAGTGGAGGTATAAAAGGTTGTATGAGGTTCCCAAAATATACTCCAATTGAAGTTGTTGAATTGTATAGAAGGTTGGATTTTCAAAGAAGAGAATTGGAGAAGAAGAGGACCTATGCATAGGACAATTTGCTAAGTAAGCAGGGTAGGAAGGTATTCATGAATAGAGTTCATGAAGCAGATGATGGAAAGAAGGAGAGACTAGCTAACAGTCTCATGGAGGATGCAAATCAGCATACTAATGTGCTGACAGAGGAATTGGAGAAAAATTAGAACAACATATTGAAGTGTTGCTAGAGGAAGCTGAGGAGAAAGTTAGTGAAGAATTTCTGAGTCTTGAGAGAGACTTAGAACTGCTGAAGGAAGGTTTGGGGACCGGGTCATCAAATGAGACCACTAGGTCTTGTGATTTTGAAACTGACAATTTGGTTGTGCTTACAGGTATTGTAGGAGACAATCCATCTCTTGGGATTGTCTTGAAGTAAGGTGAAATAGTCATGCAGGAACTTGTTACTATTGGTGACAAGGAGGAGTTGGCTTGTCTGAATAGCCAAGAGAAGACTGGAGGACAAATTTTTAAAACTAACACAGTGATGAAGAATCAGAATTCTACTCTGATAGAGGATGAGGATACAGTGGTTGAAGAACTTGATTTGATTGCTAGAATCAATCAAGATGATGATGGAAAATTATTGAAGATTGTCAAGGAAGAAGAAGAATATGCTGAATTTAAATTGCAGCATACTGATGATGTGAAACAAGTACAAAATGAGTGGTTGAAATGTTTTCTGAAAACATTTAAATAGGAGATTGCAAACATTGAAGTAAAGATGCCTGAAGCTGTGAAAGAAAAAGGAGAAGATACTAGTTTGCATAATTTAATTATGCTTACTAGTATACAAAGAAAAATAAATAAGTATGTTACTGCAGGTGGAAAATTAAATGATGATTTGTTTTCTAAGAGTAAATTTGCAGATGATGAGAAAAATAAAAATGTTGCAGAGGGAGATATCTTAAGAGATATTCAGGAAGTTTGGGAGGTAGCCACAGAGGTAGAAAAAATTCTGGAAAAAGAGGCAGCATTAGCAAGAGCAACAACTGAAGCAACATCTATGGTTGCTACAACAACAAAACTCTTGAAGGCAGTAACAACAGGAAAAACAAAGGCAGCTACAACATTAGAAAGTGAAAGCAGCAACAGTGGACAAAGTAAATTCTAGACAGAGGAAAGGCTAGACATAGAAATTGAAAACATCAGAGAACTGATGATGAATGTGTCTCAGAAGCTACAGATAGCAGCAAGAAAGCAGAGGAATTTTAACAAAGGAAAGACAAGAGAAGAATGTGAAAGTACAGCTGGTGGTAAATTGCAGAACATGATATGGAGAACTGAAGAAGTGCAGTTGGAGAGTAATGCAACAGTTAGACAATAGCAAAACAAAGTATGGGATCCAGGAAAACAAAGACTGAAGACACATGATCAGGAGATCATGATCAACTTGAACCTTGGGAGTTTGATGTAGGAGCATTAGGCTCAGGGAATACTTTGTAATTTTATAAGACATAGGGTGGTCTTATGTTTCTATATTGTCATGTAATTATTAGTATTTTTAATAAAATAGTGAGGAATTGTAAATGTTCTCAACCATTTGAGAACATGAGAGGAAGTTGATTAAGTTAGGAAGGTGAAGAGTCACGGATTTAGGCTAAATTTAGGACTTTGAGAAATCCAAGAGTTTTGTTAGAGGAGCTGAACTGATTCATTTTGATGTATATAAATGTAAGCCTACGAGAAAATAGGGGAGAGTTATTCAGGAGTTATTCAAGAGATAGAGTAGTGAGGGTAGAAAGGCCATTTGAATTGAAGATCCAGCTGAGGAAAGCAGGAAGTTTGTAAGTACTTTCATTTGTATATATATTAAAATATATGTTTTGGAATTATATGTGTTGATTAATTGAGCAATCATTATTAAATCTCTGTAATTGAGGGCTGAGGTGAGATCCCGTAAGTAATTGTAAGAATGCTCTTCATATGAGGGAGAAGTAGATGTTAATTACTATGTTTTGAAGTGGAATGCATATTGGCATACATATTTCTATAAAATATTAAAAGAAGAGTTGCAGTCATCGACCAGTGTAAGGATCGATGACACAAAAGGATGTTTGAATAACATTCAATTTGGAACTGACGAGAGTTGATAGATTGATGCATGAATTTGGCCAGATGTGTTTCGAAATGGAGTTAATTTCATAGAAGGTAATTCAGGGGATATTACATTCCTTGGGATGTAATAGCACAGTGTAAGGGAGTCGATCTGCAACAACAATTGCATTACAATTGGGCTTATTCGATCCTTGAAATGGAGCAAAAGCAGAGTAGGAACACGATTCTAAATCGACGAAAATGTAAAGGAGGTATCAGAACTACAAAGGGGGGTTCTATGTAAGTTCCACACTAAAGAGTCAAGCGGAATTGAAATTATGAGCACAGAGGATTGAAGAACAGCAATGAGATTTCAAAATTTTAAGGACGCATATCACAGTAGAGTGATGGCGTAGAGGAGTAGTGAAGGAATAACGTCGAGAAGGTGAATGAGAGTAGCAGTGAAACTGTGAATGGATGGATCCGTGCGAGGCAGCAAAGGAGGAGTGGAAACATTAACAACAACAATGGAACCATGTGTAAAATGGAACCCCACGTCAAATGGTGTTGAACAGTAATGGTGGTTTCAACCCACAAAACCAACGGTCTCGCATAATTTAAAAATGGTAAGTTGTTTGTTGAAGAAAAACGAGATACGTTTTAGCGTTTGACACGTAGGGTGGACATGGTTTTTAAAAGCCATGAATGTTGCGTAATTTTTAAAGTCCAAAGCACGTGCAAGTTACTTGCGCGATTTCCGTTCGATGGTGAAAGCGAAAGATCAAAGGGTGTTTGCTAGAAAAGTTGCACGAGGTTTAATATGTGGTATGGCCCAGCGTGTTTTGGCAATGGTAAGTTAAATAGTGGGCCAATTAGCTTTTATTAAATGTGAAAAATAAGAAACGTTGTGGGAACCAACATATATTTGTTGGCTTATGAAAGGTCAGGAACCAGATATGTGGCATTATATTTTGGTTTAACCAAAGTCGAAGAGTTGGATAATTAAGAAATTATTGGAATTCGGTGTAGTGAAAGGATGGAATGCACCTCCACATGGTGATTGTTAAATGTGATCCCATATGAAATATTATAAAGGTGGGTTCTGACTGATTTTATAATTTGGGTTTTATACAAGGTCACATTCAGCTTTCCATAAGGAAAAAGCCATGGAATTGGTGGATAATAGGTACAAGTTAACATCTGGGTTAATTGTATATAAATATTGAAATATGAATGGAATTATATGTATGGTTTTTATAACCATGTGTAATTGAAGAAAAGGGCTTCCGCATAGTGTTAGAGATGGCCCAGATTTAAAATTATTTGGGTAAAAATAGAATTGTAGTTTACGTGCACATAGAGAGTGTGATAGTGGATTGAGAGGTTAGCCCGGGCATCACTCATCTTGTGGCTGCTCCACATCCTAAGGTTCACTCTTACCTACATGCAAATCCAGCTCGCTCTCAAGCTTCAATTGCATGTATTTCTCGCACTTCCCAATAGTAGGAAGCTTCGTAGAAATACCATCTACTTCAAGTATGTAGAGATTCTTAACTTGAATCCTAACCTTATGTGCTTGCCCTGTTTCTTTGTGTTGCAGGAAAACTTTTCCTTCACTAAATACAACATCATAGCCTCTATCCTCTAACATTGCGACTAAGATTAAATTCTTCTCTAAACATGGAACATGCACAACATCTTTTAGATGAAAGAGTTTGCCTGACACCCTCTGAAAGGTAATGGTACCAATGCCAGTCGCACTGAATCGTCCATCGTTTCCCAAATCAACATGCATCTGGATATCTTTCTCCACCAACTCACTGAACAATTTCTCATCTCCTGTCATGTGAAAGGATGCACCACTATCAAAGTACCACCCCGATCCTAATGCACTAGACACCACACATTCGATCAATGAGAAGTCAAGCTCAACTTGGAAGGCAAGAGCCTCACCAGTTGCAGCTCCAGTAACCATCTTTTTCTTCTTCTTATGTGGACAATTTGTGGCAATATGTCCAAACTCGTGATAGTGAAAACACTTCACTTTGGACATGTTGTACTCCTTGCCATCTTTTTCGGCCTCAGATTTTGAAAGGAATTTCTTCCCCTTTTTCTTATTCATCATGGTAGCCAAAACACAATCCTGTTCATCATCATGCTTTGATGAAGAGCCATCCCTGGTGATCCCCCTTATCTCCTCCTGTACTAGATCCGACCACAGTCACTCCCAATCCGGCAGCTTCTCCCATCCATTGACAGAGTCTTAATAACCGTGCCAACTCTTTGGAAGCTGAAAGAGAGCCAAACTCACCAAGTCATCATCCACAACACTGACTCCTACACTGCTAGGCTCATCCCTCCAGTGGAAAAACTTTTTCAAGTATACTGGAATAGTGTCGTTTTTCTCCATCTTGATTTTTCCGAGTTTATCCTTCAGCACCAATTTCCTATGGTCGCTGCTGCTTTGGAAAAGATCTATCAAAGCCTTCCACATTTCAAATGGAGTGGCTTTCCCATGAAGGCTTGAAATAATATGGTCTTCCACACCTTACAACAGAATCCTCCTCAACCTTGCTACTTTATTTTTCCATTCGTCAAGTACTGCAGCATCCGCCGAAGTGGGCTTAGGAACATCGCTATTGATGAACTCCTTCAAGCCATTATCTTTAAGCACTACCTCCATCCTGTCCTTCCAGGCTATGTAGTTAGATCTGCCCTTGAGTGAATACTCCAACCGCAACCCATTGAAATCCATTTCAATGTATACTCAACTGTTGCACCAAGAAATTCTTACAGCAGTTTCGAATTGTTTCCACCAACAAAAACCTCAGTACTGCTTCAATATTGCAATCTCCAATGATTAACACTACTCCGATACCATGTAGAAATTATACAATATGCATGTATATTACTGGATTCTCCTGATCTAACAATTTAATCCTTATGTTAAATATAGAATCCTTCTAGTTAATTCTTTGTGGAAATTAAATCACCAATTGCAAACATATGAAGAAAAATCAATCACACATAACAAGATGTTTTAACGGGAAAGATTAAAGCTAAAAATCCCAACTATCATATATTATGTATATAAATGGATCATGAAACAATCTCATACAAAACTCTACTCCAAGAGCTCTCAATATAGTATATAATCGTATCACACTGTCATGTAGAAATTTGCATATCTATGCACCAATTTCTTGCCTCCTGATAGCCTTCCTCGACTGCGCAATCCCTGTTGAAGAAAAACCCTGAATGAATTCGACCTTACCTTGCCCTTACTGCGAAATACTCATAAGCATGTCTAATTTATGTGTAGATGCATTGAATGCATCATTATAGTCACAACTGATAGTCCATCTCACCCTTTCACCTATCTTTCCACTAGGTCTCCACTGGATCTGATATGCAAGTAGTTAACTGTTGCATTTCTTCAGTTGTAAGTAAGACACTATTTGTGAATTAATTAAATAATTAATTCACTCATCTATTACTAGTGTATGTTCAGTTACAGCTAACAAAACTGAGTTTAACTCATTGAACAGAGTTAAACTAAATAACAACTCACATAACTACTCTTCCAACTCAGTTACAACTTGCCACTATCAATTATAACTAATTCCTCCATGCATGAGTCACCAATCACTCTTGGAATTCAAAATTCCTTCAATCAATTGGATTCACACATCAGTTAACTGAAATCAAGTGCTCCAGTAGAATAAGTTACTATTTATTGTCTTATTATTATTACGGGCTAATAATAATTGACATGCATTCTAATTTTAGACAGGTGATCTATAAATAGACTTCGCCCATACATATAAAAATAGAAACTCATCTAAAAATATATTTTTCTCAACCATCTAGAATTAGCCTCCTGCTAATTTTATATTTTCTCAACATGTCTAAAAATATACATACACCTAAAAATAGCCTGTGTGGGCCCCACTTAGCTTAGGTGCTTATTTTTCACTAGGACCAAGGATGATGTTTTTGGATGAAAATTTCACGTTTTCTTGTTGCAATCTTCAAAAAAATAATTTAAGAGTACCGGAATGGAATGAGTTCTCATCTGAGTGACTAGAGGTGAGCGACCCATGGACACCATTTTAGTTGTTAATAACATTCAAATAAAAACTACTTGTTATTTTTAATTGATTGTGCACTTTTTTCTCAACCCAAAATAGAATATGTTTCGAGATAGTTGTATTTCGAAGATATATAGCTCAATATTTAATTAATATCATTGATTCTCTACTAAATATAACTAAATTGGTCTAAGGAGAAATTTAAGAATCACAAAAATAATAAAATGGAGCTTTCTGTAATAACTTTTTAACAGTTGATCAAAAGGGTTTCAAATTTAATGGAAATCTCACGCGTTACTTGTTGTTTACAACGATGGAAGTACCATCCGTCAATTAACGGTGGTAGACAATATCATGAAGAATAGTTTATCATCGAACTATCACAACAACGATTGGCTCCAAAATAAATTTAGAGACCTTGATGGATAATAACAAAAGAGAGCGATAATTATTTAACACTTGGGTAAGAGCCGTGACCTAAAAAAACAAAAGAGAGCTTTGTTCGTAGAATTGCATACCATGGTTTTATGGGGAAACACCCGCACAAAAGGGTATCCAATTATTATAAAGTTTGTGCCACCAATGACAAAAATAATAAACCCTCATGACAACTTAAAGAGAATTGTGAAGGCTAAAAATAAATAAAAAATCGATTACTCTGAGGGAAGGGTAGACAACATTTAGAAGTTGATTACCCTCCTCATATTGTTTCGTGGAAAAACCCTATTGTGGGCATTCAATTGCATGAGGAATTAAGAGCAGTAAAACCCTATCCATAATTATAATTCTTTGCAAGCAAAGGGAGGAATTGGGCAGCTTAAATTTGACACAGATAGTACAGGCCTAACTAGCTAGAGAGATAGAAAGGTATCAATCGATAGAGGGAAAACTAGGAAGAGATAGAGATAATTTTGAGGACAACCAAAAGAAATAAGATATAAATAAACATTTCTTCTATTAAAGCAGTTGTTAAGTTGCATTCTTCATGGTTACACACTATGCTATGGAGATTGAATGGTGAGGATTATGGAGATGGAGCGATGAGGAGACGTGACCTCATGTGAGGGACCACATGGTATATCATGGTATTTATTTATTTATTTATTTTATTGTACTTGCTATGTTTAAAATTCACTTTAATGACAGGCACATGCAACAAATACATTCTTGACTTTCAATGAAGGGTGCACCCCTGATATTTTCCTACCTTACCTTGATGGGATTGTGAGAAATTTACTTGTCCTTCCACCAACAGTGGTTCCAAGTCCCATTTATGGTTCCAGGTATGGAGTGGTCCCGAATTGATCTTGTTTTATATCTCCACTCATAACAACATGACGGGGTAAATGAAGAATGAAAAACCCATGGAATATTTTTGTTATAGAAGGTGGGAAGCCTATTAGCCTTTATTTAGTGTTTTGGACTGGCTATGAGACTAAAATTGATGAATTTCTCACACCGCAGCTATGCCTTTCCCTTTTCTTCACCCCAATGACTGCTCACTTAAGTTTTTCTTAAACTTAGTCAATTGATGGTGGACCATTGGCAATAGGTGGGTGTTTATTGACTAAAGAAAGCCATGTAGGCCAGGACCCTTACGATTATGGAATAAAATCTTTTTATCTGAAAAATATGCCCTTGATGCCTATTATACCATTCTAGCTACCCCTTGCATAATTCTATCATGTTGCCTTAATGTAGTATGACTCAACCTTTGCTAATTGCTATGTTTTTAGAAATGTAGCTACTGAATCCACATTATTAGCAGAATTGAAATTCATTTTGCATAGATTATTATTCAAGGTCAACTATTGAAACTAGTGGATGTACTTATATTGGTACATCCAATATGGCTTCTTGCTATTTATCTGAAATTAGGTACATAGCAGCTATAGGAACTTCTGCTCGTTGAACTAGTAGCTAATTGGATTTTTTCTCGGCTTCTAGTGGTGGTTATGAATAAGGAATTAGGCGAAGGGCAACTTAGGGTAGAGAGGCGAGGAGGTCACTTAGGTGGATGAGGTATTGGTCAAGATTGTAGTGGGTAAGCTACTACATTTGTAGACAGGATTGGTTATCAATCCCAAAGGTCTGGATCACTAAGCTCTCTATATAATTGATATCAAACCGGCCATAAGGTCTAATTTCATATTTGATAGATTCACTGATACTACAATATTTGATGGAAGGAAGGCTCGCTCTTCATCTCAATCACTATCAACGGGTATGGGTACCGATTCGGATACTCTACCTATCTTTGTCTCTGATATCTAATAAAAGGAAGAAAAGTAATATGCTAGTAGTATCTTAGAGTAAAACTGAATAAACTATGTCAATCCCCTATATTAGTTTAGTAATCAACAGGAACTGAAACAGCTTAGTCAACTACCACCTATGTATGGTTCTGGCTGGAAAAGGACTACCTCTTTCGCTGGACCTCAAAATGTAACTCAATCCACTATCTTCAAGTATATTAATTTTGAATATATCTTTTGAAGAGGTCAACTACCAAAAATTTCAGTGTTGTGATTAATGGTTTTTGTAATCACATAATGGGAAGCATATGGTACAAGAAGGGCCTTTGACTGCTCTGGCATTAGTTGTAGATGATTCATAGGTAGGTTTTTCTTTATGTTTATAATTTCTTATATAAAAGGATCATTATTTTTGAAGAAATCTTCTTTATTAACACATTGATCATTGCTTTTTCATTATGTGCAGTCTAGCTTCCCGTTGTATCATGATAATGTGATGCCTTATTTGAAAGCAATACTACTCAATTGTAATGACAAATCAAATTGAATGTTGCATGGTACGTCAATGGAATGTATTAGCCTACTTGGCATGGTGATTGGAAAGGGGATGTTTGGTTAGGATGCTAAGCAGTTATGTTGTGTGTGTGAATTTTTCTCATGCTTGGTTAAAGTTCATGCTTCCAAATGTTCTAAGTGTCATTGTTTCGATTATGGCACCTTCTTGATTGGAAGCAATGGAACCAATCAAACTGTTCTTTATGTCTATTTACAAAGAAGACATTGTGCAAATCTATATATGAGTTGATAAAAATTATTGCATTTACTTCATGTTTTGTTTGGTTTATGTGAAAATATTTGGGTTGTAGATGATTTCATTGGATGGATAAAAGAATTTAATCTTCATTGGAAATGGTTAAATGTTATCCTTAATAAGGAGATCCATGCCTAGAACATAGGTGGTTGTTACCAACACTGAATACGTTAAACCAATGAAGAGATTTTTTCATTAATTGTTTTTATTCTGAAGGTATTCTTGTGTGGATTACATTTTTTGGTTTTAGATCTTGTCACACAACTTGAAATATAAAATAGTACAACACATTAGAAGCTAACAATTTTTTTTCATATAATCTCCACTATTTTTTGTCAATTGAAGGTCTTTAAATGAGACAGTGTTTCCCACAGTTTCATTTGAAACTATATTTGACATGCCTTTATTGTGTAAAAATGTTTTTATGTATAGTTCTCTAGGTTCCTGTATTCTGGTGCTTGAGCTAAACTCCCATGCAACATTATTGTTAGACTGTGGAGATTCATATGCGTACTAAAATGATTTTAATTATGAAGATTTTAACTCATATATCTAAAATTTCATCTCTTCATGATGTCCTAGATTTATTGTCTGTGTCGTGTCATCTCATCATGTTTTTTGCAAACTCAAGTTATGGATGTGCTCACGAATCTTGAGAACTTAGCTATGGAAGATGATGATCCAATGACAAGCTACATGCTTCAGGTCTATAATTTAAATTGAAATAAAATGGCTTATTGTAACTCATCTAACAATTCATGAGTGATGGGAATAGGAGACTTATATTTAATGGTGATCTCGTTGAGATCTCTATAATCTCGATGACACATATGCGATTAACCATCCATTTTAGAAACTACCATCTATCATGACAATTTTTCTTCTTTGTTTATCGAGTCTTGCTATAAATCTACTTCTTTGTGTGAACTTTTTGATTAGTTGTTCTTTTATGAAAATATATTTTTCAATTGAACGATCGAAAATAAATGAGTGAGAAACATAAAATGCTTCATTAAATTATCCCTAACTACATATCCCATGAATTAAACTTCTAAAAGTGATCAATGAAAAAATTTTCAAAGGGTTCTTCTCTCGACCCTTCGAATAGAGGATTTCCAATGCCAAATTTGCTTCTTCTTTGAAGCGTGTCGAGCTGAGAATTGAGGGCACTTAGAATAGCAGTAAAAATCCCTTCTAACATATTTTTTTATTTCAACATCAGTGATTCCAGCTCTAGATGAAGGTCTCCACTAATTTTTCATATAATCTCCACTATTTTTTGTCAACTGAAGGTCTTGAAATGAGAAAGCATTACCCACTCTTGTATTTGACACTAGATTTTACAGGGCTTTATTGTGTAAAAACGTTTTAATCTCTAGTTATACAGGTTTCTCTATTATGGTGCATGACCTAAACATCCATGAAAAATTGATGTTATATGTCTAGAATGTCATCTATACAAGATGTCCTAGATGCATTTTTTGTGTTGTGAAATTTCATCATGTTTTTGGAAAACTTGGGTTATGGATGTGTTGATGAATCCCCATAACTCACCTATGGAATATGATGATCCAACGATAAGCTACATACTCCACGTCTATAATTTAAACTTGAAATAAAATGGCTTGTTGTAACTCTCTAAAAATTCATCAATGATGGGAATAGGAGACTCATCTTTAATGGTGATCTTGTTGATATCTCTATAGTTTGGATGACATGTATGCCATTAACCATCCTTTTTAGAATCCATCATCTCTGGTGAAAATTTTCCTATTTTTTTTATGGAGTCTTGCTATAAATTAAAACTTCTTTGTGTGAACTTTATGATTAACTGTTCTTTAAACATCATGACAAGCATGGACTCAGAAAAGTTATTTTTATTTTAAATAAAGCAGTTAGAGGATTGAAATAAAATTAGAGAGAAACATAACATGCTTCATTAAACTAGCAGTGATAATACTGGGAAGAAGGAAATTCATTATCATATCATACAAAAACTAAAAGCCTTTGGCAAAATTGCTTTAAAGAAATGCTCTTGAATCATAGCATCATATGTGGTAGAACCAGGCACCCAATTTTAATGAATCATTTGATAATTAAAAAAATTGGTATTTTTTTAATTATCTCATTTGCAAAAGCAAATTACAATTGAAGTGTAACTAGAATGATTTGATAATTAAAAACATTGTTGTGTTGTAAGTTCTCTTGTTTACGAAAATAAATGACCATTGTGTAGGCAACTGGCACAATAACTGAATCTGCTCTAGCTCCACAAAATTCCTCTATAGTAACTGGATATGCACCCATCTATAGTGTCTAAATATGCACCGAGATAGTAATAGATGGCATAAGAAAAATTTTAACATTCACAATTCCAGAATCACTAATCGTAGAAGCAAGTCCACTGCATCTTGTTTTATTGGCAGGGACTTGGTACTCCACAACCATTCTTATTTTGTCTTGATTTAATCACGTTTATTGATTTGTTAATAAATTAAATTTATTTTTCCCAACCAATACAACACTTGTATATAAGAACTTGCTTCAATATATTCATTTTTCCCCATTGTAATTGTGATGTCTATTCTCTCATAGTTCCTACCATTAAGCGGAAATATATGCATGGCTTGAATATTAATTCCCCTACCGTTGTGAATAATAGGAAACATTCTCAAAGTATGATTGTACCTACTTGATATATGGCTTGTGCCATCTAGTCCTGTGTAGCCCATTGAAAAGTAAAATGAGTAAGCTTGTGTATAGATTATGGAAACGTACTGCCAATGCTTTCAATATGTTAAGCTAACATGGTGATGGTACTATTATGAATTTTTCTGCTACACATTCACGACCATATCGTATTCATGAAAATACATTTGTTATGTTTTGTCACATGTTCACATTCTTCATGGTTATTTATTTTTCATGTTGTCTCTTTGCTACACAATGAGATTCATCTTCTATATATTATGATATAAGAATTTTTTATACTATTGTATCCCTATTATTTATTAAGGTTATATGAAAACTATACTTTCACTAGTACCACTTCTCCTTGAATGTTTAATCATCCAATCAGTTATCATTGATCTTACTACCATCACATGGAGGCCAAGTGATTTCTATCTCACCGATTGGATGGTTACGTGGTAGCATTTGGGCAGTGGAGATGCGATGTTTCACGTTGAAATGTTGAAATTACTACCAAAACCATACCCCATTTTGATTTTAACCTTAAATTTCTTTGTTTAAGCACCCTTTCACTATCCACTCTCTTTCGGATTGCATCGTTGCACCCCCAATGTTTCTATTCGATCTCTCACTATTTGTGGGTGTGAAAAAACCATGAAAACCAATAGACCCTACATACCCTCATCCCATGCTATTTGTTTCATGTTTATCCATGTATATTCCATTTCCCTTATTAATTAATTTAATTCCATTTTGCTATTGTTCTTATATAACTAATTCAATACTTATTTTTCTAACTCCTTATATAATTGTTTTCCATGTCATTGCACATTTGTTGGGTGGCTACTCCATTATGGAACCCTGCTTTGAAAGTTTCTTTAGCATTTACCCAAGATTCCTTTCAAGTTACCAAAAAAATTATCTATGGCCACCAAGGATTCTTGCTTCCATTGTCAGGAAAATTATCCTATTCACAATTTTTGGCAAGAAATTTAACATATGTGTGGGTAACTCATGGTTTATATATTTTTATTCAGAATTTGAGTGAAGCTAGCCCTCAATGGTCATTTAAGTCAAGTTATTTTTCATCTTATTCTAGAACATTTCTCCCCTCACCCTCACCCGATAGAGTGGTTACGTCCTATTCCAGAGGGGCATTCATATGAGGGAATTCTTACTTATAGGGGACAACCTTCCTTTCACAATTGATATTTTTAATGAGTTTTGTTTCTTAATTTTCTATAGATATTTACAATGAGATTTTGTAGCATATATGTGACTAAGGGTTACCTCTTATATGTCGATATACAAAGCTCTTATTCAATGTTTCGTTGCCAAGAAATCAACTAATTACATTCAACCATGATATTCCCTCTTTCTATTTCTAGGTTATTTCAATATCTTGGTTGGAGGTTTGAATATTTTGTCATCTTTATATGATTTATAAATAGTAAAGCTCTCGTAATTGTCTTCTAGATTTCAGAGTGTCTTATTTCATGTCGATTTCACTGCACCATTACTATTTTTTTTGTGCTTGAATCAGGGTGTTTTCTCCCTATTAAAGCACTGACACTATATAAATTATTGGTGTCATATAGCCAAGAATCTTGGAGAAATGATGTAGTATATTTTTTTCTATCTTGTTCCAAATTTTTTGAGGGTCGGATTGAAAATTTGACATCCTGTAAGTGAATTTTGTTTTATTGTTCAATATTACTTGTATGAAAAATTCTCCATACCACATATACTTACAAATATTTATTTATATATACTTTATTCTCACCATCTGTGTGATATAAATTGCTACCATAATTTGGTTGCTAACTTTCTCCCTCTATGTTCTAGAACTTCTATTTCCTGAACTAATATTTTGTTTTACATATCATACTAAATATAATATTGTTCTATTTTGTAAGGGATAAATCTTCCTATTTGTTTCAAAGTCATGTGTTTTATACCTCAGATCTGTAATTTCAATTATCCCATATCACTTTCTCATTTTTGTAACATGGATTAGTTTGTATGTTCATTTTCGTTTATTGTTCAAGCATAATAATAGTTTACCATCATCACCATCAACTCCATCTTGTTCTTACTAGAAATGTAATCATGAGTAACTATATATTATGTCTACTGTAACCTTTCAAAATGGAATTTGACGATAAATGTGATGGTGACTGTATGCTATGGTCTCTGATCATTTTACTTCATTTTCTACCCTTGGATTTTTAACACATATACTGTCTTTCTAACTATAATCCATTATACTTATTATCTCTTATAGAAAAGAAATAGACTATGAGTTGGTAAATTGAATTTCTATATTCGATTTCAATACTTATATCATGAATGAATCGATCAATTTTCTTTTCAGTTTGGAGTGGTAGATTCTGATTATTACACTACCATTTAGACTTAAAATTTTGTGTCCTATTTGATATTAAATCAATCATAAATAAAAATAACGATATATATACATTATAACCTAAATTTTCAATTTATTTACTAATAATTGTTGAAGAAGGGCACATGAATTTTAAATAAGCCATGATCTCTCTTTCCGAGCGGAAATCGTACTATACACTACTACATACCCACACCTTCGTCATGAATATTATCTACTAAAAATTAGATTCTATAATCCAAAACCCATGCCTATCATTAGTAGGATCAATATTGTAATGATCGGGACACCATTAAAACCTTTATACCAAGGATTGTAGACACAAATCTATATATAGTTTATATTATAGGATAAACCTACACAAATTGTGGTGTTTACTCACATCGGATTACATGTATGGAAAAATTCACATTTAGTTATAGTAACATAAATAATATGTGTCCTTCAATTCATTTAAATATTGCATACTTAACAATGATTAATTGAGTTATGCATAACTAGAAGAAAAAAGAAAATAATACTTTTCACACGATATCCATAATAACAAAACTCAAGAAAACCAGAATTATTACGACAACGTTCTAAAAAAAATACAATATTCACATATAATTTCAAGTATTATAAAAATAAATCAGAACAACAATTAGTCTAATGAGAGTCTTTATAACCCAAAAAACTTGAGAATCAAAGCCCTCTCCACCCAACCTATAACTGATTTCCTCTAGTTCAACCCTGAGCTGAGATTACTTTCCAAGGAACAAACAATCATTATTGAGTCCCTTCCTATGTATTCCCTACCTTTATTTCGTGGTATATGTTTCCCTTACCGACGTCCAGCATTTGTGGTCCTTCACAACAACTTTCCTAAGTTTTTTCTTAAAATATCACTTTTATCTTCCACATTGCTTTATGCTTATCAATGTTTAGCATATTTCCCTAGCGAAGAAAATTAATGGATTTTTATCTCCCATCCATTTAATATTATCTAGAATTTTTATCATCACAGAATTGTCCAATCTCATTTACAGATGATACTTGTTTTCCCTTTATTTGGAAAGAATCTCATTTATAGATGTCTCATTCCCAAGAACATACATTACATTTATTTATTAATAAATATATATTTACATAATTATTCCAATATTCTTCAGAGATTTTCAACCATTCTTTCTAACGTAACTCACTGTAACAAAAAAAAATAATGTAGAAAAAAAGGGATATTACATACTCTTCCCCTTTCATTCACATTTTCCTCAGTGTTCTTTGTCTAGTTTCTTCTTCCTGAAACCTTGCTGGATAATTCTTATTTATTTCTTCTTCTTAATCTCATGTAATCTCCTCAGAAGTAAAGTCTTTCATTGAACTTCATTCTCGGCAACGACCCGATTCTAGTTTCAGACCTTTTTCTACTCTAATATGTAAAGGGGTTCTGCTAGAAGGTCTCCTTCGAATTTTCCTGTAGCATTTTCCAGTCAATTATGTGAAAGCTATGACAAACCTATTTCTTAAGTAACTATACATGAAAAACATTAAAAGGTGTAATATGCTAGGGAAATACTAATTGATAAGCTATGGTTACATATAGGTATAAAAGTTTGAAAAAAACCCTAAATTGTGGTGTCAACCTTGGACATACTCTCATTATTAAGGTACATTTCCTTAGTTTCACCCTCAATTGATATGATCTCCAGATTTTTAATTTTCTATCTATTCTCTATTTGTCTGTTGAATTTTGCTCTGTGTTCTGTGTAGTTTTAGTATTTTGTAGAACTCTTTGTATTGTCAGAGAAATTTGATATTTTCTTAAGAATGAAAGTTGAATGATTCGTGTATTTCAATATTGTAATCATCTCTTTATTTCATCTGGTGTGACGAGTCAACTTTGGGGGACGCATAATCTTGCATTTATTCCATTCTTTTTTTGTAGCACGTTTATATACATGCTGAATATGTGCTTCATAATTTCCACTTATACTTCAAAATACTACCCAAATCCATCCAGTAAGGTCACCACCATCGATATATTACGAAAATAGACACCATGGCTATGCCTGCTAATATGAACATTGTTTACTTATAAACTTCAATATAGGGAATTGTAATTTTCTTTTCACATTGCTGACTTAGGGATAAGAATAATAAAGGGATTGTTTGTAGATTTTTGTCTTATGCTATATATTTGATATCATTTTATCAATTACGCATATACTCTTTTAGTAACTTTCATGGTGGTTATGTCATGATTAAAACAACCTTCAAGTGGACTTAGCTATATCTACCCTTGATTATTTTTTCTATCTCTTCACAGTCACCAAAGTTGGTAGTCAAAAATTATTTTTCCATTCACAAGTTTTCATGATTGAACTAGTAGAATGTACTTAACAATGTGTTACACCTTTTCCCTCTACTTCAATCCTTTGATATTTTTATTTTTTTCATTGCTGGTTCAAAAATGCATGTTTCTAACCGTGATTTTTTTTTTTAGATCGTTTCAATCTTAAAATTCTTATTAATTCAAAGTTATCTTCTCCCTTCTTAGGAGCTAATGTAATTTATAATTTTTATTTTGGTACCCTCATATCAAGTATGTAGATGTCCTTCATATTTTGGTGTATAATATCCTACTCATGGTTCTTATATCTTGTTGATTTTGTTCGAAGGTGGCTTAATCAAGTCTGTTATTATAGTGCTTCCACTTATTTTCTTGTGTAGAAGTCTTTATTGGTTACAATCATCACAACTTTTATTCTGGTTATTTACATATTGGAATTTCTTTATGTTAATTTACAAGTAATTTTTCTAATTTCCTCCGTCAAGGAGGTCACCAATTGAGCTATGTTCTTCATTGGTAATAAATTTCATTTACTTTCACAAAATATTATTAGTTGTTTGATATAATTACATTTAACACATCCTTGGTATTATCAACTTCTATTTCAAGTTCTTACCTTCTTTCTTTATTCCATAGTGAGAAGATATAGTGGGTTTTATGTGTTCCCCTTAATCATAAAAAAAAAATTATGTTAGGTTACAATTTTACATTGTTACTTATTTTCCTAATTTAGGTTCTTGGTATTGAATATGATTGTTGCTATACTAATTTTCACTCAATTAATTATAATTCATGTACCTAATCAAATTGTTATGCATACAATGAATATTTCAATCTTTATTTATCTTGTAGAAGTGTTTCTAGAACCATTTTCTCGTTAGAGTGCATATTTTCTGCAGAACATGTCATTGATTTGAGTGTCTCTCTCCACTCTTCAGCATTATGTGCCTCACACAACATCTCCCAATCTAATCATCCAAACAACACTTCATACTGTAGTTGTTAATCAAATTTGCATGGCGCATACACTTTTCGTCAATTTATATCAGACCTAATGACTTATAAACAAACACACACACACGCACGCGCGCACACACACACACATATATAACATAAATCTCTCTTAGAATTAACAGACTTAAATTATGTATCAACCATCGTACAAATCAACCCTTGTTCACATAAAAGGTAGATCATATCATCAGAATAGACACAACCTTGGACGGGTTGGAAAGAATAATTGTTATGACCTTTGGGTTTTATATAAAAATACAAGAAGTTTTACGTGCAACATTCCCCAACTACTTCTATAATTTGACACATGTGGAATTTGATTTCTCTAAAATCTAGCATGTATCTCTCTTTTTTACTGTAATTAATTTCATAAAAATTATGAATTTATCTCTGCGAACCTTCTGAAAGGTTCCATCTATCGTAGTTCCTCAAAATATTGAGATTAAAAAAACCTCATTGGCCATAATATCTCTTGAATATTAGCTTCCTTTTTTTCCTAATATGAAAATTCAACAACCAATTAGTAGTGAAGATGTCAATACTCTGTACAAAACTAGACAAATACCCTAAACTAGGATTTGATGTAAATGATTTCAGACATATTTCCGTAATAGTAATATGTACCAAAAAGGAGCTTGTCATATTCAATGTATTTGCAACGATGTTACCATAAGGAAAATGTAATTGATACTTCATAAATGAAGAAATCGGTTTGAGAATTGGCATTATCTAGTTTGATATTCGCCTTTAACCATAGAATATATAGTTAATGGAAATTTTACATTTTTGAATTTCAATTCCAAAGTTAATTTAGAGCACCACAGTTGGATAGCTATTAATCTAGTAGATTACATATCCACATATATAACTTGCTCAACTGTGCCAGGATAAGCTAGTAGTTCAATGGATATTACATGAATATATTAGAAATTTATATTATTTCTCATGTTTCCCTATTCTCAGGATTCATGTTATATCGTACATCAAAATCAATGTTCAAATGCATCATGAGTTATATAGTCATACCTTGTATCGCAAACATAAAAAAATCCTCTGCCTACATAAATAAAGGGGACATGACACACCTAAACAGAAAGAATATGTCTATCTTTCTAAAAAATAGCTATTCTGGCTGTAATTAGAATAGTTAAATCAAAGACCTTCATAATGACTTAATTTCTTTTTGAGTGGTTACATGACAAATCGTTTCCCCTACAGTCATGATTCTTCGATAAATATATGACATACTTTTACTCTGAGTGTTATTTATTAAATTGAGTGACATGTTTTATGTTTTCAACAACCACAAAAAAATGAATCAACGATTATATTGTCTTGATATCTGTGACCGATTTAACTTTTACCATAATATTATATATATATATATATATATATATATATAAATTCCATTTCCATTTTATGTCGTATATAGTAATCTACTAAAAGAAAAATTAGTATATGACAGCTAACCTTCATCATTTTAGTCTTAGATACTCAAGTTTGCACCACTAATTTTTTCACTGAAATATGATCTAAATATTAATAAGTTCTATGTTGTAGTTGCTGGTTTTCCATATGCTTAAGTATTGAACCTATAACTCTGTATTGAACCTATAACTCTGATATCATATGTAACAAACCTAATTTTCCTAATTTTTATTTTTTATTCACCTGAGCATATTATAAAAGGATTTTTTTCCTTACAATAACTATGTACTAATCTATTGTAAATCAACTGTTCCATGATTCCCACATCATATAATATAAAATAATTCCTAGCTTTTTTCTCTAACAGTCCTTTGGTAGGCCCTTTAAGCAATAAAATGATATCCTCTTAATGTTTGTATAAGACCTATGAGATGATAGTTCAGAGTTCTATCCCACAATGTACTTTTTTATAGGAAGATACATATACCTTGAATATAAATAGTTCTCACATATGTTCATAATTATAACTATCTTGATTATACAAACTATTATCTACCTCCATGAAATTGGGGTTTTAATTTATTCACATGGAGTTTGTTTACCCACTATACATATATTAGTGTTAGGTATGTCTAAGCCTACCTTCAAACGTCGATTAGAATACCTATAAATCTACCTTAACTTGTATTATTTTGTCCTTGTTTAATGACATTGATTGATGTTTTAATAAATTAAATACATTTATCACAACCACTACAACTCTTCTACATAAACAATTGCTTAAGTATATTCATTGATGTCTATTCTCCCATATTTCTTGTAATTAAAGGGGAATATATCCATGGCTTCAATATCGATTCCCCTAACCTTATGACTAATGGGCTAAAATTATCAATGTATGATTGTTTCTACTTGATATATGGCTTGTTCCAGCTAGTGTTGTGCACCCCATCGCAAATTGAAATGAGTAATTTGGTGTATATGTTATGGAAGCGTAGTGCCAATGATTTGAATGTGTTAATCTAATATTGTGATTAGTATTGTTATACATTTTTTCGCTACACGTATCGGACCAGGTGGTATTCATGAAGAGACACATGTTATGCTTTGTCAAATTGTCGTATTATCCATGGTTATTTAAGTTTCATGTTGATCAGATTAATATCCTGTGTATTATGATCTAACTTTTTTTGTTTACGACTACACCCCTATTATTTATTACTGTTATACAACAATGATACTCTCACTAGTAACTCCTCTCCTTGGAATTTTAATCATCCAATCAACTATCGTTTTGTTTAACACCATCACATGCAGGCCTCATGATTTTAATTTGAACGATTGAGTGGTTATGTGGTAGAATTTGAGTGGTGGAAATGCGGTATTTCACATAAAAAGGTTGGAACTACTCCCAATGCCATAACCCATTTTTCTTCGAACCGTAATTTTCTTTTTCACTACACTCTTTCACTATCCTCTCTCTATCGGATGACAACACCACACAACTTGGTGTTTCTATTCGATCTCTGTATATATGTGGGTGCGGAAAACCATGAAATCCAACAGACTCTGTAGACCATCATCTTATGCAATTTACTTGGCATTTGTCTAGGTATATTCCATTTCCCTTTTTGATTAGTTTAATTCCATCCCGCTAGAGTTTTTATATAATGAATTGAAAACGTGTTTTTCTAACTCATCAATGTTTTCAAGGTCGTTGCACCACTAATGGGCCATTAATCCAGTATGGAACTATGCTTTGAATGTTGGTTTAGCATTTACTGTGGGTTATTTTTGAGTTACTAAAATAATTTTCTATTGCTCCCAAATTTGAGTGAAGCGAGCCCTCAATGGTCATTTAACTCAAGTTCTTTGTCTTCTTAATATTGCACCCTTCCCCCCTCACCCTCACCAGATAGAGTGGTTAGGTCTTGTTCCATAGGGACATTTAGAAGAGTGTTTCTAACATACACGGGATGACCCTCAATTCACAGTTAATATTTTTAATGAGTTTCGTTTCATAATTTTCTGTTGAGATTTACAATGAAATTTTGTATCATATCTATGGCTAAGGATTACCTCTTATTTACAGGTATACACATCTCTTCACCAAAGTTTCATTGCTAGTAAATAAACTACTTACATTCAACCTTGATATGCCATCTTTCTATTTCTAGGTTAGTTCAATTTTTGGTTGGGGGTTAGAATATTTTCGCATCTTTATGTGATTTATAAAGAGTGAGTATCTGCTACTCCCACAGTACTTTTGTGTCTACATTTTTGTATAAATTCCTTTAGTGGCTTAGTCTATGTCAATTACACTCCACCTTTACTATTATTTTCCAATCTTGGATAATGGTGTTTTCTCATTATTAAGGAACTATCACTGTGTAAATTAATGGTGTTATATTGTCGAGAACCTTAGAGTAACTATGTAGTCTATTTGTTTTCTCCGGTTCCGAAGTTTTTCTAGGGTCCACCCGACAATTCAACTCGCTACAAGATGAATTTCTATTAATGTTCAATATTACTTGATTCGAAAATTATCCATACCATAGAGATTTGCAAATATTTTTTTATATAAACTTGATTCTCATCACATGTGTGATGTAACTTGCTACCATAATTTCGTTTATAACTTTATAACTCTATGTGCTTGAAATTCAATTTAATGGACTAATATTTTATTTTTTGTATCATACTAAATATAATATGGTCTTATTTTGTAAGGGATCCATCCTCCTATTTTTTCACTTTCAGGGATTTTATACCAATGTTCTATAATTTCTATTACCTCATAGCATTTTCTTATTATTTTAACGTGGATTATTTGGTATCATCATTTTTCTTTATTATGCTAGAATCAGACCAAAACCCAAAATGATTGTCGTCAGACCAAAACCCACACGTGTTAGTCAGCGATCGCATCACCAGAGATAAGGATCGGCGAGAGTGAGTTAGTCCATGTCACAAAAAACACGAGGAGTGATTGTTTATCCAATGCCCAACAATCTCCCCCCCAACACGAGCTGGGTGTGTATCAAACTTGTGACCTATGCTCTGACACCAATTTTTGGAATCATGATTACCGTTAAACCAAAACCCGTAGGTGTTAATCAACGATCACATCGCCAGAGATAATGATCCACAAGAGAAGGTTAGTCCATGTCACAAAACACACGGGGATCATTGGTTTATCCAATGTCCAACATAATGTTCAAATATAATAACAGTTTACCATCTTCCCCATAGATGTCAAATTTTTCCTACCAGAAATGTAACCATGAGTAACTCTAGATTATGATGCACCACGAAACTACAATTAACATATAATACCATGGACTTGTGGGTTATGTCCCACATAAGCTCCCTTAACTCACAATGGATTACAATATTGGATTTTATAAAACATACATATGGAGGCAATCAAACATCGGTTAATTTATCACAGGTTTCATAGTTTTTAAAGAACTCGCAATCTTCCCCAAACAACATGCATACGCACTCAACTTTGGTTCTAGGGTCCCACAACACGGTGAACAATCAGAAGCAATTGCACTTCGAAACTTATTTGAAATCCCATGTTAGAAATTATAACAAATAGCTTAAATGGTTAACAAAGAAATCCTCAATGCGAAGTTGTAGTGACGATGTCGCATTGCAACATCAAAACCTCTCCGTATTGTCACAAATCGCCACCCGTAATTTTAATTCTTTACCGATAACCTAAACCATAATTTATGCGATGTGTGATATGCCCTAATGTGCTATCCCGACATGTATCCACTTTCAAATCTCCCCAATTTATCTTATGAATTAAATCTTATTCGTTCATCTTCGAAACTGATCTTTGCAGTTTAATCTTTGCCATCCATTCCCTTCCTTTGGAAATCTTCAAGAGGATTTTGCTGCCTTAGCCTTTTCTTCAGTTTCTTCAACTTCTCCACTCTTTACTCCTCCTAAGTTTTAACTTATATTCATTTTCTCAGATCCTTAGCTTTCATGCTCGTTGCATACTTTAGCACGCTACTTTAAACCCGCATACCTAATACCCTCTATATTTTCTTCTCCAAATATCAATTTGGATTTCTTCTCATTCTTGGCCTACATAAAATTGTTATAATCAAACTTTGCACGTTGTACTTTTACATGGCCCTCATCTCCTCAGCAGAACCTTCTTGGTTCTCGGGCTTCTCCTCTCTATATAACCCTCTCTGCTTTGAGGCTCTCTCTCTCTAGGCTTCATTCTTCACTCGAATTGCTATCGATGGGGTTTTTCATTCAAAAATCCATGCTCTGTCGTAGCTTCTTATATGTGAAGTTCATAGGAACTTCGTCTTCTCACTCACACTCACACAATATATTAAATTACAGAAATAACACACGAATATATTGAGAATTCGAATTAAAAAAGACACATATATTGTAAGTTCCATATTATCCTGGATACTTAGAAAATAAACAATTTTCATTATTGTTCGAGCTCGAATACAGGCTAAGGCCACTCTGGCCTAAACCACATATTTTCCCTACGACTACATTGTGCTCTGCCCTACCTATTTGAACATACAAAATCACCTTTATAAAGTAATTACAAGCAAGTGTATCATCTAATATCCACGATTTCTTCTCCAAAAATCACTCAACTAAACCCCTAAATGTTTCTGTTTTATTACATGGCAAACCTTACAATAAATTAAGTCTTCTAGATACTTATCGCTTCCATTATTTCATCATTGTTTCAAAGAAATTTTCCCCCATTTGGAAACAGTTGTCCACGTTTCACCCTTCACAGTGTTAAATTTGAATTTGAATTAAGGTGCTCCGATGCTCCTGCATCAAACTCTCCAGGTACAAAAATTATATGACCTCCTGGTCATATGCCTTCTTCTTCTCTTAGAAATTATACCCATACCCTCTATGGAATTTTCTTTGTGATCTTTCCATCAGCTGAAACAAAACCTCAGCAATAGCAAGTCCTGTCTGCTACACGATACCTCGCCAAGCTTCCCTCATCTGAGCTCAGTCTCTTGGCATCTCTCTGGTTCTCTCTTCTCTCGAACCATATGTGCACTCCTGGCTCTAGGTTGTTGCAATCTTCTCACCTTCCTCTGCTACCTACACAACAATATAAAGACCACAAACTCACCAATCTTCAACATAACTGTACCTCCTTCTTCCTTTGCATGAAAACTATTTCTCGTAGGAAATATTTCCCTGCTATGATACCACTTTTGATGCAACATGAAACTGCAATTAGCATATAATACCATGAACTTGTGGTTTATGGCCCACATAAAACTCCTTTACTCATAGCAGATTACAATATTGGATTTTATAAAACATATATATCGAAGCAATCAAACAACGGTTACTTTATCACAGGTTCCACAATTTTTAAACAACTCACAATATTCCCCCAAAAAAATGCATACACGCTTAACTTGGGTTGTAGGGTCCCATAAGATGGTGACTAATCGGAAGTAATCACACTTCGTAACTTATTTTATATTGCATGTCAGAAATTATAACAAATATATTAAACGGTAAACAATGAAATCGTCAATGTGAAGTTACCATGACAATGTTGAATCAAAACATTGCAACCTTTGTGTCTTATAGCAAACTCTGCCCACAAGTTTAACTCTTTACCGATAGAAATTAAACCATAATTTATGCGATGTGCGATATGCCCTAATGTGCTATGTCGACACGTATCCACTTCGCAATCTCCCCAATTTAACTTGTGAATTCAATCTTAGTCATTCATCTTCGAAACTTATCTTTGAGATTCAATCTTCACCATCCATTCCCTTCCTCTGGAAATATTCTAAAGACTTTTTCTGCCTTATTCTTTTCTTCAGTTTCTTAGATTTCTCCACTTGTTGCTCCTCCTGAGCTTTAACTTCTATTCATTCGCCCATATCCTTAGCTTTCATGCATGCTGCATACTTTAGCATGCTTCTTTAAACCTAAATACAGAACACCCTCTGTATTTTCTTCTCCAAATCTCAATTTGGATTTCTTCTTGTTCTCGGTCTGCATGCAATTTTTATAATCAAAATTTGCATGTTGTGATTTTACATGACCCTCATCTCTTCAGCAGAACCTTCTCAGTTCTCGGGATTCTCCTCTCTATAGATTCCTCTCTACTCTTAGGCTCTCTCTCTATAGGCTTCATTCTTCACTCTGATTCTTTTCGATGGGGTTTTTCATTCAATAATCCATGCTCTGCAAGAGCTTCTTCTATATGAAGTTCATAGGAAATTCATCTTCTCACTCACACTCACACAATCTATTAAATTACAGAAAGAACACACAAATATACTGAGAATTTGAAATAAACAACACAGAAATACTATAAGTTCCAGATTCTCATGGATACTTAAAAAATACACAATTTTCATTATTGTTCAAGCTTGAATATAGGCTAAGGCCATTCTGGCTTCAATCACATATTTTCCCTGTGGCTACATTGTGCTCTACCCTACCTATCTGGACATACAGATTCACCTTTATAAAGAAATTAGAAGATGGTGGATCATCTAAGATCCACGAGTTATTCTTACATAATCACTCAACTAAACCCCTAAATCTCCTTGTTTGATTACACGGAAGATAATTACAATAAATGAAGCCTTCCAGAGACTTATGGCTTCCATCATTTCAGCTCTGTTTCACAGAAAGTTTCCCCCATTTACAAATGGTTATCCACGTTTCACCCTTCGCAGCATTGAATTTGAATTTTAATTAAGGTGCTTTGATGATCCTACATCATATTATGTTTACTGTAACATTTGAATATGGAATTTGTGGTTAATTATGATGGTAAATGTATACTATGGACACTCTTCTCTATTAATTTTAATCCATTTTATAGACTTGGATTTTTTACAGCTATACTGCTTTTCTTACTTTAATACAATGCACTTATTTTTTGTTCTGCAAATAAAATAGAATACTTGGTTGGGAAATTGCATGTGTATCTTTGATTTCAATACTTATATCATGACCAAATTGATAAGTTTTCTTTTCGGTCTTTGATGGTCAATTTTGATTATTAAACTATAGTTTTGACTTCACATTTGAAGTCCTAGTTGATATTAAATTAATCAGAATTACAAATAACGATCTCTACTCATTATAATTTGAATTTTCAGTTTATCTACTAATCATTACCGAATTAGGGCACATGCATTTTAAATAAGCTATGATCTCTATTTCAAGGTGGAAGTCACACTATACACTACTACATACCCACACCTTCACCATGAATATTATCTATTAAACATTAGATTTTATAATCCAAAACCCATGTTTGTCATGAGTAAGAATGAGCTAATAATGATCCCACCCCATTATAACCTTTATAACTATGACTCTAGAAACAATTATATGTATAATTTAAATTATAGGATTAACCTACATAAATGATGGTGTTTACTCACACTAGATTACTTGTGAGACAAAATTTACATTCAGGTATACTAACATTAACAATATGTTTCCTTGAATTCCCATTTACAAATTGCATACTTAACAACGGTTAATTGTCTTATGCATAACTACATGCAAAATCCTAATAATACTTTTGACAACATATCCATAATACTTGAACTCAAGAAAATGAAAGTTATTAGGACATCCTTCAAAAAAATTATAGTATACACATATAATTTCGAGTATTATAAAAATAAATCGAAACAACAACTAGTCTAACCAGAGCAACTATAACAAAACAAATGGAGAATGAGACACCTTCTACACCCAGCCTAGAAATGGTTTCCTCCAGTTCACCCCTAAGCTTAGATTACTTTCCCAGGATTCAACAACAACTGTTCAGTCCCTTCCAAGGTATCTAATACCTTTATTTCATGATAGATGTTCCCCTTAACAACATTTCTCTTTTCTGGTCCTCCACAACTACTTACATAGGATTTTCCTTAAAAGCTCTCTTTTATCTCCCAGGATGATTTATTCCTATCCGAGCTCAGCATATTTCCCTAGCTAAGAAACTTAATGGTTTTTTTCTCCCATCCATTTAAGCTGATCTAGAATTTTATCTAGAATATCGATCATGAAATAATTTTACAATCTCATATACCAATGATATTTGTTTTCTTTCTTTCTTTGGCAAGAATCTCATTTATAGATGTCTCATTCCCAAGCACATACATTCCATTTATTTATTAATAAATATTCATTTACAAAATTATTCCAATATTATTCATGTCTTTTATGCCATTCCTTCTAGCGTAACTCGGCCTAACCAAAAACAATATTACGATAACAAAGGGATATTACAATCTATGTTGAATGAACTAGCTTGCATTTCATTTTTTCTTGTTTTCTTGTTCGTCAAATTTGGAGTTTGGGATACTAGAAGTGCAACCAAACCAATGATTTTTTATTGTTATTTCTTACCTAACTTTGAAAAGAACTCAATCATATAAATTTTGACTTCAGAGTTCAATGATTCAATCAGGTAATAGGTGTTATGCTGAATTGAGAGTGAACTCAAAAATTAGAATTCAGCTCAAATTTACATGCAAAGGAACTATCACAAGTAATTTTTTCAAAATGGACATTGATTTGGAAAGTTAATAAAGTAAATAACGTAGATTTAGAAGTTGATTTAGAAGTGGGTAGTTTCACATCATTCCAATATATGGAATGCATGGAAATATCATCGAAATGGGTGGGTTGAAGCTTATGGAGAGAATCAAATGTGCAAATAGAATACATGTGGTCCCAATAAGAATCATAGATATATTCATTTTTCTTCAAACCCATGAGGGTTATGATTAGATCATATTGGTATTTTTTCTAGAGTTCTTGGGTTGTTGATGGAAGATGGATTGTTTTATATTATTCCCCAAGGTCTTTAAAGTTTCATATTGTAGAGGCATCAATCTTCATTTAACAATTTTCCCCATCAACCATGTGTGATGCATTCATCTATTCATGTAACTCAAAAATAAAAAAATTATAAGTGTGGCCTCGAGCATGGTAAACATAAAATGATTTGTATCATTATGTATGTATAACACCCATTTCTACATATTGAGGATTTAGATTTGTACATAACAACAATTGTAGGAATTTCCATGACATGGAAAATACAAAGAATTTACCAAATAATAGATTTTGTATTGTTGGAAATTATCCTTAAATTTAGAATCATAGAAAAATCTATATGCGTAGAAATATAAGGAAATAAATAACTGAAACTATATATAGAGATACCTATGTAATGAAGCAATCATTATATGATAAAATAAACTTACACAATGTTCATTCCATTCATCTATCAAAAACCTTAGTTGAAAAAATTCATACAGTTTATTTTCTATATTTTTTCCCTATTTTTCCATTCATTGCCCAAATAGAATATTTGTGCTACACTTATTTTTACCATTATCAATGAAGTATGAATTTTTAACCTTCCAATATTTCATGAATTCATAGAATCTCTCATGCAACACTATCATGGAAATCCTATCGTGTTCTAAGTAATATTATTATTTAAATATATTTGATAAAAGATAGAGTACAAGGACCACTTGACAACAACCAACATTTTTTTGGTGAAAATGGACTTAAGCCATATTATACAATTTATTTTCATTTAATGATACTAATATATAGTACATGATTAAAAAACATTTTTTCATTTACCTACATAAGTAATTAAGAGATAAAGTATGATGACACCAAATACAAATCTAGAAACACACTTCGGATAAAAATGATATCCTCAAATGTGACTAAGAATTCATGGTTGTATATCGATAATAGGATAACGCTCCTCACATTCCCTTAACAAGTAATTTAAATTATTTTATAATAATATGGCTTAAATTATATTATAATTATAAGTAAAGAAACAAAGAACTATGTAGTCCCATTATTTGAAGTAGCACTTTGAATAATGTTCATTTAAATATTGCTTATTTTTATTTTAATCGAATTCTAATAATATTCAAGTATATTTTTAATAGTATCTATAATTTTACCCTTGATTAGGGTGGAGTACGATGACAAAGGAGTTAATTGGTCACGCTGGCAAAAGGGTTATGCCGCATGTGGAGGCTGGATGACAACGTCCCCTTGGCATGCATATTATGGCAGAGGTGGGTCGGTGAGGGAATGGATAGGAAAGCTCCCATCCAAGGTAATAAATGCCATTTACAACATGTGGTAAACATATGGTAAATCCAGTGAGGTGTTTAGGCGATCTTTGTGGAAAGTGTTAGAGGAATGTCCTGAGGCAAGTTAATAGTTGCAATATGGTAAGTTTTTTATTATTTTGGTTTTCCTGTGAAGCTGGTTACTCACGTGCCCTGGGAAGCCACCGCTGAAGATGTTGGGTGCCTCTGCGGGTAGCTTCTTGGTATGTATTATCCTTCTTCCTAGTTGTGAAAATGAAGATGGTATCCAAATTCTGTCGCATGCATATTATAAACCTGCCGTTTTTATACTTTCTGTATAAATTTTTTGCTCAGTTTTGGGATTTTTTTTTTGGGCGGAGTTCTGTAAGGATTGGAATTTGTTCATTGGATACCCTTCACTCTTTTTCTGTTAGGAGTCTGGATGAAATTTCCTATTACTCTGTTCAGAATTTGGTGAGAATGCAGGACAATTATAAGATTGTTTGGGAAGGTACTATGGTGCAATTTATTGAGAGTGATGTTTATGTTAGTAGGCTGTTGAATAGGGCATTATGTTGCTTTTCATATAATGTTTTACAAGTTTCATGGGTTGGTAGAATTTTGGAATTGGTCACAGTTCGTAGTCTTTGCTTTTCGTTCTGGCCTTGGTTTCTTTGTAGTAATTTAATGATTCAACTTTGTGTTGATGAGGGCTCTGAGTGGATGAGGGTTGTCTATGGGTTTAATATTTGGGTTGTTCCAGTTCTGTGGAGTCGTACATCTAGGTTTCTATGTTTTGTCTTAATGCTTTTTCTTCCGGTAAAGTTTGTTGGTGCTGCTAGTAGAATGGTTAAAGGGAAGGGTACATATCTATGCTTACCAACACTTTTTTTTTCAGTTTTTTGATATGTATTTGTCATGGAATTGTTTCTTGGTTGATGGAATCAAGAGTTCTTCTCATTTCTTCTAATAAGATGGTGAAGAAAGCTATATGTAGGAAGCCTAATGGTGGTAAAGGAAAACAACCTATCTCTCCTCCCTCAATAAAGAGAGGTAGGAAGTCAACAAAAGAACTCATGGAGACGTTAATTAAAACCTTTGCAAAAGACATTACTTGTTTTTTTAAATCTCGTATTTATGGATGGGAAATAGAATTCATAAACAATATGGATGAACAAGATGATTTGACATTAGAAGATATGCATAATGTCATTGGATATCCAGGGCATACCCGTGGGAATATTTCTCTGTTCCAACACTCAGTTCAAACTTATTGGTTGATAAAATGTTTGTTGGAAAAAGCTCTTATGTCAACTCAGGAGATAGGTGAATCGAAGTTAGGGTCCACCATGGTAGACATGAACAAAAATATTCAGGAAATCAACATCCGTCAACTGCATTAGTATGCTAGACATGGTAGAATGGATAAGTATGTAAAAGCTTTGTAGCAGGTTCAAATCCCCGGTTCTAGTGCCAAAGACCCTGCCCCGGTGGAGTTTGAAGATCATTAGAGATATCAATACTTCTTTTTTTAGCGGCTAGATTTACTTTCTATAAATTTTTTTATTACCATACTTTGATATTAATTATCTTCAAACTCTGTATAGGTTATTAAGGTTGTTTATGTTTTGGCTGGCATACCTTGCACTTAGATATCTAACAGACCTAGTTTCCTTCGGGGGTTTGAGGTCTAATTTTTATATCTATGTTGCTCGAATTTTAAATTAATAGAAAATGGGAAAGATCTACTAAGCTTACAAAAAAAAATAGTATCTATAGTTTTATTAATGTGACCCACATCTTATACTCTAAACGTTCCAAGTATATGTGCAACTACATGGGGATGGGAGTGTATTGTTGGTTGGTTTCCATAAACCATCTCATAAGGTTATAGTATGTAATACAATGATATATTGGGTTGTGTCTGTAGTATGGAATTTATTAGCATTGAACCTAATGGTCTTATCAATTTGATGAAAAAAATTAGAAAAAACTTTCTAGAACAACAATTATATATTATTGTTGGGGATTGAGGAAACTTGAGAACAAGGAACTAAAATTGGAATTTAAAGAAATAATTAAAAAGGTGATTACACTCTAATATGATGGGTGTTAGCTAAGGACTATATTATAGAACATAAGCATGATTTATTGTGATAAAAACATAAAAATGCATTATTAGAATAAAAATGAGTTGATACTTCATAATTCATATTCAACCCATAGGGCCCTTTATTTATATTGTCCCAATATGGAAAACTTGAATTTTAGTTGTTTCATTGTATATTTAATTTTTTATTCAAGCCAATTATCATCATGTAGTCGACTACTAAAGTCAAGAAATCCATCGAATCTATTCCCCTAACTAGTTAGTTGAGAGTATTGTTAGTCAAACACTTCATTAAATTTTCACAAGTTAATCATTGGACCAACTTTCCAGCTATTTAGTTGATGACTACACCAATTTACCAATCGAGTAAATATATATTTATATGCCATGACAAATATTTAGTAGATGTTGTTAGATGTTGCGATGTATGTACCCATGATAAAGGTGGATATCCATGTATTTATATATTTGGGAAGCTTATACATAGGCTTATGAAGCTTTGAAGTGGACTTGAATGAAACTCCTCTTATAAAGTAGAGGTTTAAATGAAATCAATTTCTAAAGGCCCATCCCCCATTATAAATGGTAATAAACGGAATTCAAATTTTGATGTTTGGAGGATTCCAACTATTATAAAATTTCATTTCACTACATTCGGATACAATTAAATCAAGGCATTAGAAAACTCACAAAGCACATGTAAACTCTCAAAGTCTAAATGAAAGATTGTTTCTCATAGTAAAGGCCATGTCAAAATAATCAATAAAATAATGAAAACAACTTACCACATGAAATAACATGTGATATTGCACATCAAAATGACATTTTGTATTCCATATGAACATCAATGTACATCAAAACTTTAGAATTTCATTCCATAGACAACCAAATGTCAATTCAAAACAAGAAAATAGTGTTCTTTAAAGAACTCTAGATCTAGATATCTAGAGTTGAAGCATCTAATGATAGCAAATAATCATAAATATGACTTTGAAAATAAATAATATTGGTTGATTACACCTAGATCGATATATAAAAATATATAAATTTGAGGATTAATATAGTTGGATACTATTACTTCTTATATTTGATATCTGCTTGTGGATATTAAAAATACATGATGAATAATTACAAGATAACAACACTTTAAACCCTTTGACCTATAATTTGTGAGTAAGACTCTTTCTAATAGTTTTACATCATTACGAAACACAGTGAGAAATCAAATAAGGTTAAATGACAAAAAAAAAAAAAAAAAACCGAAGACAAAAAAAATTCTAAGGGAAATAATTTAAAATTAAGTAGGAAAAAACTTTGAAGAATGATTAAAAAGGTCAAGAGATAGACTCAAAATGAAAAATAATATTTGAAAAAAACTTATTTATAAATGATATAAATAAGAAAAGCAACAAATATTTATACGCCTCTATTATTTTATTAATAATCATAGACTAATTAGGGTAATTGTATAAACTACAACAAGTCCCTTTGAGATATTGGAAAATATGGTTCTCACAAACCTAGGTATACGCCCAATTTTTTTTTTCTTTCAGAGCTTATTCATAATTACGCTGTGACTATTTCGTATAACTCATATTACCCTCTAGGTATATTAATTTTTTTCTTCTACAAACCATGCTCATAATTACTATATTCATATTTCTTGTAACTCAAATTACCCTCCACCTATATTATCTTTTATTTTTTACTAATTCCTATCCCTCACGTAACATATGAAACATAAAAGAAAGTTATCTTTATAAATCCTATCTCTATAAATCCTATCCAAAAGTCTATATTTCATGAGAAGATCTCTACTTGTATTCATGCCTATGTTTTTATTTAATAATGCAAACTTGTTAAACATACTCCATCTAAACATTGGAAGAGGATCATGACCCAAGTGCTTTGGTGGTGTATTCTGCCTCAATGGTGAGTTACATATTGTGGTAATTATGTTATGTTACATGATACCTAAAGCGTATTCTAAATCTTTATGCATGATATCCCTATTACTTTGGTTGCTATTAAAATATATCAAGGATATTGACCATTGGAAAAGTATTACTCCAGACACCCTTGGTCATAAGTCTTCAACTTTCTTTATTATTTCCTTTGTCCCCTCCTCATAATGACCCAATCAGACTCCTCCACCTATCCATTGTTACGTGATCATTACAGAGGTGTGCCATAAGTGTTGTGGATGGTCCATATTTCATCTCGTAAATCTAACAGAGTCAATATAGGAAGTTAACACTAATATTCCTTTGGATCCAACTACCGTCGCATTTGGCCAACGGAAAATCTTGAGTTTTCATCTAAAGCTCCCACGATTGTCCTCTCCCTTACATGTTTGCAGCTGGTCATAACCCTTGCAACAATGTGTGCCTCGTGGGTAGTCTAAGGTTTTTAACGCTTATACTGTCCCTTCCATTTTTTCTTCCTTATATATTGTTTCTTACCTCATTCATGATACTAGCTCATTCTTGTGTGTATGTTGCAAGTATAGAGGAAAGAAGTCTCACAGTGAAGTCAATACTGGAAATATTGACCCTATATCCAACCTCATTTTGGTAGGTGTTCTTTTCTTGGTTAACCCCTTATCGTCATCAACTACGGTTTGTTATCTTACATTTTTTTTATTCATTTCCTGGTCGTGTAATTATAATTTTTTCCCTCTTATTTAACCAATTGATAAGGGTTACCTTATCTCAGAGGTGCCCCATTCCATATATATTTTTCTTTCCCCAGTAAAAGTAATACGTTTCCTCTTACTCTGTCGTAGGTGCCAATAAACCCATTTCTTGTTCATACCCATAAATATTTTCCCTCGTCACTCCAAACTGTATTTGTTTTCTTCTTCATGTAAATTTCACTCTTACTGCATTAAAACACTTATACTTCAATTTTTCTTGATTGTATTTCAGGTTCTAGTTGTAAGTATGGAGAGTACCCTTTTTTGAGTTTATGGCTAAATGCCACCAGTTCTTGGTCGTTGATGGCTATTGATTTTTCTTTCCACATTGTTGTTCTGGACATACTTCTGGAGGGGTTTCAAATATGATGTGGAGTACATGGAGGGGTTTCAAATATGATGTGGAGTACATGTCTATATTCGAAGTAGAGTTCAATGTAGTATCTCTAGCTATTAATTTTAATCCATTTTATGGACGTGGATTTTTTACACCTATACTGCAAAATTATAGGTAGTTTCACATCATTCCAGACCCATAGTTTCACATCATTCCAATATATGGGATGCATGGAAATATTGTCGAAATGGGTGGGTTGAAGCCCATGGAGAGAATCAAATGTGTAGATAGAAAACATGTGGTCCCAATAAGAATCATAGATATATTCTTTTTTCTTCAAACCCATGAGGGTTACGATTAGATCATATTGGTATTTTTCTGGAGTTGTCGAGTTGTTCATGGAAAATGGATTGTTTTATATTATTCCCCAAGGTCTTTAAAGTTATATATTATATATTGTTGAGGCATCAATCTTCATTTAATAATTTTCACCATCCACCATGTGTGATGCATTCATCTATTCATGTAAGTCAAAAATGCAAAATTAGAAGTGTGGCCTCAAGCGTGGTAAACATAAAATTATTTGTATCATTATGTATATATAACACCCATTGCTACATATTGAGGATTTAGATTTGTACATAACAACAATTGCAAGAATTTTCATGACATGGAAAATATGAAGAATTTACCAAATAATAGATTTTGTATTGTTGCAAACTATCCTTAAATTTAGAATCATAGAAAAATCTATATGCGTAGAAATATAAGGAAATAAATAACTGAAACTCTACATAGATATAGTATATTTAATGAAGCAATCATTATATGATAAAATAAACTTACACAATGTTCATTCCATTCATCTGTCAAAAAATGTTCATTCCATTCATCTGTCAAAAACCTTAGTTGAAAAAATTCATACAGTTTATTTTCTATATTTTTCCCCTATTTTTCCATTCATTGTCCAAATAGAATATTTGTGCTAAAATTATTTTTACCATTATCAATGAAGTATGAATTTTTAACCTTCCAATATTTCATGAATTCATAAAATCTCTCCTGCAACACTATCATGGAAAACCTATCGTGTTCTAAGTACTATTATTATTTAAATATATTTTATAAAAGATAGAGCATAAGGACCGCTTGACAAAAACCAACATTTTTTTGTGAAATGGACTTAAGCCATATTATAAAATTTATTTTCATTTAATGATACTAATATATAGTACATGATTAAAAAAAAATGTTTTCATTTACCTACATAAGTCATTAAGAGATTAAGTATGATGACACCAAACACAAATCTAGAAATACACTTCGGATAAAAATGATATCCTCAAATGTGACTAAGAATCCATGGTTGTATAGGGATAATAGGATAACACTCCTCACATTCCCTTAATAAGTAATTTAAATTATTTTATAATTATATGGCTTAAACTATATTATCGTTATAGGTAAAGAGACAAAGAACTATGTAGTCCCATTATTTGAAGTAGCACTTTGAGTAATCTTCATTTAAATATTGCTTATTTTTATTTTATCAAATTCTAATAATAGTCAAGTATATTTTCAATAGTATCTATATTTTTAAACCCGATCAGGGTGGAGTAGGATGACGAAGGAGCTAAGTGGTCATGCTGGCGAAAGGGTTATGCCGTGTGTGGAGGCTGGATGACAACGTCGCCTTGGCATGCATATTACGACAGAGGTGGGTCGGCGAGGGAATGGATAGGAAAGCTCCCATCCAAGGTAATAAATGCCATTTACAACATGTGGTAAATAGATGGTAAATCCAGCGAGGTTGTTAGGAGACCTTTGGGGAAAGTGTCAGAGGAATGTCCTGAGGCAAGCTAGTAGTTTTTGTATGGTAAGTTTTTTATTATTTTGGTTTTCCTACGAATTTGGTTACTCCTGCACGTCCCCAGGAATCCACCACCGAAGAGGTTGGGTGCCTCTCCAGGTAGCTTCTTGGTATGTATTATCCTTCCTCCTAGTTGTGAAAATGAAGATGGTATCTGAATTCCGTAGCATGCAGATTATAAACTTGGTGTTCGTATACTTTTTGTATAATTTTTTTGCTCAGTTCTAGGATGTTTTTTGTTGGCGGAGTTCTGTAAGGATTGGAATTTTTTCATTGGATAGCCTTCACTATTTTTCTGTTAGGAGCCTGGATGATATTTCCTATGACTCTGTTCAAAATTTGGTGAGAATGCAGGACAATTATAAGATTGTTTGGGCGGGTACTGTGGCATAATTTACTAAGAGTGATGTTTATGTTAGTAGGCTATTGAATAGGGCATTATGTTGCTTTTTTTCTAACGGTTTACTAGTTTCATGGGTTGGTAGAATTTTGGAATTGGGCATGGTTCACAGTCTTTGCTTTTCGTTCTGGCCTTGGCTCCTTTCTGTTAATTTAATGATTCAGGTTTGGGTTGATGAGGGCTCTTAGTGGATGAGGGTTGTCTATGGGTTTAATATTTGGGTTGTTCCAGTTCTGTGGAGTCGTACATCTGGGTTTCTATGTTTCGTCTTAATGCTTTAGCTTCAGGTAAAGTTTGTTGGTGTTGCTAGTAGAATGGTTAAGGGGAAGGGTATGTCTATTTGCTTACCAATTTTTTTTTATTTTTTATTTTAATTTTTTTATTTTTTTTCAGTTTTTTGATATGTATTTGTCATGAAATTGTTTCTCGGTTGATGGAATCAGGAGTGCTTCTCATTGCTTCTAATAAGATGGTGAAGAAACCTAGACGTAGGAAGCCTAATGGTGGTAAAGGAAAACAACCTATCTCTCCTCCATCTGCAAAGAGAGGTAGGAAGTCAACAAAAGAACTCATGGAGATGCTAATTCAAACCTTTGCAAAATACATTCCCTATTCTGTTAAATCTCGTATTTATAGATGGGAAATAGAATTCATAAACAATATGAATGAACAGGATGATTTGACATTAGAAGATCTGTATAATTTTATTGGATATCCAGGGCATACCCGTGGGTGTATTTCTCTATTCCAACACTCAATTCAAACTTATTGGTAGATAAATTTTTTGTTGGAAAAAGATCTTATGTCAACTCAGAAGATAGGTGAATCGAAGTTAGGGTCCACCATGGCAGACATGAACAGAAATATTCAGGAAATCAGCCTCCGTCAACTACATCAATATGCTAGACATGGTAGAATGGAGAAGGATATAAAATTTTTGTAGCAGGTTCAAATCCCTAGTTCCAGCGCCAAAGACCCTGCCTCAGTGGAGTCAGAAGATGATTAGAGATATCAATACTTCTTTTTTTAGCGGCTAGATTTACTTTTTGTAAATGTTATTATTACCAGACTTTGATATTAATTATATTCAAACTCTGTACAGGTTATTAAGGTTGTTTATGTTTTGGTTGGCATACATTGCACTTAGATAGCCAACAGACCTGGTTTCCTTTGGGGAGTTTGAGGTCTATTGTTTATATCTATGTTGCTCAGCTTTTAAATTAATAGAAAATGGGAAGGATCTACTAAGTTTACAAAAAAAAATAGTATCTATAGTTTTATTAATGTGACCCACATCTTATACTCTAAACGTTCCAAGCATATGTGCAACTACATGGGGATGGGAGTGTATTGTTGGTCGGTTTCCATAAACCACCTCATAAGGTTATAATATGTAATAGAATGATATATTGGGTTGTGTGTGTAGTATGGAATTTATTAGCATTGAACCTAATAGTCTTATCAATTTGATGAAAAAAATCAGAAAAAACTTTCTAGAACAACAATTATATATTATTGTTGGGGATTGAGGAAACTTGAGAACAAGGAACTAAAACTAGAATTTAATGAAATAACTAAAAAGGTAATTACACTCCAATATGATGGGTGTTGGCTAAGGACTATATTATAGAACATAAGCATGATGTATTGTGATAAAAACATAAAAATGCATTATTAGAATAAAAATGAGTTGATACATCATGATTCATATTCAACCCATAGGACCCTTTATTTATATTGTCCCAATATGGAAAACTTGAATCCAAGAATAAGGGTCATTAATTTCAACCTTTTTTAAAAAAAATTAATTGTTTCATTGCATATTTAATTTTTTATTCAAGCCAATTATCATCATGTAATCGACTATTGAAGTCAAGAAAACCATCGAATCTATTCCCCTAACTAGTTAGTTGAGAGTATTGTTAGTCAAACACTTCATTAAATTTTCACAAGTTAATCATTGGACCAACTTTCCACCTATTTAGTTGACGACTACACCAATTTACCAATCGAGTAAATATCTATTTATATGCCATGAGAAATATTTAGTAGATTTCATTAGGTATTGCGATGTATGTACCCATGATAAAGGTGGATATCCATGCATTTATATATTTGGGAAGCTTATACATAGGCTTATGAAGCTTTGAAGTGGACTTGAATGAAACTCCTCTTATAAAGTAGAGGTTTAAATGAAATCAATTTCTAAAGGCCCATACCCCATTATAAATGGTAATAAACGGAATTCAAATTTTGATGTTTGGAGGATTCCAAAAATTATAAAATTGCATTTCACTACATTCGGATACAATTAAATCAAGGCATTAGAAAACTCACAAAGCACATCTAAACTCTCAAAGTATAAATGAAAGATTGTTTCTCACAGTAAAGGCTATGTCAAAATAATCGATAAAATAACGAAAACAACTTGCCACATGAAATAACATGTGATATTGCACATCGAAATGACGTGTTGTATTCGATATGAACATCAATGTACATCAAAACTTTAAAATCTCATTCCATACACAACCAAATGTCAATTCAAAACAACAAAATAGTTTTTTTTAAAGAACTCTAGATCTAGATATCTAGAGTTGAAGCATATGATGATTGCAAATAATCATAAATATGACTTTGAAAATAAATAATATTGGTTGATTACGCCGAGATCGATATATAAAAATTTTTAAATTTGAGGATTAATATAGTTGGATACTATTACTTCCTATATTTGTTATCTTCTTGTGGACATTAAAAATACATGATGAATAATTACAAGATAACAACACTTTAAACCCTTTGACCTATAATTTGTGAGTAAGACTCTTTCTACTAGTTTTACATCATTATGAAACACAGTGAGAAATCAAATAATGTTAAATGACCAAAAAAAAGAAAAAAAAATCGAAAACAAAACAGAAAATCTAAGGGAAATAATTTAAAATTAAGTATGCAAAAATTTTGAAGAATGATTCAAAAGGTCAAGAGATAGACTCAAAATGAAAAATAATATTTGAACAAAAATTATTTATAAATGATATAAATAAGAAAAGCAACAAATATTTATACACGTCTCTATTATTTTATTAATAATCATAGACTAATCAGGGTAATTGTATAAACTACAACACGTCCCTTTGAGATATTGGAAAATATGGGTGTCACAAACCTAGGTATACACCCAAATAATTTTTTTTTCTCTTTCAGAGCTTATTCATAATTACACTGTGACTATTTCCTATAACTCATATTACCCTCTAGGTATATTATTTTTTTCTTCTTCTACAAACCATCCTCATAATTACTACATGCATATTTCTTGTAACTCAGATTACCCTCCACCTATATTATCTTTTATTTTTTACTAATTCCTATGCCTAAATTAAAATAGAAAACATTAAATAAATTTATCTTTATAAATCCTATCTCTATAAATCCTATCGAAAAGTCTATCTTTCATAAGAAGATCTCTACTTGTATTCATGCCTATGTTTTTATTTAATAATGAAAACTTGTTAAACATACTCCATCGAAACATTGTAAGAGGATCATGACCCGAGTGCTTTGGTGGTGTATTCTTCCTCAATGGTGAGTTACATATTGTGGTAATTATGTTATGTTGCATGATACCTAAAGGGTATTCTAAATCTTTATGCATGATAGCCCTATTACTTTTGTTACTATTAAAATATATAAAGGATATTGACCATTGGAAAAGTATTAATCTAGACACCCCTTGTCATAAGTCTTCAACTTTCTTTATTATTACCTTTATCCACGCATTGTCCCCTCCTCATAATGACCCAATGAGACTCCTCCACCTATCCATTATTACGTGATCATTACAGAGGTGCACCATAAGTGTTGTGGATGGTCCATATTTCATCTCGTAAATCTAACTGAGTCAATATAGGAAGTTAACACTAATCTTCCTTTGGATCCAACTACCATCTCATTTGGCCGACGGAAAATCTCGAGTTTTCATTTGAAGCTCCCACGATTGTCCTCTCCCTTACATGTTTGCAGCTAGTCATAACCCTTGCAACAATGTGTGCCTCGTGGGTAGTCTAAGATTTTTAATGCTTATACTATCCCTTCCATTTTTTTCCCTTATATATTGTTTCTTACTTCATTTATGATACTAGCTCATTCTTGTGTGTATGTTGCAAGTATAGAGGAAAGAAGTCTCATCGTGAAGTCAATACTGCAAATATTGACCCTATATCCAGCCTCATTTTGGTAGGTATGCTTTTCTTCGTTAACCCCTTATCGTCATCAAATAGGGTTTGTTATCTTACAATTTTTTTATTCATTTCTTTGGTTGTGTAATTATAATTTTTTCCCTCTTATTTACCCAATTCATAAGGGTTTCCTTATCTTAGAGGTGCCCCATTCCATATATATTTTTCTTTCCCTTGTAAAAGTAATATGTTTCCTCTTACTCTGTCGTAGGTGCCAATAAACCCATTTCTTGTTCCTACCCATAAATATTTTTCCTCCTCGCTCCATACTGCGTTTTTTTTCTTCTTCATGTAAATTTCACTCTTACTACATTAAAACACTTATACTTCAAATTTTCTTGATTGTATTTCAGGTTCTAGTAGTAAGTATGGAGAGTACCCTTTTTTGAGTTTATGGCTAAATGCCACCAGTTCTTGGTCGTTGATGGCTATTGATTTTTCTTTCCACATTGTTGTTATGGACATTATTCTGGAGGGGTTTCAAATTTGATGTGGAGTACATGTCGTTATTCGAAGTAGAGTTCAATGTACTATCTCTAGCTATCCCACAATGAGAAAAATGTAAAACTGTATTCATTTTCATTTGTTGCTCCACTATGTATTATCGTGTTGGATTATGGGTGAAGGACTCTAGAGGGATTATAACTTTCACATTTCCTATCCACCAATTTTTTCTTTTTGTAATTTTTGAATGAATCTTCGTATTTCCCATCAACATACTTATTGTAATTCATGAGCCTTGTTCATAGATTATTATTTTGGTTTTGTGTATGTAAAATTTACTTCTAGTATGTAACTATATACAGTCATAATTCATCATGTTTGTTTAATCAATATGTAACTATTTCAATTTATATAATTATATATGTTCGCTTCCTAGACTTGTTGTAGGTGTTGAAAGGTGGATGACTTCTAAAGTTTTTATTGTCTTACTATAAACAACATTGGATACAATGGTTGGCTACTTGAATTTTAAAAACTTGTCTACTCTTCTTTCATTTGGTATTTCCATTTGTAAATTTCTTATGAAGTCTCTTCCCCTGCTTATTTTTCAATGAATGAGGAAATAAGTAACTATTATGGTTGCCTGGTTATCTTCATATTTTTAATTAAATTTTCACTTAGCTTAACAATTTCTTTTGGTTTTTTTCTCCTGAGTTCTAGATATCACTAATTCTAAAATCATCATTCGAGTGCACTAGTTATTTAAAAGAAACAGTATCTGTCCCGACCATACATTTGTTTATTCAAGTTCTCTATGCTGAAAATTGTGGTTATTTTATATTTCATTTATGCACCAAGTACTGCTTCAAAACTCATAATAGTATCAAGTGTTTAGCATTTATATTTAAACATGTATTGAAAAAAAAATTCCTTCCCTCGTTCCTGTCTTATCGAATTTATCCAATAACAAAAATATACTAGTAAGGATTTAAAGTATGAAGGATGATTAAATTGTTTTGGGTTCTAGTTTTATTTTATCTTTTTTTCCTTATGGTCCAACATGGTATTGGATTATATGTTATGATATAGTTACCTCTCAGTTTCCATAATTCAATTTATTAAAAGCATGATATTCAGTCAATATTCATAGAGTTACAATCTTCCTTTTATCATCCATGCCCAAATTTCCACTCATTAAATAGTAATTTGTTTTCCCAAATCAATATTTTGAATCCTAGCATGGCAACAAGAGAGTGGCCTAGCAAGTCCCTTCCTCAGACTACAAAATATTTAAGCTATATATTAACGTTATTCTAATTACTACTTCTTTATTTAAAATTAATACCTAAACTCATGACTTGTGAATATTTGCATACACTTAGCTAAAATCGACTCTAGATGGTGTGATTATCTAACATTCTTTATCCCTCTCCTATAATTTTTCAAAATTTGTTGGATAAATCAATGATACACCCGAGAAGATTCGCAAAACACATATATATTAGATTCCAAAAAATTTCATGAAACAAAAATGAGTGAGGCATCGGTAACAACAAATTTTAAAACCTTCAGACATTGATTTCAATGAATAATTCAATGTAACTAAACCAAATATCCATCATTCACTAAAATTTACTAAAAATATATATATATATATTCGATCAGAAACATAAATCTACCTCCCAACTGAACATGAAATATAATAGAAGAAAAAATTAATTCAAACTCTACCCGCATTAATTTCTATATTTTATCAATTTGGGAAGATCATTGTTGATGTTTTAATACAATGTTGTTTGGATTGTATTGGAAGAAACATTATCCACCCAACCAATGAACTGATCCTCCATTTATACCTGAGAAGTGATATAATTCGAAAGGAATAAAAAACCTCTTCTAATTCTAGATAAGTTGTTCTATGCTTTGCATCCCTAGCATATATTTCCTTAGTGTCGTCTCACTTTCAAGGGCCTTCCAGCACAATATCCCATTCTTTTCCATTTTTTTTTATTAAAAAAAAAGTATCTTATGTTCCTTTCCTTAAAACCCTCCTTTTTCTACTATGGTTTTTAATTCACCCTTACTCAGTATCTTATTAATCAACTCCTTTGGATTTTTAGGAGTTATTTAAGGTAGCATTTGTCTTGATTTGATCCGTCAACCTTGGCTTCTGGATATTAGTAGTTGTTGGGCCCAAATTAAGGTATGATTCTCACCATGTAATTACTTCAAATTATCTTATAATTTCGGGGGAATCCCTCTTCATATTAACAATAAAGAGAATAAAATATTATGAAAATGAGAAAAATTAGACTAATGATGAAAATGATGCTTTTGTAATAGAAAATTGACTTCCCTTATCTCTGCATGCAGGAAGGTAGAATGGTTGGACCAATAGGAAACAAAAGCCAACCAACAGACACAAACATATGAAATTCTGGTAATGCCCAGCGGCCGGCAGAAGGCAGACAGACGAATTCGAGCCCAAGAACTCAAATGACAACCACGTGTAGCGAGCTGTCATTTGGAAAATACTTTCGCATTTTTGAAATCACCTTTAAAATTGCGAAGGACAGATGAGAAGGGGAGTCAAAGACAGGATAGGAAATTCATTCTGTAATAGACATCAGAAATAGTCTATCTAATTGTGTTTCTGTAACATCACTGGATGTAATATAGAGCTTTGAACAATAATTTTTTTAAGTTTTTACTGTGCTAGGGCTTTTGGTGGTCTAGGTCCAACCTTTGGAAGTTCCACGCAAGTTTTCATACTCTGTGTAGCTGCGGAACCAATGCTTACAGATCTGATGCAGTTGTAAAGTATATTTCCATTCAATACAAATACAGTTCTCTTTCTTCATGATTGTTAGAAATTGCGTTCTTGAAGTAGGACAATCACAATCATATTTTCTGACTTACGGCAATACTTTATTATTAGTATATAGTTCCAATTCTTTTAATACCATTTCATTTGAATTACAAATCGTAGAATAAGTTGATTTCAATATTATCTGTCTTTATGAATTGCATTCTTCATCTAGCATAACGAAGCATTCAACCATTGATCAATGTTGATTAATTAAGTCATAAAGATAACTCCATTGCAAAATTACTTAATTAATTGTTGTACGATTTATTTAATTCACTTTAGTCATACTGTTGTTCCATTACTATTCAGCTTGGTTATCCTGTTGTTCCATTACTTCTTAGCTAGTTATATTGTTGTTCCATTACTACTTAGTTAGCTAGACTGCTGATTCAATTCGATTCCATTACTGTTTAGCTTAGTTAGACTGATGTTCCATTCAATTCCAATGTTGTTCAGTTTATTGTCGAATTCAGTTTAATTTCTGCTTAATTTCTCTAGATTGATGTTCGATTTAGTTAAACCGTTGTTTAATTCCATTAGATATATGCAAAATCTTGTTGTTCAATCTTACCTATCAAGGCCACACCTCGTAGGATAAGCAAGCTCAGGAAGTTAGAAAATTATTCCTCATAAGTGACAAGGAACATCTGTTAGACGAATTGACTCGCATATATTGTGCCAACACTCTTGGAATAAAAAGACTTACCCCGGGTTGATAATTAAATGGGAAAGCACTAGAGTTGTAAGTAAAAAGTCACCCCTTTCAGCATCAACATTTTGGCGTCGTTGCCGGGGAGAGTTTTAAGATTCACCTCCTTTATTCATCTGTCTCCATTTCTATGTAGAATTGGGTATTGAAAACGAGAGGTAAGAACCTGCGTATCGGAAAGCAACATGCTTGCCCTCTAGCCCGCCCACTAGCAAGTTGTACAAAGAACCATAGGATAGGTGCTCTTGTTTTATGTCTAGGAAGAAAAAGATAGAAACAATCGAAAATCATTCGCAACCATCCTCACAATCCAAAGGATTGGTGATCCTTGGAAGAAAAACATATATAGACGAAATAATTATGAAAGTTGAATCTCAAGCATCTATAGGACCTAGAACTATTTCCATTCAAAGTCCTAATCCACTCCCTCAGGTAGCAGCCTCACCATCTATAGCCTATGCTGAGATTCCGTGTGAGACAGAGCGGTCTGAGCAAAGCTTGCAGACTACCATTCATATAGGCACTGACCCTTCAAAAGAGGGAGGCTCTTGGAACCTACAAGAAGGAAGGGGAGGAACTAATGGAGGAATTCACATAGAAATACCAGAACCTAAGTCCCCTAAAGAAGTGATTGAAATAGAAGTACTTAGGATCCCAGATCAAGGAAGTGCTGTAAAACCTCCACCGCATTCGCCTCCCAAGCCTATTAGAATATATCCTCCAAATCAATAAGTTCCCGAAGATTTTTGGCACCTCTTTGATCAGATGGAAAATAATCAAAATTAGAATCAGAGGCAGACATCAACATTAGAATACCCTATTGTTGATCATGCTCCCAATTCCCCTATGAAAGCCATTCCCTTGCATAACATCCCCACCTTTAATGGTTTAACCACAGAAGATCCTGATGCATTCCTATTTGAGTTTGATGTCTTATGCAGAGGATATGACTACACCACTGATCTCCAAAAAATAAGACTATTTCCCTCTACCTTAAAAGGAAATGCACTCCGCTGGTTCATGGCATTAGGAGGGGGAACTATAAACAACTGGGACCAAATGAAGAATATTTTTCTTGCCAAATACCATGACTATTATCAAACTCGAGACATAAAAGATGAAATCTTGAACATGTCTGCAAAAGTCAATGAAACATTAGAGGAATATGTAGAAAGATTTGAATACAATTTACAAACATCCCCATATACCACGCTATTCAAGGACAGTTTAAAAGCCATGATGGTTAAAGGGATGGAGGACGAATGGGTTGATATGCTTAACATAATGGGGAAGGGAGATATTTATTGAGAAGAATACGACGAGATTATTTCCTTATGTATTAGATGCTCCTAGGGTAGCTCACGCAATAGACCCGTCGGGCATGATTCTATGAAGAAGTATCTTAAGCAGACCAATGGCAATGTAACCAGAGCATAATTTGGAAATCTGTTAGAAAATTTCAAAATTCACATCCTGGGTACTTTGACAATGCAACTTGATGTTTTACAAGCCAAGCAGAAACAAGCTATAGTAGAACAAAACTTGGCCATCTTTTTCCCAAGATGTCAAAAGAAGCACAACCAGAGGGAGTGTCCTTTAGACATGGTTCAGACTTGTGCTTTCTGCACTAAGGATCATACCATGGACTAGTGTCCTTCACTTCTCGGGCTGAAGACTATCTACAAGGAAGCAGAAGAAGGAACAGAGCTAGTCTATTTAATGAATCAGCGTTGGCAATGGCAAGCACGACCTGGCATACCACAAGATGTGCCTCAATACTTTCCGTTGTTGTCGTTCAGCTAGAAAAACTCTGCAAAAAATTGGCAGACTCATAACCCCTTCCCAACTTGGCCAAACCAAGCGTTTCCTATGCCACCTTGGCCTACGCAAACTCCATTAGGGAGTAATTGGCGGAACTTCCCTTGCTCTTCCCCTTATTGGTAGAATGTCTCGTATCAAAACCAATGGCCAAACCCTCCTACTGAAAACATCAATTGGAACTGGAAGCGACCAACAAGAATGGCCATCCTGCATATAGGAACGAGAACCCAACAATTTCCAGCTCCCTACCCAATTTAGCATAACCAGTAGCCTTCCATACACCCTCAATTGCTAGCCCAACCCAATCTTAATCCCAATAACAAAATGGTTCAACTAATTCAGATCATAGAAAATCCAAAACCCAATGCCGACAGAAATAGTGCAACGAATTGAGGTTAAGATCAGGACGTATCATATTACCTATAGAGGCCACAACTCCACCTCAGCCTAAGTTGAAACCTCCACAGAGCCTAGCCTAACGAATATAACAGAAACAGGTAAAAATAAGGAAACAATTGATCAACAAAGACCTGAAGAACTTAGGGTGAATCCGCCTCCATTCCCTGAGAGATTAAACCTACCCAGGCCTATAATCACTCTAGATTTTGACATACTAGGGGAATTAAGAAACCTTTGTATCAAAATTCCTTTTCTCCAGTCCATCCAAGATATTCCCATCTATGCAAAGACAATCAAAGAATTATATGGGAAAAAAGAAGAAGAAGACAATGGCTGCACCCACCGTTCATGTGGTAGGCAGGGATAATTTTAAGGATGGAAAATTATCTTGAAGTTTAAAAAAATGGCGAATCTCACTAGTCCCTAATATGCAAACTATAAAATGTTTATTGATGTATTTGTAAAATTATTCAAATTTATAATGATATTATACATATTTTCTATATAATGTTGGTGATTTTTAACTTAAAATAATTATATATTGTAAAATTTGGGCAAATCATTTTTATAAAAAAATTGAAATTGGCGAAACTTTTTTTTGGAAAAAGCATGGAAAATTAGCCCACCTACGAATATTAGCCCCTAAAATTTTCCATGGTGGTAGGAATGCTATATAACTTGTTCTTAGGTAGGAAATCACTTGCAAAATATGAAGACCTAGGAAACCCCATTGTAATCGTGAAAATTTCTAGAAATTCATTTCCAAACACATTGGTTGACCTGGGGGCAGCCATTAACATCCTAACTACAGGAGCTTGCAAAAAACTTGCCATATCAGCTTTGGAACCTATGGACACACCTTTGAAACTAGCTGAAAGATCTATTATCAGACTAGAAGGTATAGTGCAAGACATCATGTTCTTTGTGGACTCATGGGAACACCCAGCTGATTTTTTAGTCATTAATCCAAAAAATAGGATGGAAGGGCACCCATTGATCCTTGGGGGGCCTTGGCTAGCCACAACATATGCTTAGATAGGATCTCGAGTAGGTAGTATTACTATCACTAGAGGATACTCTATAAAAAATATCATTATTTATCCGCCTGCCAAACCAAGCCCGCCCACAGTAAAAATTCACAAACACCTAGATACATATTGGGAGCAAAAAATCCGTCCACCTTTGACACTAATAGAAGCTCTCAAATTCAAGGATCAAACTGAAGATGATGTGATTAATAACTTTATGAGTCAGTCACCCAGGCCTGAAAATCTGAAATGCCAAATGATGAAAACAGTCCTCGAACATGAAGATCAAGAGGATCCTGTGACAAACTTTGAGACTCAACATATCTCCACAACTGTTGTTCATAACAGCATACCTATTAAGATTGAGCCAGGAAATGTTATGAATATTAATGGCAACTTGGATGATAACCAAAAGCAGAAACTCGTAAAAGTCCTCCAGAAGCACCAACGTGCATTTGCGTGGGACTACCAAGACATGAAGGGCTTGGACCCACAGTTGTGCACACACCACATCTATACTGATAGGGAAACACACCCCGTTAGACAACCCCAATGAAGATTAAACCTGCATTTAAAGAATATTGTAAAAGAGGAGAGCTCCAAAAACTGTTAGATGTAAATTTCATTTATCCTATTTCAAACAGAAAATGGGTCTCCCCTTTGGTGGTCATCCCTAAAAAGAATGGGAAGTGGAGAATCTATGTAGATTATAGAGAATTAAATAAGGCATCGTAGAAATACCATTTTCCCCTTCCCTTCATTGTCCAAGTCCTTGACACATTGGCTGGGAAACGGTTCTTCTCTTTTCTTGACAGATTCAATGGATACAATCAAATACAAATAGCTCCTAAAGACCAAGATAAGACAACCTTTACCTGCCCATGGGGCACATTTGCTTATAGAGTTTTACCATTTGGATTATGTAATGCCCCAGCAACATTTCAGAGAGCCATAATTAGCATTTTTTCTGACTTAATAAATGAAGGACTTGAAATCTATATGGATGATTTTACACCCTATGGGGAAGACTTTGATCAAGCTCTAGAAATGCTAGAAAAAGTGTTACAACGATGTATTGCTGCTAGACTATGTCTAAGCAATGAAAAATGCCACATGATGATGACTGAGGGGCTAATCCTAGGTCACTACATTTCTGGAGCTGGAATACAGGTAAATCCGACTAAAATAGAGGTAATATTTCTGTTGGCCACACCTTGTACACAAACAGAGGTATGCAGTTATCTAGGATATGCAGGATATTATCACAGATTTATAAAAAATTTCTTGTAGATAGCTACACCTCTGTATGCATTGACTGGGAATGTTGAATTCCATTCGACTGAAAAATGTGACACCGCTTTTACAGACGTAAAGAGGCTGGTCTCAACAGCACCAATCCTGTGAGGTCCTAATTGGAAACTGCCCTTTCACATCTCTTCCGATGCATCTGATACAAAAATAGGAGTAGTCCTTGGCAAAGAAGAAGACCAAAAGCCTAATGTTATTTATTATATCAGAAAAAACCTTACTCCTACCGAATTAAATTATACAATGACCGAAAAAGAATTCCTAGCTGTCATTTATGCTATCAATAAATTCAGACACTATATAATCGGATATCAAGTGTTCCTGTATACTGACCACTCTGCTATTAGATATTTAGCTAATAAACCAATTGTGAATGGGAGAATAACTCGTTGGCTACTGTTGTTGCAGGAATTTAATATAACGATCAAAGACCGTCCAAGGAAGAAAAACGTAGTCGCAAACTTCATGTCTAGAGTCCCCAAGATAGACGACACGCTAACAGTTGATGATCAATTCCCTGACAAACACCTGTTTGTTGTAGCAATCAAAACACCATGGTATGCAGATGTGGCAAATTATCTGGTAGTGGGAAAGCTACCCAGACATTAAACGGTGAGAGAACAAAAATTGATTGTACAGTGCAACACAAGATTCTCTTGGATCAGAGGATACCTATTCCATATAGGGGCCGATATGCACATACACAAATGCATAAGGGAAGATGAAATCTATGAAATCTTACAAGCCTGTCATGGTGAACTCAGTGGTGGCCACTTCGTAGAAAGACAGACAGGACATAAAGTGTTGCAATTAGGCTATTATTGGGCTACGGTTTTCAAAGTAGCAAAGAAGTATGTCCAAGCATGCGATAGCTGCCAAAGAATAGGCCTCCCAGGCCAAGTTGATGAAATGTTGCTACAACCACAAATGGTGGTGGAACCATTTAAATGATGGATGTTGCACTTCGTTGGGCCATTCAACCCACCATAAAACTAGAAAGACCACATATTAGTTGCCACGAATTATGTCACCAAATGGGTAGAAGTAGTGGCCTTGTCAAGAGCCATGGAAGAATCAGTAATTAAGTTTTTCTTTGAACTATTCATATGATACGGCTTACCAAGGGAATTGATAACCAATGGGGGGGCACAATTCACAGGTAATAAGATCACATCGACCTTAAGGAATCACCATATCTTTCACAGAGTTACATCTCCTTACCACCCGTAGACCAATGGGCAATTCAAAAGCACTAACAAAGTCCTGGAGGAAATCCTTACCAAGACAGTAGCAGTACACCGCCGAGACTGGGCCACTAGACTACCAAAATCCTTATGGGCTTATTGAACAACCTGGCGAAATACCACTGGATATTCACCATATCAGCTAGTATTTGGGAGAGAACCTATCTTCCCTATTGAGTTCGAAATTAAAACTCTTACAACAACCCAAGAAGTGGGATTGGACTTAACAGAAGCTCAAGCTAAAAGACTCCAGCAGATAAATGAACTAGACGAAATTCAACTGCTTGCCCTGTAATGCACAATGATCATTCAAAAACAGCAAGCCAAGTGGCACAACAACCTAATAAAGAGGAAGGTATTTCAAAAAGGAGATTTAGCACTCCTCTATGACTCCAGATTCCAAGAATTTCCAGGAAATCTGCAAACAAGGTGGCTCGGTCCATATGAGATTCAAGAAGTACATAGCAATGATACCCTCACCTTGACCACCATAATTGGGTCTGGTTCAACATTTTGAGTTAACGGGCACAAATTATGCCTCTATCATAAACCTCTCACAAAAGAATCTTTCTTTCAACGGGCACGAAATGATCCCACCATCCAAGTTGTGGTGCAAGGGGGTGATAACCCCACAAACTCAAGTACATGAGAGGTTTGACAACATCACTTGTAAATAATGTATATAATTTTTTTGTCTTGTAGTAAATTCTTCCCATTCGTAATTCATTTTCCTTGTAATATTGTGTTTTAATTGCTGTTCAATTCGAAAACAATTGTTGTTCTATCTTTGAACGACTATTGTTTAATTGAACATCCATCCATTTGCTGTGTTTCTTTTCATTTTTGTTGTTCGATTCGTAGACAACTACTGTTCAATATTTGAACTGTTGCTATTCAGTCGAATTGAACAAACATTGGATGTGTTTTTATTTTTGTTGTTCAATTCACAGACAACTGTCGTTCAATCTCTAAACGGCTACCTCTCAATTGAACAACCATCTGTGGTGTTTTTATTTTTTATTTTCCAATTCAGGAACAGCTGCTATTCAGTCTCTGAACAACCTCTGATTCAACCAAAATTGAACAGTCATTTTTACATTTTTTTACTTTTTTGTTCAATTTGTGAACAACTGTTGTTCCATCTTTGAACAACTATTGTTCAATCAAACTAAATAGTTGTTCGTTGGTGTTTTTATTTTTTTCTATTCAATTCGAGAACAACTACTTGTCAATTTTTGAACGACCACGGTTCAACCAAATTGAATAGCTCTTTGTTGTCCTTTTAATTTTTTTGTTCAATTCAAGAACAACTGATGTTCAATTTTTGAATGGTCGTGGTTCAATCAAATTGAACAACCTTTTGCTGTGTTTTTAATTTTGTTGTTCAATTCGAGAACAACTGTTGTTCAATTTTTGAACGAACACGGTTCAACCAAGTTGAACAAATTTTTGCTGTGTTTTTAATCTTGTTGTTCAATTCTTGGATAGTTGTTATTCAATCTTTGAATGACTGCTGCTTCATCGAATTGAACAACCATTTTCGACGTTTTTAGTTGCGTTGTTCAATTCATGGACAATTACTATTCAGTCTTTTAACGACTGCCGATTCAACTACAATTGAATAGTCATTTCATGTTTCTAAGTCTGTTGTTCAATTCTTGAACAACTACTGTTCACTTCTTGGATAGTCGCTGTTTGGTCGAACTGAATAGATGTTCACTGCTGTGTTTTTATTTTTGTTGTTCAATTTTGGAACAACTATTGTTCCATCTTTGAACGGCTGTTGTTCATTCAAATTGAACAATCGTTTTTTAGCATTATTAATGATGAGAAATATTTGAACAACTGCTGCTCAATCTTTGAACAACTGTTGTCTGACGAACTTAAATAACCATTCTTTTTGTAATTGATTAACCTTGATTAGGGAATGGCAGTTGGAAGAGAGAGGGAAAATGGTAAAATTACAAATATGATGGCCCTTTGGCACTATATTTCTTAAACAAGAACTTGAAATTACGCACACATGAAATGAAAGGCTAAGTCATCCACAGTTCAAATATGATATCAAATCCTAACAAATAGCATAGTCATGGATGTAGTGGTTGCAGACATCCTAGCCAGGTTTGGGATGCTCCTGTCAAGTTCTTGGGGAGCTAAGTTGGGAGGTGTACTAAAGTTAGATTTCGCTTATGCTATCATTCTGGTTTTTAATGGGGAAGAAAGGATATTTTACAGGGAAACAAGGTTTGTGAAGAGCACCTCTAAGAAAGATGTAGGAAATTCCCCCATTTATAGTCAAGAAACAAAAGATATTTATTGTTTCATGCTGCATGAAGATGCAGAATCTGCTGAAGGCACAGAGAAGCAACTCCCTTCAGCAGTTGTAAATAATGAGCTACACTCAAAGAAGATTTGTAAGTGCTACTTTTATGTCTCCTACTCCAAGGAAGGCACAGGTGTCAGATTCTTGTTAATATCACCAAAAGGTAACCTCATGCAATTCTCTTTTAAACTAGAATTTGATTCAACAAACAATGTGGCTAAATATGCAGCCTTAATCTCAAGCCTTCAAGTTTCTAAACAGATGGGGGTTCAATGAATTTAAATTTATGGTGACTCTAAGTTGATAATAAGGTAGATCAAGAATCATTGTCAAACCAAACATCTGAGATTAAGAGCGTACACGAAAGAAGTTTGGGATTTGATAGAAAACTATTTTGAGCCTTTAATCTTCAGTATATTTCAAGGGAGGATAATGTATTGGACGATTCTTTAGTAGTTGTAGCCATCATCTTCAAACCTCCCATAATTCCCAGGCTAAGGTATGAAATTGAAGTTAGACATAGACCTTCTATCCCTGACAATGTGAAACATTTCCTAGTGTTTGATGATGATGAACAGATAAATCAATTCCTAACAATGATTGGAAACTTTCAAGATGCTAAGATAGATCAAGAGGAAGGAAAAATAGATCAGAGAGCAGAAATAAGAAACCTCAAGCAGTCGATAGGTGAACATAATATTATCCAATTAAAAGATAATGTGCTCCCTAGAGGGTTGGTTCCACTTGAAAGATTATTTGATGCTAATTATGTTCCTGTTGATTCGAAGAAAGCACATCAAGAAGAAAAGAGGGAATATTTTAATTTGGGAACTCAGCAGGAGCCCAAAATCATGAAATTGTTCAAAGGGGTTCCTAAAAACTATAAAGAAAGATACATTGATCTTCTTAAGAAATATATAGATGTGTTCGCATGGTCATAAGAAGACCTGAAAACATATGGAAAAGGTGTAATTCAACATAATATTCCCTTGAAAGAAGGACGCAATCCACACAAATAGAAGCTAAGACAGGTCAATCCATTATTGCTAGCTCTAATTGAAAAGGAAGTGAAGGAACTATTGCATGCAAAAATTATAGTCCCTCTCTGATATTCAGACTGGGTTTCTAATATGGTCTCTATAAGAAAGAAGAATGGAGAGATAGGATTGTGTGTAGACTTCAGGAATTTGAAACGAGCATCTCTAAAAGATAATTATCGTTTGAAAAAAATGGATTACGTATTATAGAAGGTGACAGGAGCTCACAGGTTGTCTATGGTTGATGGATTTTCTGGGTAGAATCAAGTAGCGGTAGAACAATAAGATCAGAAGAAGATTTCTTTCACAATGCCCTAGGCCACCTTCATGTATGTGAGGATGCAGTTTCTCCTTATGAACATGGGTGCAACATTTTAGAGGGCCATGGACATAGCCTTTTTGTTTGAAAGGTTCATAGTTATATACCTGGATGATGTAATTGTTTTTTCACGGTCGTATGATGAACACTTGTAGCATTTGCAAAAAACTTTTCAAAAGTGCAAAAATTTTGGTCTATCATTAAATATCAAGAAATATTTATTTGCCTTGGAAGAAGGTAAATTATTGGGTCACATAGTTTCTAAAAAAGGATTGAAGATTGACCCAGCAAGGGTGGAGGTCATTCAGGTGATTCCTTTACCTAGAAGCAAGAAAGATATTCCAGAGATTCCTAGGAAATATAAACTTTCTGAGGATATTTGTGCCCAATTATGTTGATATTGTGAGGAGTATAATAGATATGTTGAAGAAAAATGCAAAAGTGAAATGGGATAGTGAAGCAAAAGATGCATTTTCTAAAATAAAGGAAGGGTTGCAGGAAGCTCTAGTTCTAATTAGTCCAGATTATCATAAGCCTTTCAGGTATTCTCATTTGCATCCCCCACTACTATTACTGTTGTGTTGCTGCAGAAAAATGAAGCTAGTAAGGACTAGCCAGTTGTATTTTTCAGTAAAGTCCTCTGAGATGTTGAGCTCAAATACAATATTATGGAGAAAAAAGTATACACATTGGTCAAAGCACTGAAAGCCTTTAAGACTTATGAGTTATAGTCCCAAATAATTTCTTATGTTCCTAATTTTGCTGTGAAAGACATGCTGGTCCAAAGTGATTTTGAAGGAAAAAGAGGGAAGTGGATAGTAAAAATCGAAGAGTATGATTTGGACACAAAACCCACCAAGCTGGTCAAGGGATAGGGGTTAGCGAAGTTGTTGGTAGAGACAATTTTTCAGGCCTTGGGAATTAACCTATTGGCACCAGCGGATGGAGTTGTTAGTGAAGAAGGTCAAAGAAAGTCTAAAACGGGTATTCAATATAAAATTTTGTTCTCTAATTGGTATAAAGATATTGTACATTACTTGTATTTCTTTTCCTACCCATCTTCACTAAATATAAAAAAATACAGAGCTCTCAAGCTCAAATCTCATCCATATGTTATCGCAGAAGTGAAAATATACTAGAAAGATCCCACTGACATTTTTCTATTATGTTTGACCGAAGCAAAATCTATTGAAGTCACCAAACAATATCATGAAATTTTGTGTGGAGGACACTATAGCTGGAAGGTCACTGCTCATAAAATTGTCAACTCAGGTTTCTATTAGGCAACCCTATTTGCATATTTTTACAGATTGGTTAGAAGTTTTCAGAAGTGTCAGTTGTTTTCTGTAAAGAAAAAACTTTCTCCATTACCTCTCATCCCCTTATTTATTGAAGAACCTTTCAGGAAATGGGGATTGGATTTTATTGGAGAGATCAATTGACCATCAAGTGGACAGTTGAAGTGGATTTTGACTGCCAATGATTATTTTACCAAATGGGTGGAAGAAATACCCATGAAGAAGGAAAATGACCAAGAAGTGATTAAGTTTCAGGAGGAAAACATCTTCAGCAGATTTGGGTGTCTAGTCAAAATTATGACTCATAATTCCCAGGTATTCAACTTTCCACGTCTCATTAATGTTTGTCGAACATATAATGTAATATTATCACATTCCAGAACATATCATCCTCAAGGGAATTGATTGGCACAGTCCTCAAACAAGACAATGGTCAGGATCTTGAAGAAGACAATCGTTGAAAATCAGAAGGACTCGGATATGAAGTTGAATTTTTTCCTCTGGTAAATTCAAGACACTACGAAGAGATCTATTGGAAATGTCACCTAGTACGAACTAGTTTATGGAACTCAAGTGATGTTTCCTACTCAGCTGGCCAAAGAAGTAATTTATTTCCTTCAAGAAGCTCAGGAAGAGCCTAATTCTATGGTAAGGAGATTGAACAAAATAATTTAGTCAAGTGAAAACAGAAGCAAAGTCACTGATAATTTGATTACTTATTAGGAAAATATGAAGTTTATATTCGACAAGAAAGCAAAAGAATTTCTCTTTCAAGCAAGAGATCTGGTACTGAGATGGGACACCAAACAAGAAGACAAGGGGAAGAATGGTAAATTTGATCCCTTATAGTATGTTCCATTCAGAATCTCTGAGGCAAGGTCAAATAACACATTATATAGATGGAGAGCCAGTACAGCTACCTGTGAATGAGAAGTATCTGAAGCATTACTTCCCGAATTAAAAGTTAGCACTCCACCATTGTAAATACTGGATTGCTCATTATTCATATGTAACCAAGAAATATATGACTCTATGCCCAATGAATAAGGCACTAGTATGCGGTTCTTAGCGCTTCCGTGGAAGAAAGCACTATCCCTAGGTGGAGCGAGATGTTGTGGTTCATTTTCATTTACCTTTGAAATATTTTTCAAAACACCAAAAAAGCATATATATTAGAAAATGTAAAAGTGCATCTGTCATAGAAGAATTTTGATTTATATATTGGTAAATTAAACATTACGTGATGAGATGTGAAGTTGGGAAGAGTCAGGCTCAACCACGTGAAGAATAGTTCAAGAGCGAGACCAATGGGCTCGTTTAGGACATTGCACACTGGACAGGGTCGAGTTGGGCTCATTCGCAAGTTCATGTGGGTTACGCCGTGAAGTAAACAAACTAATTTCCCAAAGGCAGAGAAAGGATGCATTTTCGTTAAAAAATTAAGAGTTCTAGAGGAGGCACACAGGGAAAATAGAAGGTCAGGATCAAAGCGTAGAACTAGAGTGGAGAGATGGACGACAGAGATTAAATCACAGCCACAAACCACAAGTTTCAAAAGACAGGGGTAGGAGGTAAATGATAAAGTGGCCAGAGTGCGATGTGTGATTCCCGATGGGACCAGACCGCATAGCGCACATCGCTAGTTTTAACCATTAAGGGCTAAGGTAACTGTTATACTTGCGGAAGTGCGATGTGCGATGCGGTGGGGCCCGAGCGCAAAATCACAAATCACGAATTTTAAAGCATAACTGCGGGAGGTAAGTGATAAAGTCTCCAAAATATTATGTGTGATTCCTGGTGGGACACGATCGCATAGCGCACATCGTGAGACTTAGAATATAAGTGTCAAAGACAAGCTAAAAGTAGCGAAATGCGATGTGCAGAAGGATGCAACACTGTTTCAAAAGTGAATTCCAAAGGTTTTTAGATCTCGAAGTAAGGCATTTTCATGTGCCAAACCGTGTCGGAGGAAGAAAAGAGGGTTATAACGTGAAACTGGTGAAACACCTTGGTAATGAAGAAATAGGAAAAATCCAAAAGACAAAATCATGTAAGCGACCCGACACAGAATAAAGGAGAAGAGGTAGAGTCGGGTAGCAGGTCATACGAGTGACAACATTTGAAGCATAGGGGCATAGGTAGAGTCGGGAATAAAAGCTTATAGCGGCACCATTAGGACCACGACACCTAGGTCAGGTCGGGCACAGACGCGTCGTTATAGAGCTATGCAGCCATTGCATCATGACCAGAAAGGCCACCTCAACACTTCGGGAGGACACATCAACAACATCAGATTCAACAAACAAATAATATTTCCAGTTTTAATTTTCTCTCTCAAGTATGATTGCACAAGTTATCTTAACAATATAGGTAGTCGAATAGTTCCAAGAATTTCAGCAGTTATGAACCACTATGATGTATTTAAGTAGATAGAAATAAAGAAAAGCGGTCTCTAGTTTTGGACCTCTGGATGGCTGTTAGTTTATGAATGAATTCTCTTAGAGATTAATGAAAGAATATCAAGTTTCCTACACCTATTGATGTATGTCTTTCCCATTTCGCACTGTGGCTATTCCTCTTTGAATGAAGTGAAGTAATGTAGCAGTCGGTCTCTTAATTACATATGTGAGTAAGAGATAAACAACCTTTATTTGCGCTCCATCACCTCATCTCTTCTCTTTTCATAAAATCCCGTTACACCATTAAAGTGATAGATTCTGTGTTTACAAAATATTATTTTAAGTTCTCTCTTTCTCCATGTATTTCCTATGAAACTTAAAAGTGGTAGATTCTGTGCTTTCAACATATCATTTTTAGTTTCTCTTGTTGTTCTTCTTTTCATTCCATTCAAATATCAGTAGTTTATGCCATTCTGAAGGATTTCATTATATCATTTTATTTAGGGTATTAAGTAACTGAATTGCAAGGGTGTTAAACATAGGCCATTTGATATGGTAATTGTGACATACATTTATAAAATGTCTTAAGCACCGATTCCTTACCACATCCAAGGGATTGTTTCTTGAGATACAACACCACCTTAGGAGGATAGCCAGGATTCTCCTGATTATATGATTGGCACAGTTGTGTCTAGGAAGGTTGCACAAAGTTCACCGATGCATTATTTTGCATGGGTGGGTTTTGTGTTAGCGATTAGGAATATTGGGGTCCCTATCCGTGGTTTGTGAATGACTGCTGGGGGCGATCTCTTCCATCACCATTCCTAGTTGCGTAATGGGCCCCCTGAGAAGGAGGGTATGGTCCCCAAAAATTGGTGTAACGTCAGCTATCCAAATTCGAATTTGACAACAATTTCATATTTTTAACATTTAGATGGTTCTAATAATCACCACTCAAAATTTTCATCCAATCCCTACTGAATATTGTTTCCAATATATTTATGGATGGAATCTATTAGATGTATTCAACATAATTTCCATCCTCTCCCACAATGTAGTATAAAAATCACTAAAAAATCTTGTTTCCTTATCTAAAATTATGATCCTTGATATCCCAAAGTGTGTTGAAAATTGTCTAAAGAACACATTTGCCACTTACTTTTTGTTGATGGTTTGTTTACATGCAACATGATACACATATTCCCAAACCTATCAACTATATTTAATAGGTAGTCATGCCCCTTCCTTATTTTTTATAAACCTACAACAACATCCATGTAAATGCTTTCCCAAGAATGAGTGGATATAGAGAAGGGATAATATATACCCCATTTATTACTACAAGACTTCTCAGTACAAGAAATAATTAATCATCTTACCAACAAGGATACCTATTCTTGTACCTTGGGCCAATGTACATAATGATGCAACTTGTTCATTGTCTTCCTTACATAAAAATTCCCTAAAATCTTGGAGTTGTGAGATTCTCAAATAAACTATAATCACTCACCTTTAAGAACACATAACATATATAACATGTTACTTTTATAAATACCTTTCTCAAAATTGAAAATTTGTGTGGGGACCCTCCATAACCACCTTCCCATCCATCTAGGACCTCTAGCAAAGGAAACCATTTTAAGGATGCACTTTGAATAATCCCTTGGGCTTTAAATTACTTCATTGGGGATGTCTTACCTTTGATTAAATCCTATTGAATTTAACACCTATGTGGAGCTTTCACATCCATTTAAAAACTCATCCTCACCTCTAGCAATGCATGATGTTTTCCCCTCACCTTCCTCATACTGATCTGTATCAATGTTCGGAAGTGAGTAGGTAGTGTTGTGAATTTTTTCTTATGTGCTTACTTTTCTCACTTTTCATTTCTCACACTCTAGGGGGGAGTGTTTAGATAGAAAGATTTCCATTATCAATGCTTACTATTATTCGAAATTCATCTCAATATGTGTATAGAATTGATCATGTTATTTAAGGAATTTTTCTTTAAACTCTTTCATAAATGGAAAATATTGTCTTTTCTAAGAGAAATTTTTACTTCTTTTTATTCGACATACCACCATTACCTATAATTTATATTGGTGTGGCATGTTTACATTAATAATAGGATCCCTTGAGTGCATTCAGTGATCCCTGCATAAAGCACCTAACATTGACACATATTTATGTGGGACATTCTACTTTGGTGGTATTATTGACAAGCTCGTGTCATTTTAACAACATACCTCGATTTCCCCAACTTCTTCTTGTTTACATTAATTTACCTATGGATTCTGTTAAAGAATTCACTTAGATGTAATATTGTCATGCATGATTATAAAGATAAATTTGAAGCCCCACCGTTCATTCACTTTGGTTTGTGTGATCTTATTATCCCTTATCTCCATATTCTCTCTCAGCAATAGACCTTATTTCCATAGATCAAATACTCACCAATACCTAGTTTAATTGCATTCAAAGTATGAAATTACATTTGAATTCAATTTTAATTATGGAAAGGACACATATTGGAATCTTATGGTGGTCATTGCATGTGAGTATTCAATATATAAAAAGAAACTATAATTTAAGAAGCCCAAGGGAAATGGACAAAAGCTTAATATTGTTCAACTCATCATGTCGGGTCATCCTATGAGTGAATCCTTCCACAAGGATACTCAATATTTTGATGGGAGATACATACAACCTAAATAGGGGAATCTTTCACATACATACTGACTCTTAGCTCGACCCACAAGATGAGGAGTACATTGTGATGTGTAGAATTATGAAGTTCTAAATGTATGAGATCACCACAAGATTGTCCATGATGCCATATGATGACATCATGAGGTGGGTCATTATGTAGTTCAAGTTATAGTAGGACACCATTGTCCACAAAAAAGGTGAACTTGTAGTCTCTTTGAGTGATAATGCTTTCAACAAGGTGTATCATCTCAAGAAGTATGAAATTAAACAAAACGATAAATTTTTACATAATTTGTTGGAAACCCACCCCAAATTCTTCAAGATGATGAGGGGTTGGTGGCTGTATAGTTATTTGTTCAAGGAACAAGAAAAACATCAATACCCCACATAAAATATATGAGAACCATGTGGGAATCTCACAACAATCATTAAATTTAAAAACTGAATGGTTTCCCTTGGTATTAGAAATAGTTTCAAGTGATAGTATATTTAGTTGGTCAAAATATTTTGTTAGAAAAAATGTTGAAAATCATTTTGGAAGTAAAGGAATCCCTAGTAAATTAGATCTCCTGCTACTATATGTCACCCTTGTTAATACAATTTTTTTTTGATGCATATGAGTTCCTCAGGAAAGGAAATGGAAATTAGATATTCCTCCTATAGAAATTTACTAGAAAAATTACTACCAAGAATTGTTGGTGGACAATTACACCAAATATTTCAATGAACTTTGTGACCAATTCTTGACTAAAACCATTCAGTTTTCTCATGCCCAATATAACCAAAGAAGAAATGAATTTTATTAGAATATGAAACTAGTATTGGGAGGAGCAGTATAGCTACATGGAGATATTATACTATTTAGTTCCCAAGTAGGTCCTAGATGAATTGATGAGATGAGAGATCACCTATCACACTTGGGAATTTGGGATAGCATTAATTCTAGAAAACATAAACAAAAGGTCATGATCAAGATTCACTATCAAACTAGACAACTATGCTCTATCAAAGTTTCCTTGGGTAGTAATAAAATAAGGAGCTTAGGCTCATCATAAGAATTGTAAAATGACATGACCCCCATGTTATAGTTAAAGAGCATTGGGGGTCTATGAAACTCTCACATCCATATGAATACGAGTCTCTCCCAAACAACTCGTGTTCCAAGACATGCTGAGATATGAAGTGTCAAGGGAAAAAATGCAACAAAGGGAATAGGTATAATTTCTTCCTATCCACTACCTCAAATTAGGGGAAAGGGAAAATTAATGAGAGAAATTCCCTTCATAAATAAAGGCCCTTTGAAAGTCCTAAATGAAGAGGAAAGGCATAAATACAAAGTGCTTGAAAGGAAAATACTTCAAGCCTAAATGAAAATATAACAAAAAGGTTCACTCAAGCCAAAGGCTTCACTGTTGAACAAATAACTATTTCTAATGATGAGCCACAAGTAGAGACAAGAGTATCTAATCTACTAAGATTCATAAGTGATCCAAATGCTCATCTATGACCACATTCCTTTTAGGTGCAAAAACTTTATGAGAAAGGACATACTTTTAGATATTGCTAATTAAATAACATTCTAAAGCCACCCAAAACAATGTCAGAAAAGGATGTACATGGCTTCATTAAAGTGGAAAGTAGTGGTGACTTTGAAAGAAAAAATCTCTAGTAGGTTCTAGAAAGCAAGTCTCTGCTAAGAAAAACTATGATTCTATAGAGTTTGAACTATAGGAGCAATAGGATAATGCCCCACAATAATACTTGTTGTACAACCCCAATAACAAATGCCACCTCGCCTTCCCCAAAATGGCATCATGAGCCCAAATGTAGGAAAATAATGGAATCAAAAGAAACTTATTAAGAGGAAAAATTTAAGTGGACAAAGATATCTATGAAGATAAGGAAAGTCGGGATATGGATCTAGAAAAAAAAGTAACCTTAAGGCATTGTAGAAACCTACCAACATCAATAGATTCAATATCATGTACGTGGAGAACACATCCTAGTAATCAAAAAATCTTCACACAAAATAGAAAACCTTGGGAAAAACATTTAGAAACATCAAACACAACATCGGGGTTAGATTGTACACCACCAACCTATTAATCTTCAAATGAATCCCAATCATTACAAACATCAAGGATCAATAAGTAAATTATAGTTATTACAGTTACTACAGGAAATAAAAGATTTGATGGTTACCTTCTAACATAACGCTTTAATGACAAATTCTTTTTCACTCTCAATAATTCATGATAATTATTTACAGTGAAAGTAAATCATTCATGAAATTTTAGCTAATGACTCTTACCAAAAACTGGTGATATTTAAATATACATACATTCTTCTTTTACAAAAAATCATATACCTTATTAATTTTTTACAAATTTAACCTTATTTTTTTATAAAAATTGTTAAATAATAGTGGTGGCATAGCTATCCTTCTATAACCTATTACATAATACATTTTCTATTAAACTAACCCTTTCCATTTATTTGAGACTAATAAACAGCGACAACATTAAAGCAACTTTGATAACCAATAATTGTAAACCCAAAACAAGTAGAAAATTTTGTTTCTTTATTAAAAAACCACCTCATTAATAATAATAATACTCTATATTATATTATCACTTTAATTAGAAATAATATTTTATATTATCCATATTTAATTAGAAAATAATACTCTATATCATACTTACCAATCAATATCCAATTACATAATACATTTTCTATTAGACTAACCCTTTCCATTTATTTGAGACTAATAAACAACAATGGCATTGAAGCAACTTTTATAACCAATAATAGTAAACCCAAAACAAGTAGAAAATTTTGTTTCTTTATTAAGAAAAGGCACCTCATTAATAATAATAATACTCTATATTATATTATCACTTTAATTAGAAATAATATTGTATATTATCCCTATTTAATTGGAGAATAATACTCTATATCATAGTTACCAATTAAGGCCAAAAATTAGGAAACACGACACTTCAATTGATACACCGAGCAGTTCGATGAAATTCGAAACAGGAGGTTAATCGAAGGGTTTCTATTCGTAGTTCGATGAATTCGAAACGATTCGCAAAACAAGAAGTTAATCGAACGGTTTCGATTCATATACCGATCAGTTCGATGAAATTCGAAACGATTAGCAAAACAGGAGGTTAATCGAACGGTTTCTTGTTTATAATACTGTATGAACACAATGATAGGAGGATGGTTTGCAAGAAGATAGCTGAAACCTTGTGCATCGCGTGCAGTGGAAGGAAAGGAATGTGAAGGTCATTAAAACTCCTTTTCTTTAAAAACATGGAAAGTTGATAAAACTTTGAAGGAATGAATTCAAATTTGTACAGTGAAAGTGGAAAGGAATGAGAAAGTTATTATATATACGTATTTTGATTTTATCTTTTTTAAGAACATGGAAAGTTGATAAAACTATTAAAAAATAATAAAAACATTAAAAATGAATAAAACAACTTGGTAAATATGCTCTATATTATTTGATTTATTTAATAATTCAAACGGGTAACTAAGCTCTATATTATTTCAATTATTTATAATTCTTTTATTCCATTTTTACACTATAAATTTTAATTATATTATTTTATTTATTTATAATTCTTTTATTTCATTCTTACCTCTATAAATTTGTTATGTGGTTGTTGAAGAAATATCAAATTTATCATGCATGGTACCGTAAATATTGTTTTTTCTTTTCATATATATTGAACTCTGTTTTGGTCCTTTTCAGTGATAAATATGGAAATGCAACAAGCAGATGCGTGTGTTGTGCGTTCATGGCTAGGCGAATCGTGTGATCTTCAAACGGAGATATTAGCTCGTCTGCCAGAGGAGTTTGTATACCGTTATCGCCTCGTCTCCAAGCAATGGAATGAATTTCTTTCTTCAAACTACTTCCTAACAAAGTGGGCTGAAGCGCCTCCCAACGGAAGGCAGCCACGGCTCGTTGTATGCAACGAGAATCCCGAAATGCCATGTATCGCTTTCTGTTTCTACACACGTAGATGGATTAATCCCTACTTCACCCTTTCATTCCTACACGATTCGAGACCGCGAGCCCACCAGCATGAGGGTTGGCATGAACGTCGCGTACAGTCTGTGGGAGGATTCATCTTGGTGATTGACACCCATGGGTTCTACACTATCTCTACAAGGCGAATCACAATAAAGCTCTGCAATCCTTATACACGAACGTTCGTTGATATTCCCGTGCCACACACAAGAGTCTACGGTGAATGCATTGTTGTTAATCAGAGTAGTAATCACAAATCTGACGCTGCATACAAAGTTGTCGCTTTCACGGATAACTGGACGGTGCAAATTTACGAACCTTCCCAACAGGATTGGAATATCGCTGGATATTTTCCTGATGATTATAAAATGAAGATAACTCCGCTTGTTCACTGCAACAGATCATTCTACGGTCACTGTCAGAGGACAGCGGACAACGTGAATGGCATCGCGTGTTTCAGAATCGGTTTGGGTGTGCGACGGAAGCCCATTCCTGTGATTTTCGCACCATACCCTGAAATAGTGCGGAAAAGCAGGCTTCCTCTACCGCCATGGATAATCACCTGTGGGTCCCGTCTACTGTTAATCGCTGGCCATTCGATGCAGGTGTATACGGGGCACGAGATTATAATCTGGGAGTTTACGTATGAGGATTCAAAGTCAGTGTCGTGGAAATGGGTGGAGATTGCACGGATGCCTTCTTCCCTTTGCAACGAGTGGAGGAATAAGCTTTCGGCAAGTCGATGGACATTACCGTGGAACACGTGCACAGGAGTGGGACATCACGTGTGCTTCACACCATCATCTTACAGGATTCAAACAACAGGAGAGTTATCCGTGGTTGTCTACAATTTAATCAATAACACATGGGATTCTCTGCCCAGCTGTCCAATAAGCACCATCTGGGGACCGAGCTCTCCTTACGTGGGTCCCAATACTATAGCCCTTGTACCCAACCTACATACGAAGATCCACTAAAACAATTTTCTAGAGTAAAATTAGTTCAGCACTTGGACGTTTTGTAAAATGATTCTTGGAGAGTTTGTAAAATGGTTTTTTAATTTATAAATTCAAATTTCTCATTTGTGTTTAATTATTTCATTTTATTTTGTAGTCAATTTTGGTTTTTTTTATATATGTAATAATATATATAAAATATTGTAATATATAAAAATTATGAAAAAAATTAATATTTTCTTATTGAGAAATTAATATTTTGTTACTGGGAAATTAATCATTATCAAAATTTACATAATGAGATATAGTAACATAATTGACAATAGTCTGTCGTGTTTCTATTACAACAAGGCACATAGAATACCATGAGTTATATAAACATGCAAAAGCAAGAGTCTGTCGCATTTCTATTACAACAAGGCACATAGGATACCATGAGTTCTAGTATATAAACATGCAAAAAAAATTTAATTTATCATAAAAGTTGTCATGCTCCATGGAGTTTCTGGAGTTACCTCCTCTTTGATATAGCTAACTTTATATGACCTCAAAGTGCTAATAGTCCTCTGCTACCAAAATGAAATTTTGGTGGGATCTTACTCAGTCCACAATCCATCTCCATTCTCCACATATTTATCCTCGGTTTCACCATTAAATGAATACATCAAGCCTTCTTTCAAAATAGAAGCTATGTAATTTCCCTATTTAATACACTTTTGTAAGATTAAAATATATATTATTTCTAGTATTTCAATCTATGTGATAGTTTAACACTTTCTGGAAAAAAAAAATTTTTTACAACAGTTTTAAAATATCTAAAAAATCTGACATGGAAGAAAACACTTCCTGAAAAATGTTGCAAAGAGCGTCAATTGCTGTGAAAAGAAACGGTTATAGTTAGTTAGGGTTCGTCCAAGGAGTAAAAATTGCAAAGTCAATGAACAATTGAAATCATAGAAAAATTTCAAGAGTACCATAATTAAAAATAATTAATTAATTAAATAATTTATTTAATATATTTATCAATCTAATCTTAATTAATTAAAAATAATTCTGATACATAAAAATTAAATAGGATTATTTATCATCATCAATATTCAAATCAATTTATCTAGTGCGAGGAATATTTTTTTCTCTCTCCTATATATATATATATATATATATATATATATATATATATATATATATATATATATATCTCTTTAGTTGTCTCTTTATTTCACTCTCCAAATACAAACACTCTCTCACTCCATATCGATAAATCTCTATCTCCCTCACTCTCTCTTATTTCTCTTCCTCTTCCCTCCCTGTCCCTTGCTTCTATCTCTCTTCCCTCTCATTGCCCTCTTTCCCTTTATATCCACTCCCTCTTTCCCTATCTCTCGACCTTTCTCTCTATATGTCTTTCTTCATACCTCCATCTCTCTTGCCCTACCTCTCTCTACTCTCTCACATCCCCTCTCTCCTCCTTTCTTTCTGACCTCTCTCTCTCTCTCTCTCTCTCTCTTTGTCTCCACCTTCCAACTTTCTCACTATATTCTTCTATCTCTCCTCCTCTCCCCCTTCTCTCCATCTCTATTTTTTTTTTCTCCTATCTCACCCCAAACATTCAAACTCTCTCTCCATATCTCCTTTGTCACTCTTCCTCTCTCTCCCTTCTCACTCTCTATGTGTTTCTTCTTCGCTCCCTCTCTCCCCCTCTAACTTCATCTCTCTATTCCTCTCTCTCATCCTTCCTCTCTATTGCTTTCTTTCCTACTTCCCTCAATCTCCCCTCCTCTCTCCCCCCCACCCCCTCTCTCTCTCTCTCTCTCTTCCATTCAATATTCTATCTCTCTCTCTCTCTTCCATTCAATATTCTCTCTCCCTCTCTCTCCAAATATGTTACTATATCACTCCCTTTCTCCTTATCTATCTATCTCTGCCCCTTGTCTCAATCTCTCTTTTTATGTATCTTTATCTCAACCATGAACATACACACTCTCTCTCCATCTCTCCCTTGTCACTCCCTCTCTCTTCACTTTTCACTCTCTATGTCTTTATTCTTCCCTCCCTTTCTCCTTCTCTCTCTTCCATATCCATATTTATGTCACCCTCTCCATATCTCTCTCCCTCTCTTACGCCTCTCTACGTCTCTCACTCTCCCTATCTCTCTCTTCATTCCTCCTCGCCGCTCTCCTTCCATTTATTTCCATCTCTTCTTGTTCACTCCACCTATTGCTCAACCTCTATCATATGTAATTGTTCATCCCTCCCATATATATCTAGAGTTATTATCTATATAATGAGATGTTAATTTATATTTTAATATAACAAATTTAATATTGTATTAATCAAAAGTTATTAAATTTGATAGTAATAATATTATAATATATTAATATGAATATTATATTTCATAAAAAAATTAATGTTAGGCTTAATAATGTTTTTTTGCATGGTATTAATAATAAGTTTGTCCATGGTATTTGTCTCATAGGCTTGATAGATAATCTAATGCTACTTGATATATTTTTATTTGTTTACCTTACCTCTTTATACCTCTTTTATAAATATGGTATTTGGTCCATGGTATTAATAATAATTTTTCCCATGGTATTTGCCTCATTGGATTCACCTAAATAAAACCTCTTTTTTTATTTTATTTTTAAATATAAGGAGGTTTGTGGAGTAAATATAAAAAAAAAAATTATTTATTTACCATACCTCTAGTTTATTATATTTTTATGTACTTACCATACCTTTGGAGCAAGTATGAAACGTTTTATTTATTTAGCATACTTGTTGTTTATTTATATGGTTATGTAGTTTATTGATTAAGCTAGACATTATTTAGATTTTATTTTTTTCAATTTTTTTTAGTTACGCTGTGCAATGTAGCTCTCGGTGCAATAACTATTTGAAGTTCTACTTTGGCTTTTTTTTTAATATATATATATATAATTGTTAGAAGAAATTATTTTAATGATATATATAATGATAGTGATGATGATGGTCAATGTCCACTTAGACCAAACTTTGGTCTATCGGGCCTAAAGAAAAGAATTATTTAGTTTGTATTAAAATTGTACTCCTATGCTCAAAGATTTTGGAGAGAAACATTCCAAGCTCACTATAATTCTGACATGTTAAAAGGCTAGGAAGGTCGGTATTGAAACAAATATTATAAAACTAAGATCTAATGTGGGCCTAAGCACCACATTCTAAGTGGAAGTGATTTTCATCCTCAATGTTCATATTCTCACAGAGATGGAAGATCTTTCCAACAAGAAGATACTTTTAAATACGGATTAACAATGACATATATTAAAACATTTGAATTTGTCTCAATATTTTAAAGTTTGGTTCTCTATATACTCTATATAACAATTCAAGTATACAATTTAACCAATGAAGAATTATGCATTGTAACTTGTACTCTAAAAAGATTTTTCCTTTGAAGAATCTTGATCCCTCTCTACTCATGTTAGATCCATACATGAAATAGATTTATACAGATACCTTATTATATGAAAAAAATATGTCAATATAAAATACTTGCCAATTCCTAAAAAAAACTTATATCTTTCAAAATATATATATATATATATATATATATATATATATATATATATATATATATATATAAATATAATAATAATAATTTAAATTAATATCAACTTCATATAAAATATTTAGAATATAGAATAATATAGAATTTTTCAAACAATTATTAAGTACCTTAATATTGATTAGATACTCATTATTAATAATACTATTAATATCCTTGTCGGTAATATCTCTATTTATTTTTACATTAATATAATATTATAAAAATTAAATTATATTGTTTTTTATTACTAACCAATTATTATAATAAAAGTTAAAACTATAAAATTTTGATTTCAATTATTATATATCACTATAATTATATTTTATCAATTAAATAATATAATAAAATATAAACTATTACAGGTTATAGTTACTAATAATCCTGCTATTAATGATAAGGGCATGTAATTAGACATTAATATGTTTATATTAATAGACATGAACAATATTCATAGAGGTTACTTCTTATTAATTAATATTAATTATTAATCCTCTTTGCCATGTTCTTTAATATGATGTCATTGTTTTAACCATTAATATTATTGTTATCATTACTAATATTACCTTAAATTTTTATATTTTATAATAAGCTTCAATTAAAGTTACGTTAAGTTATTAATATTTTAATATTGTGCTTTTTTAGTTTTACTATGTTCATTATTTTATGTAAATTAATTAATTAATTAATATTTATTAACTATTAAAATATTTCTAATCCATTCTAACATTTTCATCTAAATGAGTATATTTATTTACTTTTGACTTTTTGTTTTTATATTTTAGGACTTACCCCTTAGGTATTGAATAGATGACCTTAGTCATATTTTTTTTATTAAATTGTCTTCAAAATAAATTATACTAGATGGTTTGAAATGTTCTAAAAATCTCATTTTTTTTTAATTGAGAAGATGAATTTCAAATAAGTTCTAATCCCATAATCTTCAATTGAAACAAATTCGAAACTTTTATGGTTATGCCAATGATATTTTTGTGTTTACAATACTTGAGAAATTACATAAAATGTAGTGTGAAACTCAAAAGACAATGTCGAAATAAAATGAACGATATATTTCTTTGAACATAAAATAACATAGCTATGTTAATTTTCCTCCTTAAAGGGAAATTTCCAATATAAATGCTCTTGATATAGTATGAACACTTGAAAAACTCTATAAAACCTTCGACTCAATGCATAAATATCCATAGAGAATACTAACTACATATGTGAAAGCTTATAATGACATTTTGCTAACTAATTTATTCCCTAACAAGAATTCACAACCATTTTAGAATGAATAACTATTAACATACTACTAAATGGCGTGTATTCAATCATGGCGTACTTTTGTATTAATAAAATATCTAAATAAGGGTGTTTTTATATGATAATAACATGCCTTATTCAAAACTAACATTGTCCCCAAGGATGAAAGTGATGAAAATGTCATACAATTTTTTTCGTATTCTCTTGTTGCATATTTTGGTTGTATAAATTTCCACTAGATATTTATATTGTGCGAACAAAATTAATTCTCTCTAGAATTCAATACTACTTCTAGTTAGAGTCAATTATTTCTAGATCCCTCTCCCCTTAGCAGTTTTTTCGCATTTGGTTCCAAAAAAAACATAACTTTTTCCATTAGAATTGATAGGATAAATATTGGAAGCCTAATTGAGGGTGATATCACTGGCCACCCACCCATGCAATTGTATCAAATAATATTGCTCCATCTTTAGAAAGTTTCAATAATTTTTTGGGTCCTAAAATTTTAAGTCTATCTGGAGGCCCTAAATGACCATTTTGTTATGTGGTAGGGATCAAAGAACTAACCATATGTATGGATTCGGGCTACTTAGAATGTGTGATTCTAAATTAGATCTTTCCAAGTGGATACTAATTCCACTAGAATAATATAATATAGAAACACTCTGACCCCTCGAAGTTGATATACTATCTAACCCCATCTCGGCCACTAACCTTTTTTTCATTTCATATCCTAGGGTTAGGTTTTTGGATTTTTAGGGTTTACTCATTATTTATTTATGTTTTTTGCTAGATATTTAATACAAGGGTTGATGGAAAACCTATTTATGTCTTACTTTTTTTTGCTTGCAGGAGAGCCAACACGCATACAGTTAAGATGGTAAATACAAACAAATATGTAATATAATTATTTTCTATGAAATAACATGATATATTGATCCACATGGTTACTGGTGGCTACTGACCTATTCCACATCTACACCCAACACTACTTTGTATCAATTTCATATTTTTCACCATGACTTGCTATTTCATTTTTATCTTTTTTTGGAAATTTTTGGTTCCTGGACTTCAAGAGCCATTTGAGGCCCTAAATGGAGTTTTTTGTGGAAATAGGAAAACACAACTATTTATCTCACATTTGTAGTCAAATTGTTTTTTCCTCATATAGACATTTCTAATGGGATATTTTCTACTCCATATGAATATCATATGCAAACATTACGACCATGGGAAGTTGACTGTTCCAATTAACCCCATCGAGGCCAATTCCTTTTTGTGCTTCAGATCCTGGTAGTATATTTTTGTATGTTCATGTTTTCTCGTTGTTTCTTCATGATAAAAATCCCTCAAAGCCTCATAGGTATGAGATAATCAACTCATTTTTTTTCTATAAATATCCCCAACGAGGTCCAAGTATAACGAGTTGGTACTAGAATTGGTTGACCGTGTATAAGATTGGCTTACTGACCCTGATGGCCTCTCATGGTGGAAGAAAATAAAGAAGAAGGGGCATGAGATCATTTAAAATTGTTTCTCAAAGAAGCCCTCAAATGATAAAGGAATGATATGATGGATAAATTTTCCCATATTCGTTGGCATATGCCAATGGGAAAATCATCTTCATCATGCAGTTACTTTAGAGATGCCGCCCTCTTTATGGTCAAATTTAAATTTGAAATTCCTATATTTGAAAGTGATATATGCATATGCACTCAATAGTTGGCTAAATATTCTAGAAGGACATTTTTTGGTCTATCATTTTTATGATAGAGAAAATATTACTTTTTCACTCATTAAGGTCACCCCTCATTACAAGGATTGGTGGGAAATTTTCCATGAGAAGAACGAGGAGGAGGAATCCTCACTATTTTTAGTTGCACCCTCCTGCAACTATTTTCAAGATGCCGTTAAGGAACAATAATAATCTGTTGGGAGCTATGAACACAAGTACATAAATCGACCACATTGTGGAAGGAAAGGGACCAAAAAGCGCCACAACAGGTGAATATCTTTCATACCCTATGCATTAAGTTGGATATCAAGGACTTTGAAAAACATATGTTGCTTAATTACTATGGCTACCTATAAAAGTACATACAAAAAAAATGAATAACATTCAAGGTAGTCGCTAGTGACCAAGCTGAAAGCTTCAGGGTGAGATGCTTGTTTTGAATTTAAGCGAGATCTCGATCAGGGGAAACTAATCATTGACATATAATATAATGATTTGATCTAATATATAATGCCTTATATTATGAGAGGCGGTGTTTGAATATAATTATTAGTCAAGTTACCATCGGTGGAATAGAAGCAAAGTTATTTTGGTCCAAGTCATAATAGAAGGAATTCATTGAACTCGAACACCACCTTTGATAATTATGTTGGTGCACTACTCATTCAACAAGGGCACCTAATGACCTGCCACAGTTTGAAGGCATACATATGATGATAAGGAAATTTATTCTATTATAATGAATTTTCAGAATGGAAACATTATATTTTTTAGGAAGAAGATGATCAACCACACATATCACTAGCCTATTCAAATTATCTAGACACACGGGAAGATGCAAAATAATTTCCATAAGAAATGGTCCACATATTTACAACAATTCCATTTTAACACTATATACGAGGAGGGAAGAAACAATCACAATGTAGAGTGCATCAGTTGACCCTCTATTGTTGCATTGCCCACCATTCTCAATTTCTTTGGTCACGAGAGATATGAATGGTGACAAGTATATCAAAATTTGTTGAAATTTTCTACCACTTACAAGATGTTTATGGTTGGAGATGTTGAACCCTTAGTTAAACTGAGAGGGGGGGGTGAATCAGTTTAACACATACATGGACTTTTAATACTTTTCTTTTAAATCTTATTTACACCTTCATTTCATGGTCAACTTAATATGTGAGCAATCTTAATCTGTGAGCAACAAGTATTACTATCAAACAGATTTGTTAATGTAATAGCAGATTGAATATGAGAGCAGCAAGTATTAATAAGATGAGATAAACCACATCAACACATAAAAATCATGCACAGAGACACCAGATATAAGTGGAAACCCATAAAGGGAGAAAACCACATCTTATTATTGTTGTGATGCAAAGGCAAGCTCCAACTCCCTCTCACCACTGTTTTCTGCAGGCACCAACCTACAGGAGGCTCTAACCTCAATTCTGCAAGCTACAACTTGCAAGGAAGCTCCAACTCCCATCAATTTTCTGCAGGCACCAACCTACAGGAGGCTCCAACCTCAGTCAGCTACAACTGACATTTTATCAAGCTACAACTTAATGTGGAAGCACCAACTCCCATCTATTTTCTGCAGGCACCAACCTACAGGAGGCTCCTACCTCAGTCAGCTACAACTGACATCTATCAAGCTACAACTTGATAGGGAAGCTCCAACTTCCTTACTCTTTCAAAAGAAAAACACTTGTTGATTTACCTTGGATATCAGCTCTATTTTGTACCTTCTTCTCTGCTGTTCATCAACTCTTATATCAGACCTGCATCATCTCTGCTCAGCCCCTTCTTCTTCTTTGCTCAGCTCCTCCTTATTCACATTCTTCGTGCAGCTTGCTTATTCTCTTCAACTCTCTTTAATTCTGTTGCATACTCTCTTCTTCTCTCACTCATTTTTCGTCAGTCCTCTCCCCTTGGATATTACCCTGTTTTATACAAAAATAGCTTCATGGCTATTTGTATTCCACTAGGAATTCGAAATGGACAGTCATGTCTCTTTGCCTTCTGTCTTCTCATCTCTTTTCAGCTTACTCAGAAAAATGTAACTGTAGGTGCTTATTTTAATATTACAGTGGGAATTTTTTCTCTCTCGGAGACTTGCCAATGCATCACAAACAATAAAAAAAATTAAAACATTTACATTCGAATTACAATGTGAACTCCAGCTCAACTCATTCAGTCTTTTGAATTGGTACGCATTTTTCTTTTCTTTGGCTTTCTTTGTCTTTTCTGTGATTGTGTTTTATCTCCTTTCAGCTCTGTTTTCTCTTCTGTCCTCTGCTGTGGTGTAACTGCTGCATACGTGTAATTGTGCCTTTTATATCCACTGACTGTAAATCTGGAGGAATTCCAACCCTTTTCATGCCACGAGTGTCTTGTTGATGTGGCGAGGTCCGCAGGCCGGAACATGCATATATCACAACTATATTAATTTAATAATCACCCTCCCGTTAAGCTGAGGCCCGTGGGTCTACAGACCACGTGGCTTATTGCAACAGCGTTATATATATACAACGGCTTCTTTTAATACAATCTTAAATCGACTCTTGGCATCCTTATATAAGGTTTTAACAAACAAACTGCCGCTTCTACTATAATCAATGAATAATCTTGTTAATACTTAACGAATGCCCTTTTGGGCCCACATATCATGCTTTCGAATGCATCGATTACTGCTCATGTTCTTTGCGTGCGATTGAATAATTTTATTAATCAAAGTTTATAAGCCCATCGGGTCCGGGCTTCAATCGCAATCGCAAGTCTTTTAATATGTGTTGTGATTGGCCACTGTTCATTGTATTTTGCCGATGCGATTGGGAAAGGACTTCAAACATGTTTGAATTATAATTCATACCTCCATCGAGTCCGGACTTCCAATCGCAATCGCAACTCATATATTCTCCGATGCGATTGACCAGTGTCGATGCGATTATACCTGGAACTCAAATATATATTAACCATGATTAGAGACCCATCGGGTTCGAACTTTAAACAAATGCAATCGGGGCACATAATAGAAAAGTTTCGATTTCGATCATAACACGGATGCGATTTGCATATATTAACTCCCGCATATAATAGGATCGGGTCTGCCACTTCAATCGCAGCATTTTACAAAAGACTTGCGATCAATCGGAAAGTTCCGATTGCGATTAAGATCCCGGACGCGATTGAACCAATTAACTCCATTGTATAACTCCATCGGGTCTGCCACTTGATCGGAGCATATTACGAAACTTCGCCGATTGAACCTTTTCTCCAATTGCGATTGGGTGAGGGGTCCCACCTTATAATCCATTTCGTTTTGATAGAACCTTTGGTTATATAGATATAAAGCGCTCCGCTTGTATATAACTGATATATATGTTTATATATATATATATATATATATATTTTGCCGCTGGAGTGAAGCGATTCTCAGAATAATGTTTATATAAGTTATATGTATAATTCCGTTTGGAGAGTGCGATTCCCGGAATACGTTCTGTATATGTTTATATATATTCTTTGCCGCTGGAGTTAACTGATTCCCGGAATAATGTTTGTGTTATATTATATGTATAACGCCGGTTGGAGTGTGCGATTCCCGGAATTATATAACGGCTCTCTGCCTCTGTCTCTACCTCTGCTGCTTCTGTCGCTCTGCCTCTGTCTCTACTATGACTGTTACATTTTGACATTCTTCACTGTGCTTCTATGACTGTTACATTTTGACATTCTTCTTTTTGCCTCTATTGCTTTCACTGTGCTTCTTTTGCCTTCCTCTGCTTCAGCGCTGCCTCCTTTGCCTGAGTGCTGCCTCCTTTGCTGCCTCTGTTACTTCTTTGTCTCTTCCTTTCTGCTATATCTGCTGTCTTAGTTTCTTTGTGCTCCTTCCTCTGTTGCATCTATAGAATCCACTCCACCTATTATACTTGTAGCAAATCCTATGAGGCTTCGATCTTCTATGCCTTCAATTCAATAGTTCTTTTCCTCAACTTCGAACTTTGCTACATTCTGCAGAACGAATTGATGTATTCTCCCCAACATTGCTTCACAGACTTCCCACTTGAATGATTGTTCCTCATCACTCTGTCTCATTCCTTAGCTATTAAATGGCCCTCTTCTACTATCCTGACTACTTTGCAGCACCTCATATGACTCCTGTTGCCTTTGTTTCTTCTATGCTCTACTTGTCTTATGCTCTCTTTGTTTCATCTGCTCCTAGACTGATGCTACTCCTTAATTCTCCTTTTGCTGCCTCTGCTTCTTTAAATGACCCTGTCTCTGCTGCTTGACCCTCTCTACATCTTGCTGCTATGCTGCTCTCTGTCTTGTTGCTGCCTCAGGTGTTCCTCCTTTGCCATCTCCTTTGCCTTGTTGCTGCCTCAGGTGTTCCTCCTTTGCCATCTCCTTTGCCTTGTTGCTGCCTCAGGTGTTCTTCCTTTGCCATCAATGACAACATTTCCAACAGTCTCCCCCTTTGGCATTGATGGCAACACATCCACCAATAATCCAATGCTTCCTCCAAGTCTTCCTCTGTCTAGCTTCTTTTAGAAGACCCTTTCTTCTATTACCTGCTTTTCCTCCCCCTTTGACATCAATGGCAAAGGGTTTCACATTTCATAGTGTAGATTGTATCTTTTCATTTTCTCTCTCTGAGATGTGTTTTGGCATTCTTCTTCTGACTTTGTACCATGCTGCTCTATACTCGTGTACAATATTTGTTGAGAGAACACTTTTTAGAATATTTTAACTTCTATATAAACATTAAGTCGATATCATTCCAAAGTAATGGGAGTTATAATCAGGCTTGTATAATAAGAGATGCATCATTGGATCAAGACTTAAATATTGTGAATGCTCCGAGTGACATATCAGGCTTGCTTCAACTATACTTTGGTCTATATCTGATGTAGTGTGCCAATATATTTCTGTTGAGGAAGATTTTAGATGGAATATGTCTTCTTCTGCAATGGACATCTATAGACAAAATCTGTTCCGTTGTGATGATGCCAATATATCTTCTATTGCTATGGTTCACCTGTACTGCCTATTGTTGGTAATCTGTGCCAAACTGCTGACATGGATAATACACTTAAAGACTGAAAGGTCCTTGTTGTTATTGTAAACAAATGAATCACACCAGAGCTTACAACTTATTGTGAGAATAGGCAATATCTTTCAATATAAGAGACTAATGACTTTCACTGCTTACACACTCTTCCAAAACAAACCCTGCAAATCCTTTGTGCTTGAGGTTCTTTTGCCATAGTTCTTTGATCTTGAGGACCTGTACCATATTGCTGCTCCATGATAACTCTTGATATTCTATTGATAGATATGCTACCTGTACCTAGTACCAATTGATATTACCTTGATAAACCATGCAGAGATTTTATTTTAGCTTGCACATGAACCCATAGTTTCCACTATTGATCTTTCCACTGTTCACACCAAAAATCATCAATATACTAAATCTGATCTTGGCATCATTAACTTGCTACTTATTCTGTCATCTTGATTTGAAAGAATGTCACTGCATTTTATTTTCTATGACAGCTCCAGAATCACTGCTGCTTTATACACTGCTTTATATACCAATTCAACTGTTATCATGGCTTCTTGATGCCTTTTTAATAATTGCAACCAGACCTCATAACAAACCTTTGAAGATTTGAATATACCGCTCGCTTTACAGTTCGCCGCCCGACCTTGTATTAATACTCCATGCTTTGAAAAACAAACTTTATAATAAGACTTTCGGACTGGCCCACCTATGCACCGTACCTCTTCTATCTTTCGCGCACTTTTATTAAACTTCGCGTATCTTCATCGAATAGTCACCGCCAGATGTCCCCTTTTCAAATCAACGGTCCTGAGAAATTTCGCTCGGTGTCCCAGTACTGACGTTATCTTGCGAAATCGTAGGTTAAACGGTGGCTTCCAATACCACCTATGCCACATGTCAACAATCTTATGGAATCGCTAGCCCTCTAGATAATACCACCTCCATACCAAAAGTGGTGCGAAATAATCCGGAAACAATAAGTGGTTTTGCTACAGTGTTTCACCAAGGTTCCGGTCTTCTTTATTAAATAGTCGTTTTTCAGTATATTATAATGATTCGAACCCGCTCACGAAGGTTTCGCTCCACCATTCACAACCCTTGCACCATACATAACCTTTGCAGATTTCCACCATACATAACACAGTTTCGTTTATTCTTATGCAGAGGTTTCTTATGCATTTCTTATAAATATTCTGCTACAGGGTCTCATTGATACAGAATTCTCGTCACAGGATTTGTATATCCTCCCCACAAGTACATACAGTTTGGGCATCATTTCAACACATTATCAAACATTATTCTTTCTGAATATATAGGCAGATTCTTAGCTTGATTTACTGGGTCCGACTTCACAGGGTTTTAGTCTTCAATCAAAGCCTATGCCACTCAATTAATGAATAATTGCTCAATAATTCATCTACAAACTGCATTACACCCCTAATTCATGAATAAACCAATTCTGCTTCAATTCTTCTATTTCTTCTGCAGAGTGCATACACAGACACTCATTCATAGAGAGTATGGTTCATTAGTCTTCTGAGTGGAACAGGAAATTCGCACAAACCGATGCTACAAGGTTCTTCACCACAGAATTGCCACACAATCACTCTAGTTTCCATACCCTGCTTATTGGACTTGGCTCAATTACATAGGATCATTCATCAAGAACTCATGTGTTCACATAGGATTTAACTAGTCAAATGCCTTTGCTTCCTCTATTCTCCTTCTAACAATTTTGCTGGCTATTGTGAGTTTCAGATGGTTTTCTTCTTCCATAGATCTCTATTAGAGAAACCTCCTTTCTCTTACTAATCTCATAGCTGTTATCATTCCAAGGAGCTCTTCTTAGACTACTTTCATGGGGTAAATATATGAACTGCTCTCCCCCTGGGATGCTGCTTCATATCTATAACTGGTTAGATATTTGCTTTGTTTCGTAGAGCAGCTCCCCCTGAGAATATGATAGATTCATTATGTTATGGAGATAATAGGCTCCCCCTTTCTCTTTTCCTTCCAAAATTTATTGAGGTTCTTCATAATGTCTGCACTTCTTTTAAATTCATAGTTTTGTTTGATTTTCTTAGATCCCATCATCTGTCTAGAGTTCTTTAATGTATATAGCAGATTACAGTCCTTTGCTTTGTGGCCAAGTTTGAGGCATACATAACATCTTATTTGACCAAGGTGCATTTGGGCTAATGTATAATATTTTGTTTCTCTTTTTGAATACATTTTACAATCAACAAGTTTATGTCCAAAATTATTGCATGCATAACAGTAGCCATGGAAATGATTTGTGTACCTGGTGGAAGATTGTCCTTTCCATTTGCTTGCTTGAGGGGTTCTTCTCTTTTGCTGCATCTTTTGCTGGTTGGAGTTGATAGGCCTTCTCTTACATTGTGCTGCATTATGTCCTGGTTTATGACAAGAGAAACATGTGCTATTTTTCATAGGAGGAAAGAACCTCCTTTGACAACTTCCAAATTTATTCAGTTCATCCTTAGGAGCATATGAGCCTTTAGTAGCTGATTGTTTCATCCCTTCATTCTTTGTCTTCTCATGTTGTTGCTTGGTTATGTTTGTTTCTTTACAAATCTTGTTCTTGCTGACTTCTTCTTCTGTGGGAATCTTCTGAGCTGCTTCATCTTCCTTTACTGCCTTTACAAAAATGACATTCCTTTTATCTTCAATCTTGGACTTGCTGGTTTCCCCTTCATATCCTATCCCAGCCTTTATGTGATGTGATCTTTGAGCATTGAGAATTTGGTCCAACTGTCTAGAACTTTTCATTAGAGGTGTATTCATTAGTAGTTCTCTTTGGGCTTTTTCTAAGTTCTTTCCTAGACTAATCACTTCTTCTTCCAATCTTTCACATTCCTGACTTTTCTTTCTCATTTGTTGCAGCAGAGTGTCTTCTATCTTCCTTGCTTCTTCAAGGTGTGTCTTCAGGCCAACAATTTCTTTCTTATCTTCAAATTCTCTCTCATCACATATTTGCATCACTGTCCTAAAGTCTTTGTTTTCATTCTTCAATCTTTCTATTTCAGTCAAAGCAGTGTCAAGTTTGGCTTTTTCTTCATCTGCAATTCCTTCATGACTCTTACAACCATTCACACTAGCAGGTACTTCATTTGATTGAGAATCTTATTTTTGACATGAATTTCTCTTTTTCTTAATTCTCTTATCCTTCTTGTCAGTGCAGTCCTTAGTGTCTACTCCATGTATGAAGTGCAATCTATCCCAGATTTCTTTTGCAGAGGTTAAATCCATTATCAACTCAAGGTCCTTGTTATGAAGACTGTTATATATTACACATTTTGCCTTGGCATTCCTCTGTTGTTCTTTCACCGTGGGGGATTTTGTGCAGTAACCATCACATACAAGCTTCCATACTTCAGGTTCATAAGCCAATAATCCTGTTTTAACCTTATGTCTCCATTCAGGAAAGTTTGTTGTATTTAACACAGGTAATTTTGATAGTCCATGATTTAACTAGATCTCCTTCAAGCTATTAGGCTTGCACCAAAGGAACCTGCTCTGATACCAATTGTTGAACCCTTAGTTAAACTGAGAGGGGGGGGTGAATCATTTTAACACATACATGGACTTTTAAAACTTTTCTTTTAAATCTTATTTACACCTTCATTTCATGGTAAACTTAATATGTGAGCAATCTTAATCTCTGAGCAACAAGTATTACTACCAAATAGATTTTTTAATGTAATAGCAGATTGAATATGAGAGCAGCAAGTATTAAGCAGAGGAGATAAACCACATCAACCCATAAACATCATGCATAGATACACCAGATATAAGTGGAAACCCATAAAGGGAGAAAACCACATCTTATTATTGTTGTGATGCAAAGGCAAGCTCCAACTCCCTCTCACCACTGTTTTCTGCAGGCACCAACCTACAGGAGGCTCTATCCTCAATTCTTCAAGCTACAACTTGCAAGGAAGCTCCAACTCCCATCAATTTTCTACAGGCACCAACCTACAGGAGGCTCCAACCTCAGTCAGCTACAACTGACATTTTATCAAGCTACAACTTGATGTGGAAGCACCAACTCCCATCTATTTTCTATAGGCACCAACCTACAGGAGGCTCCTACCTCAGTCAGCTACAACTGACATCTATCAAGCTACAACTTGATAGGGAAACTCCAACTTCCTTACTCTTTCAAAAGAAAAACACTTGCTGATTTACCTTGGATATCAGCTCTGTTCTGTACCTTCTTCTCTGCTGTTCATCAACTCTTATATCAGACCTGCATGATCTCTGCTCAGCCCCTTCTTCTTCTTTGCTAAGCTCCTCCTTATTCACATTCTTCTTGCAGCTGGCTTATTCTCTTCAACTCTCTTTAATTCTGCTGCATACACTCTTCTTCTCTCACTCCTTTTTCGTCAACATTCTCCCCTTGGATATTACCCTATTTTATACAAAAATAGCTACATGGCTATTTGTATTCCACTGAGAAGTCGAAATGGACAGCCATGTCTCTTTTCCTTCTGCCTTCTAATCTCTTTTCAACTCACTCAGAAAAATGTAACTGTAGGTGCTTATTTTAATATTACAGTGGGATATTTGCTCTCTTCCGGAGACTTGCCAATGCATCACAACAATATAAATTTAAATAAAACATTTACATTCAAATTTAAATGAGAACTCCAGCTCAACTCATTTAGTCTTTTGAATTGGTACACATTTGTATTTTCTTTGGCTATCTTTGTCTTTTCTGTGACTGTGTTTTATCTTCTTTCGGATCTGTTTGCTCTTCTGTCCTCTACTGTGGTGTAACTGCTGCATATATATACAACAGCTTCTTTTAATACAATCTTAAATCGACTCTCGGCGTCCTTATATAAGGTTTTAACAAACAAACTGCCGCTTCTACTATAATCAATGAATAAACTTGTTAATACTTAACGAAAGCCCTTTTTGGGCCCACATATCACGCTTTCCGATGCATTGATTACTGTTCACTGTTCTTTGCCGATGCGATTGGGACTTGAATTTTTATTAATCAACGTTTATAAGTCCATCGGGTCCAGGCTTCAATCACAATCGCAAGTCATTTAATATATGTTGCGATTGGCCACTGTTCATTGTATTTTGCCGATGCGATTGGGAAAGGACTTCAAACACGTTTGAATTATAATTTATACCTCCATCAGGTCCGGACTTCCAATCGCAATCGCAACTCATATATTCTCCGATGCGATTGACCAGTGCCGATGCAATTAGACTTGGAACTCAAATATATATTAACCATGATTTATAGACCCATCGGGTCCGAACTTTAAACAAATGAAATCGGGGCACATAATAGAAAAGTTCCGATTGCGATCAGAACACGGATGCGATTTGCATATATTAACTCCCGCATATAATAGGATCGGTTCCGCCACTTCAATCGCAACATTTTACAAAAGACTTGCGATCAATCGGAAAGTTCCGATTGCGATTAAGATCCCGGACGCGATTGAACCGATTAACTCCATTGTATAACTCCATCGGGTCCGCCACTTGATCGGAGCATATTACAAAACTTCGCCGATTGAACCTTTTCTCCGATTGCGATTGGGTGAGGGGTCCCACCTTATAAGCCATTTCGTTTTGATAGAACCTTTGGTTATATAGATATAAAGCGCTCCGCTTGTATATAACTGATATATATGTTTATATATATATATATATATTTTGCCGCTGGAGTGAAGCGATTCCCGGAATAATGTTTGTATAAGTTATATGTATAATGCCGTTTGGAGAGTGCGATTCCCGGAATACGTTCTGTATATGTTTATATATATTCTTTGCCGCTGGAGTGAAGCGATTCCCGGAATAATGTTTTTGTTATATTATATGTATAACGCCGGTTGGAGTGTGCGATTCCCAGAATTATATAACGGCTCTCTGCCTCTGTCTCTACCTCTACTGCTTCTGTCGCTCTGCCTCTGTCTCTACTATGACTGTTACATTTTGACATTCTTCACTGTGCTTCTATGACTGTTACATTTTGACATTCTTCTTGCTGCCTCTATTGCTTTCACTGTGCTTCTTTTGCCTTCCTCTACTTCAACGCTGCCTCCTTTGCTGCCTCTGTTACTTCTTTGTCTCTTCCTTTCTGCTATATCTTCTGTCTTAGTTTCTTTGTGCTCCTTCCTCTGTTGCATCTATAGAATCCACTCCACCTGTTATACTTGTAGCAAATCCTATGAGGCTCCGATCTTCTATGCCTTCAATTCAATAGTTCTCTTCCTCAACTTCGAACTTTGCTACATTTTGCAGAATGAATTGATGTATTCTCCCCAACAGTGCTTCACAGACTTCCCACTTGAATAATTGTTCCTCATCACTCTGTCTCATTCCTCAGCTATTAAATGGCCCTCTTCTACTGTCCTCACTACTTTGCAGCACCTCATCTGACTCTTGTTGCCTTTGTTTCTTCTATGCTCTACTTGTCTTATGCTCTCTTTGTTTCATCTGCTCCTAGACTGATGCTACTCCTTAATTCTCCTTTTGCTGCCTCTGCTTCTTTAAATGACCCTGTCTCTGCTGCTTGACCCTCTCTACATCTTGCTGCTATGCTGCTCTCTGTCTCGTTGCTGCCTCAGGTGTTCCTCCTTTTCCATCTCCTTTTTCTTGTTGCTGCCTCAGGTGTTCCTCCTTTGCCATCTCCTTTGCCTTGTTGCTGCCTCAGGTGTTCTTCCTTTGCCATCTCCTTTGCCATCAATGACAACATTTCCAACAGGAGATCCAATTCAAAGCTTCCACATTTAGGATGGACTATTGTGCTGTGTGGGACATATTTGTGTTCCCTTAAATGAGTGTTATAAGCTAAATTCATAGGTGCATTAGAACTTGTTCATAAGACACTTTGCTATGGAGAATAAATTGGCAGTACTGAAAAAATATTTTTATTGGAAGAAACTCTAAGACAATGTTTCAAAATATATCCGATCTTGAACTTCTTGTGTGATCACTAAGCTAACTACTAAGAATAAATTCTTGTACACTCATCTTCCTACTACTATCTAGCCTAAGGAATCAAACTGCATGGTCTATATGTCTAACCTTCCTTCTATCAAGAATGATAATGTCTATGTGTTTGTGGTCATATATAGATTTTCTAATATGGCAATATTGGATACTTGAAATAATAGTGTCATAGTATAAGCCACTACTAAGCTCTTCTTCAAATGAGTGTGATTACATTTGAGATCCCGTAAACCATTACACTAGACTAGTATATTTAGTTACTAAGCACATTATTTCTAAGCCTCTGCAAATTATTGGAGACTAATCTCACCAACACGACTTCCAACCACCCCCATATCAATGACCAGATAGAGATCGTCAACAACATGATAGTGCCCATATTTCACATGTACAATTGTAAGAATTCACTATCATGGGATGAGAGTCTCTCCGATGTTCAAAACAGCTACAACAGAGTTGTGAATGACTCAACTAGCCACGACCCCTTTGAGGTGTGCCTAGGATTTTAACCATTATGACGTATTGAGGTTGAAATGTCCCTTTCAACTACCTACGGTGAATCTACTCATGTTAGGTCAGAGGCTGATAAAGCCATGAAAATTTTTCAGCAAGTTCATCACGTCTTCTAGTGGGTTCATGATATCTTAGCTAAAGTTAGTGCTAAATGTACAAAACATTATGATGAGCATGAGGTGCCATATCAGTTTCGAGTTGGAAACAAGGTTTGGTTTCATTTTTATATTAAGGAACACATTTACAAATACCATTAAAAGCTTTTACCACTCTGTCAAACCAGGAGGTAACTCCTCAAAACTGGAATTGTGTATTAGCTGAAGAATGTACATGCTTATATAGATGGGAGGTGAGGCTATTGGGATTCAACTCCCAATGACTCTTGGCCTTCCTTATTTCCTAATAACAAATAATATACAAAAATACATATGCACACCCATCCATAGGATTAGGTGTCAACATTCCCCCCTTTAATCCGAAGGGATGTTGGTGAGTCCAAGCATCGATCTGAACTTTTCAAATTTTTCTCTTCCAAGTGCTTTGGTGAAGATGTCAGCAGTTTGCTCATTTGTGGAACAATGATGTAGATGGATGGTTTTGGCCTGAACATGATGTCGAATTAGATGGTACTTTGTATTGATGTGCTTTGTTCGATCATGGAACTTTAGGTTCTTGGCCAACTTTATTGCAGAAGTGTTGTCGATCATGAGTGGAGTGGAATACATCTGTTTCATCTGCAAATCTTCCAGGATTTTCCGGAGCCACACAATTTCCTTTGTTGCTTCAGCTGTTGCCACATATTCTGCCTCGGTCGTGGAATCTGCTGGAACTGACTGTTTGCGTGATCTCCATGAGACAGCTCCTGATCCAAGACTCATGGTGTAACCTGTAGTAGACACCCCTGTTTCTTTGTCGCCATCAAAGTCTGAATCAGAATATCCGGTCAAGATGAAGTCGCCTACGTGTGTATATTTGAGTCCAAAGTCTTGAGTCCCCTTCAAGTACCTTAGTACTCTTTTTGCAGCAGACCAATGTCCTTCACAAGGTTTCTGCATGAACCTTGAGAGGATTCCAACAGCAAAAGAGATGTCAGGTCTGGTGGTGGTCAGATAGATAAGACTTCCTACAAGTTGTCTATACTTAGTTGCATCCTCAAATTCCTTCCCTTCAACAGATGTGAGCTTCAAGTTTTGTTCCATTGGAGTGCCTAAGGGTTTACAATCATCCATGCCAAATTTGTTCAAGAGATCTCCAATGTACTTCTTTTGAGAAAGAAATATGAATTTAAGATGTTGAATTACTTCAATACCCAAATAGTAATGAACATGACCCAAATCAGTCATTTCAAAACCTTTCTTCAACTCTTTCTTCATGGATGCAATATAGCTCTCATTGTTTTCTGTTATCAAAAGATCATCTACATATACCACAAGATATACAACTGTTTTTCCAACTTTCTTAACAAACAAAGTTGCATCATCAAGATCAAAGTGTTTGAAATCAAGTTTCAGAAGATGCTCGGTCAACTTCTCATACCAAGCTCGTGGTGCTTGCTTGAGGCCATACAAGGATTTCACAAGTTTGCAAACTTTGTGTTCTTGACCCTTTATCACAAATCCTTCTGGCTGGGACATATAAACTTTCTCCTTCAGATCTCCATTCAAGAAAGCTGTTTTTACATCCATCTAATGAACTTTCCATCCAATCTGAGCTGCTAAGGCAAAGAGAGTCCGGATGGTGGTCCATTTTGCTATGGGAGCAAACGTTTCTTCATAATCAATTCCTTCCTTCTGTGCGAATCCTTTTGCCACAAGCCTAGCCTTGTGCTTGTCAAGTGAGTCGTCTGCTTTGTACTTGTTCTTGTAGACCCACTTACAGCCAATTGGTTTCGTTCCCAAAGGCGGATCAACCAGCTTCCAAGTGCCATTCTTTATCAGGGCATCATACTCCTTCTGCATCGCTTCTTTCCATTCATCATGAGAAGCGGCTTCTTTGAAGGAAGTTGGTTCATGATCTGTAGACAAACTCAATTCACAGTTATAAGCAATATCCATATTAACAGGGGAATCAGAATTATCTACATCACCTTCGATCTCTTGAGTGGAACTTCTTGTTCCTGTTTTTCCAACCTCATCAGGATGAACATCCCCCAGTGTCTTTGTCAGCCATTTGGGGGGACCTTTCTGAGATGGCCCAGGCTGGTCACTTGACTGAGTTGGGATTGATTCAAGATTCAATCTCCCAATTCTGTCAATCACATCATCCAATGTGTCATCCGTGGTTGTTTCTTCATGTGGGGGAGAGTGTGGTTCAGGAAATGATTCCACAGTTTGATTCAATATCGGAATCCCCCCTTCAAGGTGTGGAATCACATTATCAAACTCTTGGAAAGACTTTGCATGTGTGAATCTGTCCAGGCGATCAAGTTGCCGCTCAACAACTTTGTCACTCTTGGAAGATTCAAGAAATATGACATCTCTTGCTATCACAAACTTCTTATTTGCTTCATCATAGAGACGATATCCTTTGGAGGTATTAGAGTACCCCAAGAAGATACATTTTCTACTTCTAGCACCAAGTTTGTTCCTTTGACCCTTGGGTATCAAGGCATAACAGGTGGACCCAAAGACCCTGAAATGCTTTACCGAAAGAATGTGGCCATGCCACATTTCAAAAGGAGTTTTGTTTCTAATTGAACTTGAAGGACACCTATTCTTTATGTAAACAGCACATAGAACTGCATCAGCCCAAAACATCAATTTTACATTCTTGAAAAATAACATGGAGCGGACCATATTTAAAATAGTTCTGTTAATTCTTTCAGGTACACCATTCTGTTGTGGATTATATGGCACAGTTGTTTGATGTTTGATTCCATGTTGACGAAGATAATTTTCAAATTCGTTTGAAGTGTATTCTTTTCCATTATCGGTACGTAGAGAGCCAATATGTGTTTGTGCATCATTTTCAATCCATGCATGAAAATTCTTGAAAGTTTGAAAAGCATCAGACTTATTCTTCAGTAAGTAAATCCAACACATTCTGGTGTAGTCATCAATAAATGTCATAATGTATTTGTTTCCATTTGTAGAAGCAATAGGCATAGGGCCACATAAATCTGAATGAACAAGTTCAAGTTTTCTATGTGCTCTGGAGTGTGAATCATGAAATGGTTGTTTGCTATGCTTTCCTAAAATACAAGCATCACATTCCTTAGGTTTTCTAGGAATTGTAGGCAGTCCATCAACACCATTTTTCTTCAACAAATGAAGGCTGTCATAATTTAAGTGTCCAAATCTAGCATGCCATAAAAGACTTGATGGAAATGTACCTTCATCATGATGTGAGCTGAATGCAAAGTTTTGAGCATGAGCAGATGAACCTTTCAGCTTCAAAAGTCTCCCTTCTTCTATTCCCTCCATGACAAGTGAGTGATCTGATGCTGATCTGACCTCTGCCTTGCCATCAAACAAGTGAGCTGAGTGTCCTTGCTGCCGGATTTCGATCAGGGACAACAAGTTTCTCTTCAACTCCGGGAGGTATAGAACCTCATGTAGGATATGATCAGGAAGACCAGGCAGTTTAAGCGTGACTGTGCCAAGCCCTGATGGCTTGAGTTTGGATTTATCTGCGAAATATACTGCTCCATCAACTTTGTCAGTGAAATCTTCAAAAAAATCTTTTCTAAATGTCATGTGACATGTTTCTCCTGAATCTAGCAACCAATCATCTCTCCATGAAGTAAATGAAACATCAAAGAGGTTTTCAGTTACTCCATTGTTACAATGTGCTAGAACATAGTGAGCGGATTCAGGTGCTTTACCTTTGTCTTTGTCATTGGTTTTACCTTTGTCTTTGTCATTGGTTTTACCTTTGTCTTGATTTCTGTGCTGCTCAATTTTGTTCCATGGTGTTCTGCATTTGGATGCATCATGTCCATATCTATTGCACCGTGTGCAATGAAGATTGGATTTGTCAGCTTGTCTGCCCCCCCTTTCTGTGAAGTTCCTTCTTCCTCTTCCTCTTCTGCCACCTCTTCCTCTGGATGAATCTGGAGTATGACTCTTTTCTCTATGTGCCAAGTATGCAGCTTCTTCGGAAGATGAAGGGACTGTCATCTTCCCAAAAGCTTTCTCTCTTTCTGCAAACTTCTGCTCAAGTTTATCAAAGGTGATTTGCTCAAGGTTTCCACTTGCTTGCAAAGACTCAAGATAATGTGAGTAAGTCGGATATAATGCCTTAACATATGCTATGAGAGGTATGTCCATTTTTACACCGGTGTTTTGAATGTCATGCATTATAGATCTTATTTCTGAAGCTAAAGCAAGGGGATCATCATTCTTCATTTCAAGACTGAACAGCTTAACCATCAATTGAACATTTTCTAATTCTGAATGTGAGTCATAGAGTTCTTTTAGTTTCTTCAAGGCTTCATAGGCATTTGATAATGATGAAATATGGCGACTCACCTCTTCACTTACTGAAGCTGCAATCAAGGAATAGGCCTTGCAGTTCTTGTTTTCCCAAATGGCAAGCTCTTTGTCTGAAGTGGGCTTCTCTGGTAGATTTTCTGCTTGTCCTTCACAGATTCCTCTCCACAGCTCATTAAAAATGAGTGTGTGTTTAATCTTCCGCGACCATTCAAGATAGTTCTCTTTGCCAGAGAGAACTATCCCAACAATGGAGATGAGAGAATGCATTAGACTGCTGGAAAAAAATCTTCTGAAGAGGAAACAAATTCTGTTATAAAAACTTCGAACTCTTGAAATATTTCAAATAAAGGGGCAAAAACTCTTGCTGGAACAATTTTCTGAGTTTAAAAACTCTTCCTGGAAACTAAATCTGCTCAGAAAACTTTGCTGGAGACTGAATTTTTAAAAGACACTCTATGCTATAGATTGTTTCTGCATAAAAAAAAATGTATTTTTTTTTGTGTTGGGAAAAAATGTATATAAAAATGATATGGAATGGAAGAGCGAAATGTATAAAAGGAATGGTGATGGGGGGGGGGGGATGTAAAAGGAGTGGAAAGGGCGTAATTATGAAAGGGAGGGGGGGTGAGGATTATGAAATGGGAAAGGCGTATTGTGAGTAAGGTGACAGCGTATTATGAATAAGGTCGCAACGTATTAACATACAATGACAGCAGTGTGGTATTAAACATTGTATGGCAGCGTAGTATGATATATATGGAGGGCACGATATATGAATATATGAAATAGCAATTGTGTAACTGTAATGGAAATTGTGTAACGTTAATGCGCTGAACAGTATGATATATACGATATATGAATATATGAAATGGCAATTGTGTAACGTTAATGCGCTGAACAGTATGATATACACGATATATGAATATATGAAATGGAAATTGTGTAACGTTAATGCGCTGAACAGTATGATATATATGGAGGGCACGATATATGAATATATGAAATGGCAATTGTGTAACTGTAATGCGCTGTTTTAACAGTTGCACAGCGTTGAAGTGACGGCGAATAGTGGAGTGTTATAGCGCAGGTGGAGTATGTATTGTAGGAGGTGGCGATGAAGCCCGTGGGCAGAGGCGTGGTGTTTGCAGAGTAAGGGCGGATAGAAGATAGCGTGTGGGCAGAGCGATAAGTAAGCACACGAGAGCGGGGGCGAGTATTATATGAGCTGTGTTATTTGGTATGCGCGTGAGTAATAGAGAGCGCAGAGAGGTGAGAGCGTAGGGTTTGAAAATGGGAGGTGAGGTGAGCGCAGGGATAAATGGAGAGGGAGGTGAGGGCGCAGGAAGAAAGGAGGGAGGAGGTGTGAGTGAATGGAGCGTAGGGATGAATGAGGAGGCCCAAAAAAGGGCGTTACATAAAAAAATTTGAACTTGAATCTGCAGAAGACAGAGTTGCAGGAACATTTGGAGATAGCGGAGCACCGCAATTTGCGGGTGTGAGCACACGATGCGGGAGGCTGGGCTGCAAATGTCGGTGCTAATTAAGGAAAAAAAAAATGCGAATAACGATCTGAGTTAATGACGTAGCTTATTAAAAATATAAGCGGAAGGCAAAGGGTAGGGAGTTACACCACGGGGCGGAAATGCCAAATGTCGAGGCAGCTCTGATACCATGTCAAACCAGGAGGTAACTCCTCAAAATTGGAATTGTGTATTAGCTGAAGAATGTACATGCTTATATAGATGGGAGGTGAGGCTATTGGGATTCAGCTCCCAATGACTCTTGGCCTTCCTTATTTCCTAATAACAAATAATATACAAAAATAAATGTGCACACCCATCCATAGGATTAGGTGTCAACACACTCTAATATGAATGTTACACCATAACCAAGGCTATATGTCGAATTTATTTTTAGCCAAGTATCCCATCATTCCTTCGTCTGCACTTAGTATTCAATGTGGATCAACTTCGTCCATACTTTCCATCATTTATGGACACATCAGGCATTGCTGAGAATATAAAACCAACATAGATCAAACTCAATTGAATTCAATAGGCCACAATTAATTATATTGTCGAAACACAAATCAAGAAAAATCACCAACATATTATTCAACTCTATCATATTACAAAAATTGACCAGCTCCTACAACAAGGCAAGTGGCTCACCAATGACCAAGTTCAGCAGAAGTTTCCTCACCTCATAGAGGCACTCAATGCAATGTGGAATATTTTTTCCTAAGGGGTGAGGATTGATCAGATATTCGTGGATACCCACCGATTATAGTTGGACCCCAAGTATTTTTTTCTATGAATTTCTTATTTTTCAATACAATTTCATATTTTGATATTTTTTATTCTGGTATTTTTCGGAACGTGAACTTTTGGAGATTTTTTCAGGCCCTAAATGAATATTTTGGGGAACCTGAAAACATATGTTTTCAACTCACTTTTGGAGTGAAAATATATTTCTTTGTATATTCCTTTATAATAGGAAATCATGTGTGTCAAACAGGGGATGTATCCAAAATTTACGTCGCTCACAAGTTGACATTCCAACTGACCCTAGTGGGGCCAATACCTTTTCTTAATAATTAAATTGACTTTAACCCTTGTTTGAACATAACTCATAAGACATGTAGCCATTACATATCTTCTCAAAGATAATCTACCATTGCCTGAGCTAATTTGTTTTCATTTTTCATGTAAATAGTTCTGAGCATTTAATATTGATTAATTGAAGTTTTGTTTAACCGTATCTCTATGTTTATGTTCAAATTTCTATTTTGTTTAATTCCCTAAAAAATTGGATCAAATATAAGGCACTGAACTATGGAAAAAATAAAGCAATTGAATATAAAAATATGGGAAGAAAAATACTCTCAATTGATTGGTGTAAAGAGATAAAAAAAAATTCCTAGAGACACGAAAGGAATTATGTTAGGGAATGGTGCTCCATAACCCTCCTAAATAAAGGTTCTTCTTCCTTGTCCTTTCTAGGTAGAGTTCTATCCTTAAATAACTTACAAGAAGGCTCTGATTTATGAACCCTTTCAATTGAAATCAATAGCCATTGACTTGGAAAATTTGGCAACATAACTTTGCATAAGCTTCTCATGCTTTTTTGGCTCCAATTTTTTTTGGAATATATAGGCTAAAATCAAATCATTGGTTCCCTATAGCTTATTACTGAGATTTGATTTAGCTCAACACAAGAGGAGATCTTAGGAGGCTCTTTAATGATAATTTATGGCTAGAATGGTGAGAGACTTCGCCTACCTGACCTATCTGTTTAGTAGAATTTAGCTCATTCAATGTGAGGTGATCAAATGGTAGCTAATTTTTATATTTTGTAGATCCATGCAACTATAAAATAAAATAACCATGGGGATCCGTGCAAAAACTCTTTAAGTACTTTTTTATAATTAAAATTTTTAAATGAAACATTATGAACCTTTCATTTATGTGATGCATGATGTTTTCCAATATCACTAGTACACTTGCACATGCTATTTTTTTGTATTGAGCATTTGCTACTCTGTAAAATTTGGTATATGATTTTCCCATGATAACAATTACACCCCATATATGAGGCTTAGAGAAAATATATAGCAAAAATACATCAATTCTTCTATTCTTGAAAATAAGTCTTTCTTGGGAGAGAGATTGTTATTTGGAAAGAGTTGAGGGGATCCTTCAAAAGAGACCATATAGCTTAGCATTAATGGAAGCTAGGTATAAAAAATAAATACAATGTGGGGATCTACATGCCCTTTATCATTCATTTGACTAAAATTATTACAAATACACAATATGAGTGTTTTAAAAAAGTGTTGAGGAACATATTTTTTTCTATTCTAAAACTAATGACTACTTTTCCCTATGTGGTATCTATGAAATATGGCTGATGGGTATGCTGCCTTGCATGATGCACCAGAAAAGATGGACAAAATTACTAATAGAGCTTCCATCTCGGTGCTTTTTTCTTTTACTAGATATGAAAATAGTAATTGGTGCTTTGGTTTTCCACTATAAGGTTAATAAAGTAAAGAATGCGAATGTAAATTGTAATTTGTTTGGAAACATAAATGGTTGAATATGAGCACTAGTTGTTTGATTTGTTATGTTCGAATTATATTCTCTTGAATGTCACTAATTGTGCATAAATTTTATTGTTGAGTATTTTAAATGTGTATATTTACATGAGAGACAACAATTATATTTTAAAAATAGACACAAAATCATAAAGTAATCATACGAGTATTCATCATTTCACACAATACCAAATTTTGTAAATCTATTTGTTCAATTTTGGCTAAATGTAAGACATAAACAATTAAAAATTTACCTTTTATATAAAATTCTCTTTTTATATAAAAAATGAGTTATCTAAAGTTTATCATAATACTTCCTCCTCTTATGGCAATATGAATATAAAAACTTATTATTATTTTAGAAATTATAATAAATTATAAATTATTTACAAGTTGCAAGATAAAACTTAAATTTCCTAATAAAATTTTAGAACTATATAATTTATTTTTTTCAAGATTCAATAAACTAAAGAGAGAGAAATATTAATGTTAAACGAAATTCACACAAACAAGAATATATGCTACTATTTTATTCAAAATATACATCTATTTTCAATAAATAAAAGGCCAAACTTCACACATTCCCTTTTACACTTTAATAACCTTATTTCAACAAAGAGACACACATCATTCCTTATTATGGGTTGTTTATTCGTATGAACTAAAAATGATTTGAAATTAAAGAACATAAAAATAATTGTTTTAGTATTTTGACATTCGCCTTGACTCCACACATTTTTCATAACAAAAGCACTTAGAAAAGTAGATCGTTGTTTTTTTCAAGTTTTTATAATCTGCTCACAAATTAACAAAAGCACTTAGAAGAGTAGACCTTTATTTTTTAGTTCTTATAATACTCTCCCTATTCGTGAAGGGAAAAATAATATCTGAAAACACATTGCAAAGAACCATTATTTGAAACCCAAAGCTTTAAAATTTCTCATTCGATATAAATTCCTTAAAATGGATATTATCTTGAGTCGTGGTGAATCTACTCTGTTTAGATTTATATTTGCTGGAGCACTATTATAAATCATTGAGAAGGAATATACCATGGAAAAATCATTATCAAAATGTTAGCGCAAATCATTGTTTTTTGGCCATGGGCGATGGCCAAGTAATTCAACAAAATTGTAATTTACTACTAACGATAGTAAACTCCACAGTGTTTTCCTGAATGCGTTATAGATATTCATTACCACATTGTGGTTGATACTAAGGATTGAAGTGGAACTCCTGGTTTTATTTAATCTTGTGAAGGGACCTTACCGAGATTTATAAAAATTTACCAACCATTTTCAGGAGGCGAAGCCTTGAGATACATGATCTAAGCTACCACAAAAATTAAGTTTGGGTCTCAGTACATGATGGGATATCAATTCCTCTTTTTTAGTTTTCTAGACTCTTGCACGTGGGTAATTTCACATCATTGAAATAAATGGAATGCACGAAAATATCATCCAAATGGGTGGGTTCAAGTTTATTAAGATAATCAAATGTGCGATAGAGTACATGTGCTGCCAATAATAATGATAGATATGAGGGTCATGATTAGATCATTGTTGCGTTGTTCATGAAAGTTGTATTGTTTTATATTCTTCTTCATGGTTTTTAAAGCTCGATATTATTGATGCATAAATCGTCATTTAACAATGTGCACCATCAGTCATGTGTAATGCATTCATCTACTCAAGTAACATTTGAGTTGTTGAGATTTTGCATATTAATTTGGCTAAAATCTCATGGATAATGCCAACAATAGGATTTGTTCCAAATCTGAAGGCATCAAATCCTAAAGATGAGATATCAATCCTATTTTCTTGTGATAAGATGGAATTGAATTTAATATTAATTTTTCTTCTACATCTATAAATTGTAAGCCCATAGAGGCAAAATATATATGAAGGATGAGGAAGAGGAAGTGAAGATGTGATAAATCTATTGTTGTAATCTCCTATTGAATAATAAGAAATCCGATACCTCTGTTTGGTGGATGTAGCCCAGATTGGTTGGGTGAACCACGTTAAATCACTGTCTCTATTTTATGTTGTGTATGTGAATTATTTAATTTCTGTTGTGCATACTCTAACAATTGATATCAGAGCTAGATCGATTCACTGCCTGTTGATGAAGTAGTTGTTTGTTCCACGAGATCTGACTCAGTGTGTAGCAGTGGTCAGTGGTACCGGAGAGAGAACTGTGTTGTTTTGATTTTCCTTAGTGAAATTCTCCTCAGTGCTGATTTTCCCAGTGGAGGGGCGCTACTCCAGGTAAATGTTGACTAGTGAACTCGAAGTCCATTGACTGTCGAGTTTGTTGCACAGATCGTGGATCTGCTGCGAAGATGTTGGTATTGGTGCTAGATTGGTATCGATAGAGTGCTATATCTTCACATCGTAGCTGTGGCAGATAAATATAACATATGAATTTATTGCACAGGGAGGAGCACCATGAGTTGGAGGTTCAATAGCGCTGAGATTTGGTGGATCCATAGTGCGTGAGTTGGAGGTTAAATTGCGCATGAGATGGAGGACCACTGCGCATGAGCTGGTGCAAATCTTCACGCAGAAGTGTGAACTGAGGTTCTGCCTGAAAATTTTCTCCACTCGTCATGGGCATGGAGGACACATGAAGCAACATAGATAAGGTAAAATGTTGCTCTCATGAATGAATTTTTTGCAAGCTGAATCTACCTTGAAGAATTCAAACATTTCCAGAAGCTATGGTTTGTGTGAATGCTTGTATTGCACAGAATTAAGAATGGATGGAACCCAAAATATTATGATGAACTAGATCCACCCAAGACCGTCAACCTCATGATCAGCCTCAGCATTCTGATCCATAGTCAGGCATTGGAGCAAGCATGCACCGTGAGCTCCGTGAGCTGGAGGATTTACCAATGTACCGAAATCAACAATTTTGTATGCCCTTGATCTAATCAGATTGATGAGATCAAAAGGATGTCTGCTTGCTGTATGGGAGAAGAGGTAAATATTAATGATAGTAGTGTGTGAAGCTTTTTCATGTGCTGCATTAGGAGGAAGTTAAATTGAATATGTCAAAAACTCAAAGTGCTCGATTTGAGATCGAGAAGTTTAATGGGAGAAATAACTTTGAAATCTGGAAATTCAAGATGCACAATTTACTTGTACAGCAAGGTGTGGCAAAGGCACTTTTTGGGAAAATCCAAACAAAATTTCGCCATGACAGATGACGAATGGAGTGACATCGATGATATAGCACTAAGCAGAATACGATTGTGTTTGGTGGATGATATTTTATTTAACATCATGTCAGTGAAAACAACCACTTGACTATGGACAAAACTAGAAAACTGCACATGACTAAATCCTTAACAAACAGGATTCTTCTAAAAAGACAATTGTACAGCTTGCACATGAAGGAAGGTACAACAATAACCAATCATCTAAATACCTTTAATACTCTCCTGGTGTAGTTATATAGCATAAAAGTAAAATTTGATTCAGAAGATAAAGCTGTAACTTTATTATGTTCTCTGCCTGAGTAATGGGATCACTTTGTTACTTCTATAAGTCTAAGTTCATTAGAAACCCTTGAATTTGATGATGTTGTTGCATCTATGCTATCCGAAGAAACCAAAGAAAGTTCAAATTTAGAAACCTCTACATTATAAGCAATGATGGTTAGAGGTCGATCTAAAAAAAAATGCTTCAGTCAGAAAAAAAACACTCGATCAAAATCGAAATGGAAGAAGAGTAAGCTAAAATGTTGGTTTTGTGGCAAATCGAGACATTTGAAGGACCATTGGAAGAAACATCAAACATCCAAAGGAAACTCTTCAAAATAAAATAAAGAAGCGAATGTAGTATACCTAGGGGGATAATATAGGGTACAGAGGGAGGCACCCAAGGGAATAATATGATGTAATAATATAAGAATGATAAATAAAGGGGCCATAGTTAATAAATAAAGTGGTTAACCCACATTATGTAAGGGACCACATGTAGCTAGGGAATAAAGTGGTAAGCCCATTGTATTGGATGTATGGTATTGAGAGACCCATGGTAACTACCCATGGTATTGCATGCATGAAACCTATATAGAGGCTAGAGAATCTCCATTGAGAGATGTCAAGGATTATTGTATGGGAAAGCATATGGCTTGTGGAGTGATCTCCTTCCTTAAGGTAGGGCAATACCATACATTCACTCCTTAAGGAAGGCTTGTAATAGATTTGAAAATAAAATGTATAAAATGGAAAATATGACCAATAAATAACACCATTGAAGACAAAACTTCAGATCTTCATTAATATCAAAACCCTTAAGGTAGGGCAATACCATACATTCACTCCTCAAGGAAGGAGATCACTCCACAAGCCATATGCTTTCCCATACAATAATCCTTGACATCTCTCAGTGGAGAGTCTCTAGCCTCTATATAGGTTTCATGCATGCAATACCATGGGTAGTTACCATGGGTCTCTCAATACCATACATCCAATACAATGGGATTACCACTTTATTCCCTAGCTACATGTGGTCCCTTACATAATGTGGGTTAACCACTTTATTTATTAACCATGGCCCCTTTATTTATCATTCTTATATTATTACATCATATTATTCCCTTGGGTGCCTCCCTCTGTACCCTATATTATCCCCCCTAGGTATAGTACATTGTTCCAGCAAAGCATATTGAAAACACACAGGTTGATAATGAAGATGTTCAAATTTATAAGGATTTGAAGATTTCTATGGATAAGTATGTGTTGCATTCCGATTTTTATGCTTCAGATATGGATGTTGTTGATGTTGTTTTGGGACACCCTTGGATGGAATCCATTGGTACTGTCAATTTTAATGTGCAAAAGAAATTCATGAAACTCTGATATAAAAAGAAGAAAATTACATTGCAAGATATTTGCATTAGGAACCATGCAGAGACTGGGGAGGCAGAAGAACAAATATCTAATGAGACAGACACATCATATGATGAGCCTTTGATGGTAGATAGCCAAACACAGACATCAAAGCAAGTACCAACAAAAGAACTAGACACCACTCCATCACCAATAATGGAGGAATTAATGAAAGATATTACATTAGTTAAAGCTTCAACATATCACCATCCGCATCACCCAGCAAGACAACAACTAGCAAAGTGGCAACGAATTAGCAACAAGGACAATAGCCCTTGGATGACACATAGAGAGGTGCGACAATCCACTGACAACACATCAACACAGAAGAACCACCAGAACCTACTTCCATCTCAAGCGAGCGAGGCACCGACTAGATCGAGTGTTCACCTTTCTCTTGGATGGATAGATGCACGTGAATGGTACCAGTGGAATACTCTTTAGAGTAGATCTTATTATTTGTGTTCTTCTCATGTTTCGGGGATGAAACATGTTTAAGGGGGGTGTAATGTAGTATACCTAGGGGGGATAATATAGGGTATAGAGGGAGGTACCCAAGGGAATAATATGATGTAATAATATAAGAATGATAAATAAATGGGTCATAGTTAATAAATAAAGTGGTTAACCCACATTATGTAAGGGACCACATGTAGCTAGGGAATAAAGTGGTAACGACCCATGGTATTGCATGCATGAAACCTGTATAGAGGCTAGAGACTCTCCATTGAGAGATGTCAAGGATTATTGTATGGGAAAGCATATGGCTTGTGGAGTGATCTCCTTCCTTAAGGAGTGAATGTATGGTATTTCCCTACCTTAAGGGTTTTGATATTAATGAAGATTTGAAGTTTTGTATTCAATGGTGTTATTTCTTGGTCATATTTTCCATTTTATACATTTTATTTTCAGATCTGTTACACTGAATCTCAGTTCTGAGCTAAAAATCCTTTACATATAGAATAATGATATTTAATATCGAAATGGTATTGGTCGTTATAATATAGAAAATAAGTCCGAGGATAATCCTTGGTTAATCTGAAGAAATGAGAAGACAGTACCGACTTGTAAAGAGGAGTAGAACAGGAAGTTAAATTTTTACCGAAATTGAAATTTCTATATGGGAAGCAATGATGAAACCATGATAAATTCGGGGTCACTTGAAAATCATCAAAACAAAAATGAAGTAAGTTAAAATACGAAAATGATATTTATGTATATTTCAAAACATATCGATCCAACAAAATGGAAGCTATTACCTTAATAATGAAATCTTCAATACGAAGCTATGTGTAAAGTCTGTGGAAGACATAACCAGGGCTATTTACGTATATAATTATGCCAACAAAATTGAAAGTCAAACGAAATCCATTCAGAAGTATAAAATTAAAATAAAACCTCTTAGCTTAACAATATACCAAATTTCTGGAGAGGTAGAAGCAACCAAAATCAAATAGCATGGAATTTCCAATGTAGTGATGGGGGTCGCATCCTAAATCATTAGGGTCAAATATCAGTTAAATTTTTTAATCGCCTATGAGTTAAAAAAACCTAGGTAAGCGTACATCTGAATTAGAAATTGACATCTTTGTATGTCGGTAAGGAGAAGAGATGTCTGTCTATAAGGAGGGTGAGAGCATGTAAAAATGCAAAGCCCAAGTAGAAATTACCAAGGTGTAATATCCCGTTTCGGGGATATCTCAAAAACACAGCAAAATCCAACCATAGATTGACTGGGAGGGCATTTATAGGATATGTCGCCTCTAAATGAGTACAAGATTCGGAGGCTATCTAGCCCTTTCCAGACTCTATCTAAGAGTAAGAGAAAAAACACACCCAGTCGTATAGAACTATTGCGCTCAAACACAATAATAGAAATAGAAAGAGAATACAGCAACTATGACAACCACGACAACTATGGCAACTCAACTAGAAAACATATAAAGAAAATGTTGAGCCATTTTATTAATATGAGAAATGTAATGAAGTAAAAGAGGTGACCTTGTGCAAGGCAAGTGAGAAAACACTATCATAAATGACAAGAAATGGCTGCTCTAAGAACTGTGTCCCAGCCGCTGGAGAAACGTCGTGTAGCTGCTACTGTTGGAACCGAATGAAGAATAGGGGATGATCCCCTTGCTAGAATGATATGAAAATTAGCGAACCTCCTCTCCTCAACAACCCTGACAAGATCCACAAACCATTCCAAGAATGGCCGACCCCCGAAAACACCAAAAACTACCTCCTGAGCGAATTACGTTGGCCTCCAAGGGACAACGTAGTCCCTGGATAGAAACAGCTAAAACTCTGCCAGAAACTCTACCAAAAACCTCCGACAAGCAAAGGCTGACCCTCTGCTCGAAATCCCAATGAAATCACGTGCAGAAACCCCAATCCAAAGCTCTGCAACAAGGGACTGTGTCCTCTCTCCCAGCGACTGCGCAGTCTCTCTAAGCTCTAGCTCCCAATAATGAAACAACTCACAAAAAACTGAAAAACAAACATTGCCCGAGCAGGCACTCAAAGTCCCCTGGGGCTAAGGGTGAGATCTCCGTACGGAGACACTCGGTGCACTAAACAGTGCTACAGACAGGCTAAACAACTGGTGTGCGAAAGAAGACCAAAGTCTCACTCCAAAATCAACAAATCCAGAATGATCCAAATGAGGAGGCTCCTCCATCTTTTATAGCATTGGTTTCCCTCCAAAACCCGTCGTAGCTTCTCTCTCCTCCACATCCTCATCCTTATCTACGCAGAAGCTTCTAGAGTGCACGTAGACCCCCTCCTCTATGTGGTGTGTGACCCCCCTTGAGTCACAACGTTGTGCTACTAGGCAGATGTCTTATTCTACTAAAGTGAGTTAGACCCTCTTTCTTACTTTTTATTTATTTACAACCCATTAGGGGAATTTTGAGGTCTAAAATGGGTCTCCTAAGGAAAATGTACAATCAAAATTCACTTTATGAGAATCAATCACATTTTAGGAGATGGCATCATCCCTAATGGTTGAGGTGGCATTGATTGAGTTAAAGGTACTTACTTGTCACATTCTCAATGGTGGATAAAAACTCATGGTTAACCATCGTAGTGCTCTAAGTACCTTTAAAGTCAAAGTAAAGTACTCATAATAAATGTCATTTCACACTTTTTGAATAAAAATATATTATTGTCATTTCATATTTCTTGAAAGAAACAATGCATATCCCTATACATTTATTATATTATATTATATTATTTTATTTTATTTTTATATAGTATATTAATTACATGTTATTATACAATTTAAATAATCTAAATTTTAATTAATAACATATAATAATTACGAATTTATAAATTTATATTTATATTTTATTTTAATTTATTTAAGTACAAAGGACAAATGCATTAAATATAATGAATTTTTCTTGAAAAGCTCATTCTTATTTATAGTCACATCAGTACAATTTTTTTATTAATTTTATTTTGGTACAACTTTTGAATTGAATTTAACTATGGTTACATGGATTGTGGTGCCAAAAGTGAATTTCAAATTAATAAATATTATTTTATTAGTTTAGCTATTATTTTATTATTTCCTTAGGAGGCCCATTTTAGACCTCAAAATTCCCCTAATGCATAGACGACAAAACTATACAAAATCGGATATTCCAATTAGCTGTCGCTAATTAGGAATATTATAGTCCCCCCTGGAAAAATGTTGCTTGCCCTCAAGCAACTGAAGTGATGGATGCTGTAAAATCTTCTCGCTCTCCCAAGTGGCATCCTCATCCGGAAAAAAATTACTTGTCCTCAAGCAATACCTGAACAAGCCTCCTCTCTATTTGATGCTCCCCACCGACACTGCAAAATGTGCCTGGGTTCCGGATGCACCACTAATTCTTCCCTGTTTTCTACATCACCCTGATACGAAGGGATCTCTCAATGCCAGGATCCCAAACTGACCTCTCACAGTACCAGCCAACCAACAATCGTCCCGGATCCCATCGCCACCATGGCCAATAATCACCCAAGTCCCACGGCTCGGACTGTGCACTGCCTCTGCCTATGACTGATGCTTTAAGAGGTGAAGACGACCAAAAAGCATCAATGCTCCCGAGGTCCTGCTGCGCTGTACCTGTAACTGCATATGCTACCACTCCAACTACATACCAACTCATCACCTCTCTCCAATCCAAGTCGTGACTTAATCCCATGCTGATCCTGCTCTCCTGAAATCAGGATGGAGTGTTGAAGAAATGATGACCTGTGCCTCCCTGCTAGCTGGAATCTGTAACATCTGCTATGTCCAAGGGCCCTTGCTCTGCTGTGCTCCCTATGAAGAATACCATACCATCAAGAGTGTACCAACTAATGATATCCCTCCAGTCCATCCTCGAAGAGGAAACCGATGTAGCAACAACAACTGCATATGGAACATGCCTGGAGTGTTGCCGCCAGCCCGTAATCAACTCCCACTACTCTGCCCTATCTGCCATTGAAATTTTCCTGTAGAAGGAAGCCCCTCTCTCTATAATGGGCGAAAGTGGGCAAGATATGTTGCAAAATCCATCGATGTACTCCTAGAGAGTGCTACACACTAAAAACACTACAACTTTGCTGACTGTGTATACATCTATCTGTGTCTCATCCCTGTGTCGACCCACAGATGGATGCTCCACCATATCCAACAGCTCCTCCCACTCTTGATCAGGAATGTCATGTTCCCGCTATCTACTGGCCCCCTGTAGAACAATCCCAATAACCTCCAACACCTCCAGAGGATATGGATCTGCAACTGCTATCATCGTACTCGACGTCAGTGCATCTAACTGCCCCACCACAATGGCTGACCCCAATGTTAGCCGCATATCCCTCATCGACTCATTGTGGGCGCCCATCTGGCTCTTCCCCAAAGGAATATCGTGCCTGATGTGAATAGTGTCCTCCTCTGTCGACTCAGGCTCCATCACCTGCTGCTCTAGATGGATCATCACAAGTAACTCTCCACTGAGAGTAACTCCCGTAGAGTCCCCTGACTGCTCACCCTGTACACTGGCATGCAGCTCTGGTCTACTGTCTCCATCTCTGTGTGACTGCTCTCGCTCCCCATGAGCATCCTCAACTGATCCTGTGGACTCATATGAAAAAGAGTCCTCACCCTGGCATACAGAAGGAATGCCCTCCTGTTCTACCTCCATCATCTCATCTATATTGGATATGCCATCCACCCTCTAGATAAAGTGTCGATACAATGTATGGAGCCTAGACACATACTAGGATGCTACCTCTGTTGTACCCAATATCCTCTGCTCATGCATGATATCGACATGCTATGAGAGAAAAGTGACGCATGTCTCCCTCATAACCTACTCCCTAAGCGTAGGCTCAGCGATGACTGATGTGCCACCCTTGTAGAGGATCATCTCATCCCCTAACCTGTGGCTTTCAACTAGCACCCATACCCAGTGCCACTGCTGAGAAGTCTCTCCCCTAGTGTGCTGAGTGTCATCCAAATATCTTGGGTGAGCCTCGCGTACCCCACTGCTCATGCCCAAGGTGCCAAAGGACAATGAAAAAATTGACTGTACCTGTGAGTGATTTCGAAGCGAGTCAGGTGTGTGAGTCCCCATATATACTGCCAAGTATCGCTCGTCTGTCTTTGCATCGATCCTGGGTGAAATACCCCCAAAGATAAGCCTAGTGTCCCTATCCGTGAGTCTCCTTGGAGGCAATGCTTTGAGACCCTGTTGTGCAGCACCGTATGCCCTCGCATGCCACCGATCATCCATGTACTCCTCAACATGCCACTGCACAGTGAGGCATACCCCTGTATACTGCTGGATACCCCAAGCTATTGTTGTACCACCCTGTACCATCTCGTGCCCTGACTGCATCCAGGCATCGGTCACTCCTCGCGTGCTCTCAATGTGATGTAGGACACTCCTACTCCACCATGTAGTCCCACACACTATGGTACACCACCATGCAACTCCATGTCCACTGGAAGTCCACTGCTCAATGCTAGAGGCTCCCACACATCCCTAGATGTGATGACCTATAGTTGTGCCTCTACATGTCGAACTACCCGTAATCGGCATCATCGTCTCCATTGTCGCATCACTATACTCGCTGACGAATGGATCATCACTCCAAACCCTCCTCGAGGGGTCCGAGAAGTGAATCTCCCTATGTGTCAGTAGTGTTACCACCACTGCTCGACTCAGCTGCGTCCTGTATGCCGCACACAAAGGTGAAGAATCCTTGGCCCCATACAAGGCACCATTTGGTGGCCTGTCAATGCCACCTCCTCCGACAAGCTCCTGCCAAGGTATGTTGACCACCCCGTGATCTCATGTATAAGTGTCATACCAACACAACCTAGGAAGTTTGCCCATAAACTGGTTGGCCACTGGAGCTGACCGAAACTCCCCTAGTGAATGCACATGCTCTACTTCTAGGCCAACTGTACCCTCCAAGACATAGTCAACCAACCTACTTGGGAAATGATAGGTGATCCCACCTAGATCCCAATGCCAATTTGGGGTTCCTGTATGCCCAACACCTAGTAACTCCTACTGAACTACACTCGGATCCACCACTATCTCCATATCCCACTCCACCGAGTACCAACTCAAAATCTCTCGTCATCCAACCTCAACATGTGGATGCTATAACCTGTACAACTCTGATCGTTTCACACCGCTATTCAAGTCAACGTATGATATCTGACTAGGTGGCTCCGCCTCTCTCTCTCTAATGGAAAGAGGTGACCCAACAATGCTGGTAGTCCCATCCATGCATGCCTGAAGGTGAATGATCTGACGCTCCAACGTGCCCTCTAGTTGTACAATCAGGGAATCTAGTTATTCTCTAATGTGGGCCAACTTGGCCGCCGAATCGGCATAAGCCACTCTCATGCCCTCCAGCTCCTTGTCCTGCAACAAAATGGCCTCTTGTACTAATGTGGCCTTCCCTTTCAAAACTCGAAGTTCCATTCGAAGCCAATGATACTGCTGTCTGTGACCATCATCCAATACCTCTGTACCTCCTAGTGCCTCATCTAAGGTGGATACATCTCCTGACACCACACCCATCTGTCGTGTGTTGCTACCACCTAAAGAATCGGACATGACTCCGGTCATCACCTCAATGGATGGTTCTACTGGGGCAGGCTCTACCTTCTTCACTACGATATTAACTTACATGGTCAAGGAGGTCTCCAATGAGGGTGAGTCCTGTGTCACACTAGGTGTATCCTTGCACTCCCTAAAATCCTGTGTGCCCTCATCCTTCAAGTGAGAGGTAACCATTTTTATGGTTTCCCCCTCCGATACTTGGTCAAGCTGGAAAGACGTATCCAAATTATCCACCCAAGCTTTTTCTGAATGCTTGGATGACCCGTCAAGTGTCGGTAAATGGAATCTGTCCACTATTCACTGCAAGCCCCCATCATGTGAGTGCCTGTTCCCTCAATGAGAGTTGCGAGGTCTGCTATCCCGCTAGAGCTGAACAAAATCTCTGAATGGAAGGGCATCCTTGAACTCTTTCCCATATGCCTGATACTCGGTGAAGTAATCACCCATGTGGCCAGGCTCAGGCTCCTGCCGTGCTCCTATCCCTATGTCTGCACCCAGAAAAGTGGGCATAGTGGAGCGTGTGGTTGTATGAGATGCCATATGCTGAGTGGCATCATGCTCCAGCAAATGGTGGGATGTGCTTGATCCCTCTCCAAAATGGAAACCCCTTGGGGTTTCACACTGTCTAGCCTCCACAGCGGTGAATTTGTGTCCCATCACCTCAATCTTCCTTGACAGATCCTGTACTGATTTGAGGTGCATCTCCCCAAATCTCTTTGCACCATCATCACCTGCCATTGGCGCTTTCTGCTATGTGTCTATAGGCTCCTCAGAGACTGCACTGCTGCTCCAAAACTACACTGCTACTTGACTTTGACCTCTGATTTACCCACTAAAAGGTAATCAGCAAACTCTAGGAATTTGGGAAGGTGATCCTTGCCCAAAACCCAGAAAAACCTAGAAAGTGTTTCTTCTAATTCCAAACTTCAAAATCTGACCCTTTGTATTTTGGCCCTTTTTCCAATTTCTTTTTTGGTACTGCAACTGCTACTGTCAATCTTTTCTCTCCAAAATCCCAGAAAACCTCTGTTGTAATATTCCTAATTAGCAACAGTTAATTGGAATATTCAACTTTGTATAGTTTTTCCGTATATGGTTTGTAGATAAATAAAAAGTGAGTAAGGAGGGTCTAACTCACTTTAGTACAATAAGACATCCGCCTAGTAGCATAACATTGTGACTCAAGGGGGATCAAGGGGGGCCACACACCACGTGGAGGAGGGGGCCTACATGCACTCTAGAAGCTTCTGCGTAGATAAAGATGAGAATGTGGAGGAGAGAGAATGTTACGATGGGTTTAGGAGGGAAACCAATGCTATAAAAGGTGGAGGAGCCTCCTCATTTGGATCGTTCTGGATTTGTTGATTTTGAGTGAGACTTTGGTCTTCTTTCGCACGCTGGCTGTTTAGCCTGTCTACAGCACTGTTTAGTGCATTGAGTGTCTCCGTGTGGAGATATAATCCTTAGGCCGGGGGACTTCAAGTGCCTGCTCAGGCAAGGTTTGTTTTTCAGTGTTTTTTGAGTTGTTTCATTGTTTGGGTGTGTTGCGGAGCTGGAGCTTAGAGAGACTACGCAGTCACTGGGAGAGAGAACGCAGTCCCTTGTGGTGGAGTTTCGGATTGGGGTTTCTGCAGGTGATTTCGCCGGGATTTCGAGCAGAGGTTAAACCTTTTCCTGTCAAAGGTTTTTGATAGAGTTTCTGGCAGAGTTTTAGCTATTTTTATCCACCCACTACACTATCCCTTGGAGGCCAGCGTAATTCACTGGGCAGGCAGTTTCTGGTTGTTTCTGGGGTCGACCATTCTTGGAATGGTTTGTGGATCTTGTCGGGGTTGTTGAGGAGAGGATGTTTTTTTATTTTCATCTCATTCTGGCAAGGGGATCAGCCCCTAATCTTCAATCGCTTCCAGCAGTAGAAACTTCACGGCATTTTTCCAGTAGCTGGGACGCAGTTCTTATAGCAGCCATTTCTTGTCTTTTCTGAGAGTGTTTTCTCACATGCCTTTTGCAAGATCGCTTCTTGTACTTCATTTCCTTTCTCAAATTAATAAAATGGCTCAACATTTTCTCTATATTTTTTCTAGCTAAATTGTCGTAGTTGCCGTGGTTGTCATAGTTGTTGTATTCTCTTTCTAATTCTATTATTGTCTTTGAGCGCTATAGTTCTATACCACTTGGTGTGTTTGTCTTTCACTCCTAGACAGAGTCTGGAAAGGGCCAGGTAGCCTCTGGATCTCGTTCTTTTTTAGAGGCGACATATCTGGTAAATGCCCTCCCAGTCTATCTCTGGTTGGGGTTTTGTTGTGTTTTAGAGATATCCCCGAAACGGGATATTACAGTGATATCAGAGCATAGATCTGGCTCAGCCTATGGTCTATGACATCAGTAAAGAGACCTTACAGAGGCAGGAAGTATAGAGACCATGAGCGTAGTTTGGAGGCCACCTACGAAGAGGAAGACTGTGCCCAGGTAGAAAATGCAGAACATGAGAGAGAGCCTGTGAAGGATGCAGAGGAGGTAGAGCTTGTAGTAGATTTGAGGTAGAAAGCACCGATGGAAGATGACACAGAAGCCAACTAGTTTGGAGAGGCACTCCTCAAGTCAGTGCAGGATTTAGCTCGACAGATTGAGCTGATGGGCCAGCGGTTCACAGCTATTGAGGCTAGACAGCGTGAGACTCCACGGGCTTTTGAGGTTGGAGAGGGATCAGGTGCATCCCACCATTTTCCAGAGCAGGGTGCTGCTCAGCATGATACCCCTCAGCCGACGGCTTCTTGTGCACCTACCCGCTCTACTATGCCCACTTTTTTGGGAGTTGATAGAGGGGAAGAAGCCCAGTAGGAGGTAGAGCCTAGGCACTTAGATGAGTATTTTGCATAATATCAGTCCTCCAGGTAGGAGTTTAGGGATGCTCTCACATTCAGATATTTTGTGTAGCTCCAGCGGGACAGTAGACCCCACGATCATCATAAAGGGCACCGAAATTATGATGATGGAGATTCCCACCATGCCTCTAGTAGATTTCATTTGCCTACGTTTGATGGATTGTTAAACAGTTTGGCAAAGTCTTGGGTGGAGAAGCTGGACATCTATTTCCAGCTTAACCAGATGTCAGAGACGGAGGCCATCAAGATTACATTTGGATGGTGAGGCCCAGAACTGGTGGTTCCATGGGATGGTGACACTCGGGTATTCCACAGTGACGACATATGCTGAGTTCACTAGGAAACTGATAGAGCATTTTGACTGGAGGGATCCAGAATAGCATTTTTTTGAGTTGACGAAGCTTAGACAGAGAGTGAGCCCCGAGACATACATTGCAGATTTCTTGAGGGTTTCGGTGATGGTGCCAGATATATCCACGACACGGATGATCTATATGTTTGTAGAGGGATTGGCAGAGCCACTTTGAGGTCTAGTCAGATCCACTAGACCAGCTACACTCTAGGATGCTATCCGCAGGACTAGAGACTTGCAGGATGCATTGCCTAGGACATGGACACCTTACCCGGAGAGACAGGGTACCGAGCTCAAGGGGAAGGATGTGAAGATTGCTCCTCTGAAGGGGAATCCAGGATGGGCACAGGTTGATGATGAGGCCAGGAGGGACTTGAGGAAGAAGCAGCTATGCTTCACATGTCAGGAGTCATGGGAACCAAGGAATAGGTGTGCTGCTGGCAAAGCACACTTCATTGAGGTCTTCTCCGATGACAGCGGGGAAGAGGATGAGGAGGATGATGAGGAGGCAGGAGATAGTCATATGGCCTAGGATCAGTTGCCACCTCCACCTCCAGGGACGGGAGGTGCAACCTTTGCACCTACAGGAGGGGCCCTTGTAGCATTGCGAGGAGTTCCTAAGTATTTAACACTGCGTGTACATGGGATATTACATGGCCAGCGAGTATTAGTCTTGGTTGATAGTGGGGCAACCCACAACTTTATTGATGCGCAGATGGTTAAGCGGCAGGGTATACCGACCGAGAGTTTTGACGGATTCTCAGTTTTTGTCCCAGGAGCCTAGACGATGCAGTGTGCCCAGCATGTTCCAAATTTAGCAGTGACGATGGGTACTTACACCGTGACTGATCACTTTTTTGTGGTCAACATACCAGATACCAATGTGGTACTGGGTGTTTAGTGGCTGATTATGTTGGGGAAGGTCACCACGGATTGGGAGGCCTTAGAGATGGTGTGGGATGAGAAGAAGACTGGGAAGCATGAGAAGATTCGCGGGATGCATACTTACCGACCTCAGACAGTGTCGGCACACTGGATGGAGGCAGTGTCGGCACACCGGATGGAGGCAAACTTCTAGAAGGGTAACATACAGTGGGCGATTGAGTTACGGGCATCAGAGGCAGAGACCGTCGGTCGAGCAGTTCCTCCAGACATACAAGCCATCCTTGACAGGCACGAGGTAGTGTTTGGGGATATACCACCAGGTAGGCCACCAGATAGAGGGTTTGAGCATACCATCGTGCTGGAGCAGGGTATCCAGGCAGTGATCACTACATCCTATAGGAATCCAAAATCCTATCGAGATGAGATTGAGCGGGCCATCTAGGAGTTATTGGCTCTTGGACACATCAGACCGAGCACGAGCCTGTTTGCTTCTTCTGTAGTGCTGGTGAAGAAGAAGGACGACACTTTGAGGATGTGCATTGACTACAGGGCCCTAAATAAGAAAAATCTGAAAAATAGGTACCCTATACCCAGGATCGATGAGGTGATGGATGAGATGAGAGGAGCTAAGTTCTTCTCAAAGATTGATTTGAGATCAAGGTACCACCAGATTCGCGTGAGGGAATGGGACATTCCCAAGACCGCCTTCAGGTGTCATTATGGGCACTTTGAGTTTTTGGTTATTCCTTTAGGGCTGACCAATGCACCAGCCACCTTTCAGTCTTACATGAACCATATCTTCCACAGTCATCTGAGGAAGTTTGTATTGGTTTTCTTTGATGACATACTCATATACAGCAGGACGTGGTAGGAGCATCTCCAGCATATAGAGGCAGTACTACGCATCTTGGAAGAGCAACAGTTCTATGCTAAGCTCTCCAAGTGTGAGTTTGGGATGACAAATATGTTATATTTGGGTCACATCATTAGAGTGGACGGAGTGAGGGTCCACGAGGAGAATATTAGAGCGATCAGAGATTGGCCAGAGCCGAACAATGTGACAGAACTTCGAGGGTTCATTGGGATATGTGCCTATTACAAGAAGTTCATCAAAATGTTCTCACAGCTTGCTGTACCCCTTACATATTTGACAAAGAAAGGGGAATTCAGCTGGACAGATACAGCGCAGCAAGCGTTTGATATGCTTAAGGAGGTGATGAGTAGCTACCCAGTGCTTATGTTGCCAGATTTTACACAGCCATTTGTCTTGGAGTGTGATGCGTCGGGAGAGGGGATCGGCGCAGTATTGATGGAGGGGGGACACCCTATATCATTTGAGAGCTGAAAATTCCTTCCACACGAGAGGTTGTATCCTATTTATGACAAGGAGATGTTGGCCATCATGAATGCACTGGCCAAGTTCTGACAGTATCTGGTAGGAAACAGATTCAGGGTGAGGACTGACCACAACAACCTCAGGTTGTTTTTGGAGCAGAAGCAGCTACAGGAGAGGCAACAGAAGTGGATCAGTAAGATCCAAGCATACGAATTTGACATTGAGTATGTCAAGGGTAAGAATAACGTGGTAGCAGATGCCCTTTCATGTAGACCAGCCACGTTACCTCTTATGAGCTTGGACACAGATTGGAAAGCTCGATTTTTAGTTGAGTACTCCAAGGACAGGTTTGCATGTGAGGTGTTGGACGGGCAGGTGGCGGATGAATGGTACAGGGTGGTCGATGAGATCATCTATTACAAGGACAAGATATTCTTGACTGAGGGATCTCAGCTTAAGAAGAAGATACTCCAGGCATCACATGATTCTCCATTGGCAGGCCATCAGGGGTTTACCAAAACCTACAGGGCCATTAGAGAGAGGTTTTCATGGAGGGGCCTCAACGAGGATGTACTCCAGCACATCACAGAGTGCGATGTTTGTCAGAGGAACAAAGGTGAGATGAGCCATCCCGCAGGGTTGTTGCAGCCTCTTCCCATTCCAGAGGGGAAATGGGAGAGCATATCGATGGATTTCATCACAAGATTGTCCATGGTGCAGGGCAAGGATTGTATCTTTCTCATTGTTGATCGATTGACAAAGTATGCGCACTTCTTCGCCATATCCGTGCATTACACAGTATCGTAGGTTGCCGAGTTGTTCTTCCAGGAGATTTTCAGGTTGCATGGTCATCCCAAGACCATCATCAGTGACAGGGATAGCTTCTTCATGGGAAAATTTTGGCAAGAGCTTTTTTGGCTAGTGGGGATGGAGTTGACACCGAGTACCAGTTACCACCCACACACGGATGGACAGACGGAGATAGTTAGCAAGTGGCTGGAGGGCTACTTGCGTAACTATGTCAGTGGGCAGCAACGAGCATGGTTGAGATGGTTGCATTTGGGGGAATACTGCTACAACTCGACACATCACATTTCTATTGGGATGTCACCATTTTATGCTTTGTATGGGTACCATCCTTTATCATTTTCTCATGTGATGTTCGGTGCAAGTAAGGCTCCTAGAGCCAAGATATGGATCCAAGGGACTCAGGATATCCTCCGAGCTCTCAAGGACAACATGGCTATAGCACAGAACCAACATAAGTTGTATGCCGATAGAGGTCGGGTGGAGCGACAGTTTGATGTAGGGGACTTGGTCTACCTATGCTTACAGCCATACCGACAGTCATCACTAAAGCATAAGGGAGCCGAGAAGCTCAAGAAGTGTTTCTACGGGCCATACAGGGTGATACGCAGGATTGGGAAGGTTGCATACGAGTTGGAGCGGCCCCAAGGTAGCAAGATCCACAACATTTTCCATGTATCATGCTTAAAGAAGGCGCTAGGACAGCAGGTGATAGTGACGGAGGAGCTACCACCTACAAATGATGAGGGGCAATTGGTGTTGCAGCTGGAGGCCATTATTGATACCAGGGAGAGGCGGTTATGGAGTAGAACAGTCTGGGAATTCTTGGTGAGGTGGAAGAATTTGTCGGATGAGGATGCCACTTGGGAGAGCGAGAAAATTCTGCAGCTTCCATCACTTCAGTTGCTTGAGGGCAAGCAACATTTTTCTGGGGGGACTGTAATATTCCTAATTAGTGATAGCTAATTGGAATATTAGACTTTGTATAGTTTTTCCGTATATGGTTTTTAGATAAATAAAAAAGTGAGTAAGGGTCTAACTCACTTTACTAGAATAAGACATCTGCCTAGTAGTACAATGTTGTGACTCAAGGGGGGTCGAGGGGGGCCACACACCACATGGAGGAGGGGGCCTACATGCACTCTAGAAGCTTCTGCACAGATAAGGATGAGGATGTGGAGGAGAGAGAATTTTACGACGGGTTTTGGAGGGAAACCAATGCTATAAAAGGTGGAGGAGCCTCCTCATTTGGATCATTCTGGATTTGTTGATTTTGAGTGAGACTTTGGTCTTCTTTCACACTCCAGCTGTTTAGCCTGTCTGCAGCACTGTTTAGTGTACTAAGTGTCTCCGTGTGGATATCTCACCCTTAGCCCTGGGGGACTTCGAGTGGTTGCTTGGGCAAGGTTTGTTTTTCAGTGTTTTGTGAGTTGTTTCATTGTTTGGGTGTGTTGCGGAGCTGGACCTTAGAGAGACTACGTGGTCACTGGGAGAGAGGACACAGTCCCTTGCGGCGGAGCTTTAGATTGGGGTTTCTGCAGGTGATTTCGCTGGGATTTCGAGTGGAGGTTCAACCTTTTCCTGTCAGAGGTTTTTGGCAGAGTTTCTGGCAGAGTTTTAGATGTTTCTATCCAGCCACTGTGCTGTCCCTTGGAGGCCAGCATAATTCACTAGGGAGGCAGTTTCTGGTTGTTTCTGGGGTCGGCCATTCTTGGAATGATTTGTGGATCTTGTCAGGGTTGTTGAGGAGAGGAGGTTTTTTTATTTTCATCTCATTTTGGAAAGGGGATCAGCCCCTAATCTTCAGTCGCTTCCAGTAGTAGCAGCTTCACGGAATTTTTCCAGTAGCTGGGATGCAATTCTTAGAGCAGCGATTTCTTGTCTTTTCTGAGAGTGCTTTCTCACTTTCCTTGTGCAAGATCGCTTCTTGTACTTCATTGCATTTCTCAGATTAATAAAATGGCTCAGCATTTTCTCTATATGTTTTCTAGCTAAATTGTCGTAGTTACCGTAGTTGCTGTATTCTCTTTCTAATTCTATTATTATGTTTGAGTGCTATAGTTCTATACCACTTGGTGTGTTTTTCTTTCACTCCTAGACAAAGTCTGGAAAGGGCCAGGTAGCCTCCGGATCTCGTTCTCTTTTAGAGGTGACATATCCAGTAAATGCCCTCCCAGTCTATCTCTAGTTGGGGTTTTGCCGTGTTTTAGAGATATCCCCGAAATAGGATATTACATCTGTATGGTCTCTTTCCCGATGTCATAGACCACAGGTTGAGCCAGAACTATGCTCTAATACCACTGTAATATCCCTTTTCAGGGATATCTCAAAAACACAGCAAACTTCAACCAGAGATTGACTCGGAGGGAATTTACTGGATATGTCGCCTCTAAAAGAGTACGAGATAAGGAGGCTATCTTGCCCTTTCCAGACTCTGTCTAGGAGTAAGAGAAAAAACACACCAGTTGGTATAGAACTATAGCACCTAAACACAATAATAGAAATATAAAGAGAATACACCAACTACGGCAACCACGACAACTACGGAAACTCAACCAAAAAACATATAAAGAAAATGCTGAGCCATTTTATTAATCTGAGAAATGCAATGAAGTACAAGAGGTGATCTTGCGAAAGTGTATAAATATTGAAAATGTAAATAATCTACAGAAATCAGCATGTATTTACTCAAAAAAAAATTAGGGAGGTTGATCCCAAATGAGATGAAAATCAACAAACCTCCTCAACTCAACAACCCCGACAAGATCCACAAACCATTCCAAGAATGGTCGACCCCCGAAAACACCATAAACTGCCTCCCCAGTGAATTACGCTGGCCTCCAAGGGACAGCATAGTGGCTCGATAGAAACAGCTAAAACACTGCCAGAAACTCCGCCAAAAACCTCCGACAGGAAAAGGCTAACCCTCTGCTCGAGATCCTGATGAAATCACTTGCAAAAACCCCAATCGGAAGCTCTTCCGCAAGGGAATACGTCCTCTCTCCCAGTGACTGTGCAGTCTCTCTAAGCTCCAACTCCGCAACACACCCAAACAATGAAACAACTCACAAAACACTGGAAAACAAACCTTGCCCGAGCAGGCACTCGAAGTCCCCATGGGCTAAGGGTGAGATCTTTGCACGGAGACACTCGGTGCACTAAATAGTGCTGCAGACAGGCTAAACAACCGACGTGTGAAATAAGACCAAAGTCTCACTCCAAAATCAACAAATCCAGAATGATCCAAATGAGGAGGCTCCTCCATCATTTATAGCATTGGTTTCCCTCCAAAACACGTCGTAGCTTCTCTCTCCTCCACATCCTCATCCTTATCTGTGCAAAAGCTTCTAGAGTGCACGTAGGCCCCCTCCTCTACATGGTGTGTGCCCCCCCTTAACCCCCCTTGAGTCTCAACATTGTGCTACTAGGTGGATGTCTTATTCTACTAAAGTGAGTTAGACCCTCTTTCTCACTTTTTATTTATTTACAACCCATAGACGACAAAACTATACAAAATTGAATATTCCAATTAGCTGTCGCTAATTAGGAATATTACACGAGGAGTTAGATTGAAAATCGACAGAGACTATAACAAAGAAATTAGGGGATATTCTAAAATTGAAGGGAGAAAAGAAGGAGCTTTAAATAGAAACAGTAATAAACCTCTTCACGAATGCATATATCACCAGCGCAGAGCTAGGGTTCGAAAAACAAATATGAAATCCACTGTGAGAACTTACAGAAAAATCTATTTGATCTTACAAATTAAAAATTGAACTCAATACATTGAGATTACTTGTGAGTGCTTCCAAATGATGGACAATGAAAGATGGGAGCTCGAACTCGTTCAATCTAAGCTCAGGTAGGTTGTGGCGGAGCTCCGTTTTTCAAAGGATCATAGACGAAATGAAATGGGAAAGGAGCAAATATGTCAGAACCAATACATTAAATATGATGGTTCGAAAAACCCTAATCTTCCTCCGCAAATCGAACCGTCCACTTGTCATGCAATTACTGGAGTAGACAGAGATCAAAAATCAGTTTGGGTAATCGACACCATTAAAAAAATCGTGAAAATCCGATAAAAATCTATAGAATTTATGACATAGTACAAGTTCTGTGGAGTGGGTTTGATCACCATAAAGACGTAAGTACTCACTTTAGATTTTAAATATGAATTCAATTCAAAGTACAAGCGAATAAGCAATAATTTATATGTCCAGTTCACAAAAATGAGACACGTTAAATTATTTATGAAACCAAAGTTACCACATAAAAGCCATGATACGAATAAGTCAAATCGTAATTAAATGCATAGCTACCAAGTGCATTGGTATGAATATCGAATAGATAAGGGTTAACTATTTAGATTTGATAAAACCAATACGTATGGAAAACAATTATGCATACCAATGTGTGATACAACTATCAATGGTAGAAATTGAGTATAGTCAATGAAAATTCAAAGTCACATAGTTGATAGATAAAGAAGTTTGGTATATAAGTGAAATATACAAATATATATATATATATATATATATATATATATATATATATATATATATATATATATATATATATTTGAAAGGTATGTGTGTGTGTGTGTGTGTGTGTGTGTGTGTGTGTGTGTGTAAGGAAAGGAATAAAAATATATAATTGAGGTGTATAATTATATATATGTAAAGATTTTAATTAGACTTAAGTGAAGGGTATCATTAAGTAGAAGGGTTACTGTTAATGTTTATATATTAGCAAAGGAATTCCATCACTTATATAAAAAGGAAATTGACTTCCTATAAAAAGGTATAAGGAGGCAAGTTACGAGAAATAATAAGGAAAATAATACTTCAGTATTCTGCTTAGAAAAATAATCTATAAATCTTTGGTGTGAACGAACAACAGTATCAATACACTTGGAGATATGATTGTTAAGTAATTCCTAGAAAAAAAAATAAAAGTTCTAGGGTAAGTAAGAGACGTTACACTTCATTGCCCAGTAATAGCTGTTAAAACTAGTCGTTATTTCACGAGTTAGTTAATAGAATATAATATTAAAAGTTTTTAATATTTTAAGAAAAATTATTAAAGAGTAGTTTAGAAATTTAATAATTTAATAAAATTATTAAATTCTAGTTATCATAACAAAGGAAGGGGTAAATAATAAAAGATGGAATAACATTATTTTAGATTTTCAATTTTTAAGTTGCTAAGATATATTATTAAAAAGGTTAATAAATAATCTAGAATAATTAAAAATGAATAATCTAGTAAAATGATTGAAAACAATTATTATAATATGCGGAGAAAGGGAAGTGAGAGCCCTCATACTCCGAGAGGGACCCTCATTCTGGGGTTCTACCAGAATCTTCATCACCCCATGGTTCTCAAATTTTGACACAAATACGATGTCTATTTTGAGAATGCCGATTTGGGTTCGGTTACACAACCTTCGCCTGCATTTCTGGAATGAAAAGGTGCTAGAAGGTATTGGGAACACTACTGGGAAATATATCAAAATAGATACATAGTGATTGAAGGAAATTATTTATACCTTCACACACATTTGTGTGGAAGTTTATCTCAGCAAAGGATTACCGGAAAGTATATAGCCAAAAAACAAATAGAAAATCTAGAGACAACATCTAGATTATGAAAATACAACTTTATGATCCAGAAACTGTATATAGACCATACACTTACAAAACACTTGTCCAGATGCAAAAAATATAACCAAAAAAAAGAAGAAGAATGGGAAGGCTCCAAAAGGGTGGCCATTTCCCCCTTGTGATCGAGAGGAAGATGCAGAAGAAGAAATGGTTGAACCTACCCCCAATGAGACCAAACAACAATTTATAGAACCAGAAGCATAAAGGAATGCAACACAATATCCATTTGACCTGCAAAAATCCCTGGAAAAGCCTGCAAAGGAGTCAATGGAAATGGTCAATTGTGGGATTAAACAACATCATTTATTGGATACCTTAGATTCATACAAGGATAATGGGGCACACATAGAAGAAAATCAGCTCGTCCTTCTCTCCCCTATGCTATCACAAGGGGCATGGCTAATGGTCGAGAAGAAGAAAGGGAGAAAAAACTTTATTTTTCACAAACTATGCATTTCTAGGAACCTTGTATGTTTTATTGAATACTAGTCTTGATTGGATGTTGGACAACTACCTATTGATGCATCATGTAATTTTATTTTGATTAATAGAATTACGACTTTTTCCCTGGGAAAAAAAGTAGAGAAAGGGTATATATATATATATATATATATATATATATATATATATATATATATAGATATTGGATAAATAAAAGGTAAAAGAAACCAAATTATAATATATATATATATATATATATATATATATATATATATATATATATATATATATCTATATAAACACAGACCAGAGAAAAAGACAAAAGGATAAAGGAAAGAGAGGAAAATTTAAAAACAAAGGGACGGGAATAAAATAAGAGAGAGAAGAAATAAATAAAGGCAAAAGGAAAAAGGAATCGAATTCAAAGGGGAGAAATCACGTGGAGAGGGTCAGAGTCCAACTCTTACTTAATTTCCATCCATCATCTATGTTGAGATTCTTAGGATGCCTTTCAATTTCAATAGCCTCCCTTAGCTTCCTATGATAGAAATGATCCACCTTAGGGATGACTTTGGAGTATTTAATACATATATGGTGACATGATTTCTTAACATGTTCTGCAAGAGTAGAAATATGGGATTGATTGTGCCTAATGTCTACGGCATGCTCCTCGATTCTCTATTTAATGGACCGACCATTGTCACCAATATAAGGAGTACCATAGGAGCAGGGCACCATATAAACCCCTTTCAAGTCCTTTGGGTCTATAGGATGAAGAATTCTCTCGGATCTTTCAAGGGTTCTATAGACCTAAAGGACTTAAAAGCGGTTTATATGGTGCCATGATCATGTGGTACTCCTTATATTGGTGAGACTGGTCGATCCATTAAACAAAGAATCTAGGAGCATGCTCTATACATTAGGCACAATCGATCCCACACTTCTGCTCTTACGGAACATGTTGAGAAATCGTGTCGCCATGTATGCATTGAAGACTCCAAAGGCATCGCTAAGGTGGATTATTCCCATCATAAGAAGCCGAGGGAGGCTATTGAAATTGAAAGGCATGGTAAGAATCTTAACAGAGATGATGGATGGAAATTAAGTAAGAGTTGGACTTCGGACCTTTGTAGATGGTTTATCCCCTTTGCGTTGGATTCCTTTCACCTTCTGTCTTTACTTATTTTTTCTCCCTCATTTTATTCTCATCCCTTTGTTTTTAATTTTTCCTCTCTTTTCTCTATATTTTTCTCTTTTTATTTGATTTGTGTCTTTATATAATTTTCTTTTTTACTATTTGATACTATAATTTTGTTTCTTTTACCTTTTATTTATCATTCATATATATATATAATAAGAGGAGAAAGATGTATATATATACACCTTTCTCCTCTTATTATAACAATTGTTTTTTAATGATTTTATTATATTATTCATTTTTAATTATTGTAATTAATTTATTGATAATATTTCTTAAAAATTTAAAACCTAAAATTAAATATTAAATAATATATCATGTCCGTATGATTACTTATTTATACATTAAGTGTATTATTATAATTTAATATTATCTTTATATATTTTTTCTTAGACGTTTTATACTACGGGAATTTTGCTTCTTATTCTATTGAACATGACTTTTCCCTTCCCTCAATAAATAAATGAAGCTAAAGCCGACCTTTCCTTTTTTGTTTATAAGAACAATGACTATCAATACTTACTATAAAGTTGTCAAGTTGCAAATCAAGAAATATTCACAAATCTTCTCCTCTCACAGTTGATAGATAAATCTTCGCAGTTCATCCCTTGTGTATTGATTTGGTTAAGGTATAAATATGGAAATGCAAAATGTCGCTATGTTTAGTTCACGGTGGAGCGAATCGTCGGATCTTCAAACGGAAATATTAGCTCGACTGCCAGTGGAATTTGTGTATAGGTATCAGATCACTTGCAAGCAATGGAACGAATTCCTTTCATAAAGCTACTTTCTAACAAAGTGGGTTGAGGCGCCTTTGAATGGGCAGCAACAACGCCTGGTTCTGTGCAGCACAAATCCCAGAATGCCAACTATGGCTTTCTGTTTCAATACACGCACCTGGATTAAGTCCTTTACGTTTTCTTTGCTAGAGGACTGGATACCACATCACTTTGATTATGGAATGGTGGGTATGTATTGCCCAAGATCTGTGGGGGGACTCATCTTGGCCGCTGGAGTCGATCGCTACAGCAAATGGTCTGATAGGCTATGCAATCCCTATACACGGGCATTCGTTGATATTCTGTGGCCACGAACAGGTCGCTACCACACTAAATGCATCGTTGTTGACAAGAATAATAATCAGAAATCTGATAATGCATACAAAATTGTGTCCTTTGGGCACTTTCGGCCAGGTAGAATTGTCCCTGAAAGCCAGTTGCTGGAAATCTACGAACCTTCCCAAAAGACATGGAATATCGCTGGATACTTCCCGCTGGATTTAATACTGAACCCATGCTCCCAACTTGTTTTCCGCAATGGATTGTTCTACACGCACTCTGGCTCTTGGATGGAAGCCGATGAAACTAAGGGTATCGTGTGTTTCACCATGCCAATAGAGAAAACTGGCTTGGATGCAGCGGCGAAGGCCATTCCCTTGCTTTTTGTGCCCTTCCCTGAACGGAACGGTTTCCTCTATGGTTCGCCATGGATGATCACCTGCGGATCGCGCCTACTGTTAGTCGGAGCAAAATATATGCCTCCCCAGTCAAAACAAGATGGAGGAGAAAGGGAGGAGGAGGTGAATCTGTGGGAGTTAAACATTATTCTGTGGGAGTTCAGGATTGAGGAGCGCCATCGGCTGCGTTTGTCAAACTCTTCGTCGTGGAAATGGGTGGAGATTGCGCGAATGCCTTCCTTGCTTCACAGAAATTGGATGAAGAAGTTTCCATGTAAATGGGAGGAGCTGCGAATTCTAAGCGATTTCTGCATCGGAGTGGGAGATTACGTGTGTTTCATACTAGCATTCACAAGGTTATATTCAAAAGATGTGGTGGAAGTTGTTGCTTATAATCAACGTAATAACGAATGGAATAGGCTTCCAGCCTGTCACAAAACGCACAGTTGCTTGGAATTGGGTACCGTTTTTACCAAGTCCTCGTAGGAATGTTTAGTAAGACAGTTTGTACTGGTTTATTTTTAAATGTTTGTAAATAAATTGCACTGCAGTCTGTAGTGGTGTGGTTATAAATGTTTCTTAGTAAATTGTAGTTTTTTAAAGTTGAGTATTAAAGAAGTTAACTGTTGTATAAAAAAGAGGATTTTTAAAATATTTTAGAAGGTTATATGTGCAAGTTGTTGCCTATAGGCTTCCCACCTCTAACAACACACAGTTGCTTCTAATTGGGAACATTTCTGATCGGGTATCTTGCAGAACTGCAGCCTTTTTAGCAAGCCCCTCATATTAACGTTTTGGTTATAACAATGTTGGTTAACAAATTCCGACGTTTTGGTTATAACAATGTACCTTAATAAATTGCAGTTCTATATTTATTTAAAATTTTCTATGCTAGTGTTAGTGGTTATAGATAACCAAATAGCAAAGTGATTATAGATAAGAAAAAATGGAAAAAGAAAAAAATTAAATGTCGTTATAGTTGAATATTTTAAATTTAAAATAAATTATATAACTGTTTCTGTTTTTTTATTTTGCTTCATTAAGTTGAGGGTGTGAGATATCATGAAAAATGTTTCAGTGTAAGAATGGTTTACAAGGAAATGAATTTTAATAAGTTTTGTGCACTATGATTATTTTTCTATTTTTAGGAAACAATAAAAAGCTTTCTAGTAGTTTCTACTTAAAAAAAAAAAAAATTTAAATGCATTTGAATTTTGATATGTAGATGTAAATGTTATGTGAATCAAACAGATTATCCTTCCTTCCTCTAATTTTTATAGTAAATTATATATTCATATTCTTAGAATGATACAATGGAATGTTGAATAATTAGTATGGAAAGCTAGAGGATCTAAGGATATGTTCCTTCAAATCATGTGTATGATTGCACGATCATTGTGTATTATTCTTGGAGTTTAGCTCTCACACAACATCCCATGTAGTGCACTTCTGGTTGGTCCATTAATTCAATGAGTCCTATTTACAATTGTTTTCACTCTTATGCAACTAGAAATATGATTTGTTTACATCTTGAAGGAAAATCTTCTATGATTTTGACTTTTATAGAAGGTATTATAAATTCTATTATACTATTGACAAGTTTACTAGAAAAAAAATCAAAGTAGAATAATGCTAGTGTTATATTTACTTAAACTAAATACATCTAACTGTACTTTAATTTTAATACTACAAAAAAACAATTAAAGTAGAATAATGTTGATGTTATATTTATATAACTAAATATCATTAATTTGGTAAATTAAGAACATTGTTCATCACCCTAAACCAAAAAACACTAAAAAGTGTTGGCCTATAAAAACTAATAATACTGACAAAAGTGATCATGAGGTCCAACTACAAGACAAGAGTTAATCACGTGAAACCAAAGAACACAAAATTATTTATTTTTTTTTAAATAATAATAATAAAAGTGAACATTTAATAAGGCTACGACAAATTAAAAGAGAAGCAACTTGGTTAGTAATATAGGTGAGGGATACTTCATTGTTTTATTTGATGATAGTAAGCATTATGAAAAGGCTTAGAAGAAGGCCCTTGGTTCATGGGAACGGCAGGGCTCTTCTTGACCCCTTGGTTTCGAGATTTTGATCCAGCAACTACAGTCATTACCAGGACACCTGTTTGGATCAGGCTTCCAAATTTACTTACCCACTTATGGCATACTAGAGTCTATAAAGCTATAGGAAATACCTTGGGCAGTTTCATTATGGCAGATTACTGGCGGGAAAATAAAGGTCTCTACACATATGCCAGAATATGTGCGGAGTTAGATTTAAGCAAAGGACTTCCAGACCAAATCAATCTCAAGATAAACGACTTTGTTACGAAAATACTGCATTCCGTTGCCGCCATTGCCATCAATCTGGACATCTGCAGAACACCTGCCCATCACTCCCGGCAAAAAAGAAAAAGGATAACCTCTCCAAGCCCAAGTCCAAATGATGGGCTCCTTGTTCTCCACCTCCCGTTGTGGATTCTGACTCCTCTAGCTTTGACGATGAAGGTAGTGATGCAGAATTGGATCAAGCCCCTCATTTTGTGGTCCCTTCCACCGAAGGTCTGACACTCTCCTCCGATACAGCCATTGCCCAGAAACGAGTCCATATGACCTCCTCTGATTCAGACAAGGAGGGCCCCCTGGTGGTGAACCCCAATCCTCAAGTTGTTATTGCTCATTCACCCCAGGAAGGATGGGTCGAAGTCAAAAAAAGAAAAGGGAAAAAGCTTCGTGTTGAGGCTTCTACCCATTCTGGGTAGATGTCAGTTTTTTAGCTTCCAGCCTTTTTTTGTAGCTTTTTGCTTGTTTCACTCCTTCTCCGGAACCGAGGTTGATAGTCCTATCGTTTTCGGTTGCCGATTTTCTGTCTCTCTTGATTGTATCATCTTGTACCATATTTCAGATTAATAGAATTAGTCCAATTCAGAAAAAAAAAAAATATAGGTGAGGGATATGCAATGGTTATTTAAGAGTCTATGATTTTGATATCAATAACTCAGTTGAATTTAATTTATTGGTGAAAATAGAAAATGTTTAAACAAGGCAGTTGGTTTGTGGTCTTGTTCATAAGGATTGTATTGGAAGCACTTTTTCCATTTTTTTGAAGGGAGGGTTATTTCTTGAATGGAAAGAGTTCTATGTTGAAAGCTCTCTTTCCATCTAATCTTTTGGGAATGAAATAAAACTTTAAGAGAATATGCAAATGTAGGTAGAGGTAGTCCTGATTTGAATGAGGATTATCTGTATCCCATTGATGATTTGTTATTTAAAAATATAGATCAAAATATGGCTAAGGTTTTGAAACCCACCCTAACATTTTCTATTATATTATTTTTTGAATATTTTTCATTCATGACAAGGAATCCAACATTGTTGAATATAGTTGGAGGTATTTCAATATTGTTGTGCATGAAACTTTGTAATTAGATAATGATACATCTATTTAGATAATGAAACAATGATTTATTTATATATGTGAGTCCATAGGGATGAGATAAATATTCAAGGGGATTTAAGAAATCTGATAATGTAGCGAAGTTATTGATGGAGAGAGCAAGTTGTTCCAATTTAGTTATGACCATAGTGTTCTTACAATCAAGCAATTAATAAATAAGGAGGAAATGTAAGATTATATTTGAACATATAATTATATTCTCTCCAAATTTTAAAATTACTGTGGTTTGTTCTATTAGTTTATATGTTTGTTCCAATAGTTTCAATAAGTAAAAATACATTTGAAACATAGGTTTCCAAAGCAACCACTGTAGAAATTCCTATAATTTTTCATTGAAGTGACCATATGAAGAGTACCTTATAAACTAATTCCTACGTAGCTTTACTAGCATCACCTTGTATTTGAAAGATAAATTTTTTAGGTTTTATGTACATCATTTCTATTTTATACATTTATTTGTCTCTTAAATATAAACATATGTTTAAGCTATTTCATAGCATGGGCCCTTTTAGTGCATCCATCTAGAGGGAGCTACGTCTGTATGGCTTGAAAAGGGAAGCTTTAAGGGTATTTTCCTTGCACCAACCCACATGCTTGACTCTCAACAGGTTGCTCCTTTAGACATAAAAAAACATAAGTTTCTCACGATGCATCCCTCCTAGTGGAGAAAGGTTGTTGGAATTGTTCATAAGAATAACTTATTCTCACTAGCCTAATAGAAGCCCACATATAGAGTGGAGTGAGAAAGTGAACATTGCATCCACTTACTTTCTTTAATGCATACTTATTACAAAATGGCCATGGGAGAAGCCAACAATATTAACAATGGAGTCATGAGAAAGACAAGTCACCCGTTACAATAATATAGAAAAATAAGGGATGAACTACAGAAGGAAGATCAAGGGATCATGAAAGACATGGTATGCAACCCCATATCATGATTAAGAATCTATTATAGTGTTGTGAGTCTGTTTGAGATTAAAATTTCTACAATGAAGAGCCACAACCATTCAATTCAAGAATAATATAGTTTATATCAATTGCATCTATAATTTTTTTTCTTATGTATGATAAATAGATTTAAATAAATTGTACACGATAAGGATTTGATATCCCAATAGATTTCATCCAATGAGAAATTCAAGTAAATAAATTCTAAAATTTAAAATTATTTTTAATTACTGAAATAAATAATATAAATTGAATCATTTCTAAAATCTTTGGTAACATCGTAAATAAATAAACTATCAAAAGACCTTTAACTACAATAGAAATATCTAGTCCTTTAGTAGTAGGCAAAAACTAATAAGTATTTTTACCATGTTGGAATTTACAATTCAATGAACATTACTTTATTTTTTTATTTAATAAAGTAACACAATTTTTCTTAATAAGAAAACCACTAGGAACTCACATAGTATGGGGATAAATAGTGGAGCAAATATTGCTTTTCTCAATATTCAAAATAGCTAAATAGATTACATTGAGAACATCAACAATTAATTCAGTAGAAGTAAACAAAAAATGTTAATTGTGTATCTATTATATATCAAGAAAAATATAGGTTTTTATGGTTAGAACTTCTACTTAGTCCTATATATACTCTATTTAGCATTGAAACTACAATTTAAAGAATGAAAAAAAAAAACTTTGTGTTTCACACTCTAAAGAAGTTTACACATAAATAAACTTTACCTTTCTCTACTCATGTTAGATTCATAATTTAAATGAATATATCTAACAAACCCAATTTTCCTATTTTTTTTCACCACAATAAACAATTCAAAAGTGATTTTCAATGCAATATCTATGTAATAGTATATTGTAAATAAAGTGTTCCACCATTCCTACATGACAATATTGTCAGAGTTACGCAGCGGAAAAATAATAAACACACATAGCAAACAAGCATGAAGGCAATAAATTTAACGTGGTTCACCCAACCAATCTAGGATACATCCACCAAATAGAGGCATCGGCAATCTCATTCATCAACAGGAGAATACAACAGCATAATTACTCATCTGCACTTTCTCTTCACACACCTCACATTCCTCATATGTTTTGCCTCAACAGGCTTACAATATATAGAAGAGAGAAGAAAGTAAATAATTAATTCTGTCACACCAAACTACGATAGAATATCTCCTCATGCTAATTTGATGCCATTATTTTTGCAACAAAAAAACTATTGTTGGCATATCCAAGAGATTTTCTCCAAAACATCTCAACAATCTCCACCTTGACAACAATTAGCTTGATACCTGGTTCCTTTATTATTTTTATTTTCTTTTCAAGCCAAGAGAAGCCAGACACCATCGTAGCTTCTGTAATAAAACTAGTTTCGTGAACATGTCTGCATAGTTTTCCTTTGTATGCAATTTTTCAAGAGAGACTCCCCGTTCAGTGATAACCTGTCTTACAAAATGGTACTTTATAGGTATATGCTTTGACTTACTATGATAGGCTGGATTTTTAGCTAAGTGAATTGCACTTTGACTACCACAAAATAACCTAATGTTGTCCTGCAACTAACCAAACTCACCAAAAAACCTTTCAACCAAACCGCTTCTTTGCAAGCATGTGAAGCAGCTATTTATTCTGCTTTTGTAGTGGATAAAGCAACAATGTTTTGTAGCTTTGACATACAGCTAATACCTCCACCTGCAAGAGTGAAGAAATATCCTGAAGTTGACCTTCTCTTATCAAAATTTCCTGCAAAATCGGAATCAACATATCCTTAAACAAATTCACCACTTCTATCATAAGTGATACAATAATCACTTGTGCCTCTTAGATACTAAAGCACCCATTTCACTGCTGCCTAGTGTTCTTTCCCTGGATTTTCCATATACGTGCTGACAACCCCAACTGCATGTGAAATATCTGGTTGTGTACAGACAATCACATACATCAAAGTTCCTACTGCATTAGCATAAGGTATTTGAGGCATATATTCCTTTTCTTTATTTCTGTTAGGACATAAACATGAAGAAAGCTTAAAATGGGAAGCTAAATGGGCTGAAACTGGTTTCACATTGTTCATACCAAACCTTAAAACTATTTTCTCAATATATTTATTTTGTGATAACCATAGCTTACCATTGCTCCTTTCTCTGAAAATATCCATGCCCAAAATCTGTCTTGCTGCTCCTAGATCTTTCATATCAAATGTCCTAGCCATCTGAGCCTTTAACCTATTGATCTCAATTATTCTTTTGCTTGCTAAAGAATATCGTCAACATACAACACTAAGATAATGAATACACCATTACTTAATCTCTTAAAGTAAACACAATGATCATATTCACTTCTTATATAATTTAGGCTCATCATGAAAGAATCAAATTTCTTGTACCATTGTCGAGGCAACTACTTCAGACCATACAACGATTTCTTAAGCCTGCAAACAAATTTCTTGTTGTGATTTTGAGCAAACCCTTCAGGTTGTTCCATATAAATCTCTTCATCTAGATCTCCATGTATAAATGCAATCTTAACATCTAGTTGTTGTAATTCTAAATCAAGTAAAGCAACTAATGCTAAGACAATTTGAATTGAAACAATTTTAACAACTGGTGAAAATATCTCATGAAAGTCAATTCCTACTTTTTGAGAAAAACCTTTTGCGACCAGCCTTTCTTTGTACCTATCTTCTTTATCATCAACACCCTTTTTCAATTTGTAAACACATTTACATCTCACATTTTTTCTGTTTTTAGGAAGTTCCACCAGATCCCATGTGACAATCTTGTCTAATGTCTTCATCTCATCCTTCATAGCTTCTTTCCACTTATTACTGTTAAAACCTTCAAGAGATTCCTGATAACATAAAGGTTCATCATCATTAGTGGTTAAAGCAACTGAAGTAACATAATCATCATACCTTTTAGGAGGACGTCTGATTCTCATGGACCTTCTTAAAGATGTTTTTGGTTCTTCCACAATTTGCTGATTATTATCTGTAGGAAGTTATTCATGATCTGCATCTGAAACTTTTTCATCTGGACTATCATCAGTATTTGAACTGGTTTCAAACTGAATATGTTAAAACTTAGGTACATTTTCCTATGTCAATTTATTATCTACATCTGGATTATCAAGTGAAGATTCATTGAAGTTAACATCTATGTTAATGATGATCTTGTGAGTAGTAGGATCCCATGACTTGTATCCCTTAATCCCATCACCATATCGAAAAAGGATATATCTTTTTGATTTAGGATCTAATTTAGAACGCTAATGTTTTGGAATTAGAGCATATGCATCACAACCAAAAACTTCAGTTTAGAATAATCACAAGGATGACCCTTCCATACCTCTTGAGGAATTTTGCATCCTATTACAGTTGATGGTGATCGATTTATTAAATAGAAAGCCATAGATACTGCTTTTGTCTATAATTCCTTTTGCAAATTGGCGTTACTAAGCATACTTCTTGTTCTTTCTAAAAGAGTCTTATTCATGCATTCAACAACTCCATTTTGCTGAGGAGTATAAGCAGTAGTTCTATGTCTTTTGATCCCAGTGTCCTTGCAATACTTATCAAATTCCTTTGAAGTAAACTCACCACCATTGTTAGTTCTTAAACATTTAATGGTTCTTCCAGTGATGTTTTCTACTAATGCTCTAAACTGCTTGAAAAATGTGAATACATCAGACTTTCTTTTTAACATGTTGACCCATACTTTTCTAGAGAAATCATCTATAAAAGATACAAAATATGATGATCCTCCATATGAGGTGGTAGGAGATGGACCCCAAACATCAAAATGGATATATTCAAGGATTCCCTTACTAGTATGTTTTCCAGTTTTAAATTTCTGCTTGCTTTTTTTCCCATATATACAATGTTTGCATAAATCTAACTTAGAAGATTTTAAACTAGGAAGTAACATACGATCAGATAAAATTTTTATCCTCTTTCGCTCATATGGCCCAACCGTTGATGCCATAGTCGAATAGAATCATTGTCATTTTTAGATACAGTAGAAGAATGATCCGACTCTATTCTTTCTTCTAACTGAAAAATATTTCCAACCTTCTTTTCTTTCATTACTAATAGGATTCCTTTATAAATTTGCATTACTCCACCTTGAATAAAACTTTTATATCCATTTGTGTCTAGCAATCCTAGAGAAATAAGATTTTTCTTGAGTTCAGGCACATGTCTAACATCAGTTAAGATTTTATTTGTCCCATCAAAAATTTTAATCTCGATGCTTCCAATTCCCACAACATTACATGAGAAATCATTACCCATGTAAAGAACTCCATCATTGATTGATTTATAAGATTTAAACCACTCTTTATGAATGCACATGTGATAGGACGCACCCGAATCTAATAGCCAATGTCTATCATGATTTAAAAAATTAATTGATAGAACTTCATAACTTATACCTAAACCAAATGTCAAACCTGAACTTGTATCTGTCGTGTTTGACTCTTTATTTTTTATTGAAGAGTATCCTTTGGATGTTTGTTGTCTCTTCCAATATTCCTTCTTCAAATGTCCCAATTTGCCACAAAACCAACATTTTAGCTTACTCTTCTTCCCTTTCGATTTTGACCGAGAGTTGTTTTTCTAACTGAAGCATTTTTCTTTAGAACGACCTCTAGCTATCATTTCTTCTGATGTAGAGGTTTCTAAATTTGACCTTCTCCTGGTTTCTTCAGACAGCAAAGCTCCAACATCATCATCAAATTCAAGTGTTTCTACTAAACTAAGACTTATAGAAGTAACAAAATGATCCCATGACTCAGGGAAAGAGCATAATAAAGTTATAGCTTTATCTTCTGAATCAAATTTTACTTCTATATTTTCTAACTGCACTAAGAAAGTATTAAAGGTATTCATATTATCAGTTATTTTCATACCTTCCTTCATGCACAAGCTGTAAAACTGTCTTTTCAGAAGAATCCTATTTGTTAAGGATTTCATCATGTACAGTTTCTCTAACTTTTTCCATAAACCAACAGTTGTTTTCTCTGACACGATGTTAAATAAAACATCATCTGCCAAACACAATCGAATGCCTCTAAGTGTTGTATGATTGATGTTACTCCATCCATCATTTTTCACGGCAAAAGGCTGTTTGGATTCTCCCAAAAGTGCCTTCGCCACACCTTGTTGTACAAGTACATCGTGCATCTTCACTTTCTAGATTTCGAAGTTATTTTTCCCATTAATATTCTCGATCTCAAATCGAGCACTTTGGGTTTTTGACATATTGAGTAGCTTGTGTAAAAAAATATCCAATTTCAAATCTTAATAAATGAATATTTTTATTTTTAATCAAAAATATTAATTTTGATTAAATATGCACTTTATTTTTCAAAAATGCCCTTCACCTACAAAAAATTCCCTTGATAAAAAATTCGCTAGGCCCTATAAAATGGCATATTATAATAACTTGAATAAATCGATATTACAATCCAATAAATCGATATTACAATCAATCGATTTAAATGAATACTAAAGGAATTTTAATAGAACTCAAAAAACAAATCGATTTTAAAAAAATTCATTAATGCACTTAAATGCAAATCATATGTTTTTTTTTTAAATGGCATTTCACTCACTTTATGAACCGTTGAACTGATTTTAAATGGCATTTCACTCATTTTTATGAACCTTCTGCAACTAAATATTATTAAGAACCTTTAAAACTTATGCCGCAGTGGAATCGTTTTTTATGAACCTGTGAACCAGCTCACTGTATTTCATTCCAATAATGAAACCACAGTTTCCTGGATCCAAGTAGTGTTAGAGCAGGCAATCAGAGATATTGCCCTCACCTCATGTGTTGTGGCTCCTTACAGTGCTTTTGAAGCTCCAGATGATGGCTTCAACGTACAAAACAATGGTATTACAATCCCACAATTTACTCAACAGACTCGATTCAGTTCACAACACTGAAAACCTCCAGCTTAGAGTGCTGACAGACTTTACGAACTAAAAAACACAGCGCACAGCAAATCGGCAGCTTGGCAACAATTCAAAAAACTGGTTGACATGGCCTCACACATGCACACAGCTTCAGACCTGGTTTCATCCACTACAGCCATGCAGATTAACTTAGGACACCGGCAGTCTGCTACTGCAGCGATTTCATGGCAGCGTCCTTGGCAACAACGGCTCTGATACCAATTGTTAGAGTTACGCAGCGGAAAAATAATAAACACACACAGCAATCAAACATGAAGACAAGAAATTTAATGTGGTTCACCCAACCAATCTGGGCTACATCCACCAAATATTGGCATCGACAATCTCATTCACCAACAGGAGAATATAACAACATAATTACTCATCTGCACTTTCTCTTCACACACCTCACATTCCTCATATGTTTTGCCTCAACAGGCTTACAATATATAGAAGAGAGAAGAAACTGAATAATTAATTCTATCACACCAAACTACGATAGAATATCTCCTCATGCTGATTTGATGCCATCAGTCTTGCAACAGAAAAACTATTGTTGGCATATCCAAGAGATTTTCTCCAAAAAATCTCAACAAGCATATAAAATTATTCCTAGCATTTGTCTCTAATATTACCTTATTAGGTCCTCTAAACAATAAAAACTCGTATCCTCTCAATGTTTGGACAAGACCTATGAAATGATATTTGGGAGTGATAGCCCCAATCCAATTTTGTTGAGGAAGATAGATATATCTTGAATGAATAGTGTTGTATTGGGTTTATAATTATATTTACCTTGACTATAGGAAATTTTATCTACCTCCATGACGCTGGGGTTTAAATTTTTTTACATGGAGATTTGTTTACCCACTATAAAGGTATTAATGGTAAGTATGTTTGATTCCACCATCTCATGTCCATTAGCATACCTATATATATACCTTAACTAGTATTATTTTGTCTTGATTTAATGTCGTTGATTGATGCGATAATAAATTAAATTCATTTCCCCCAACCAATACAAATCTTCTACATAAAAAACTTTCATAAATATATTCATTTTTACCCACGTGATATCCACTTTCCCATAGTTCCTACCATTAAAGTGAAATATATGCATGGCTTGAATATTATTTCCCCTAACCTTATGACTAATTGGCTAAAATTCCCATGTGTATGATTGTATCTACTTCATAGATGTCTTGGGCCATCTAGTCCTATGCACCCCATTTCAAAGTCAAATGAGTAAGTATGGGTAATGTTAGGCATTTTTCTATTACACCTATATGTCTAGGGGTATTCATGGCGAGACAACTGTTATGTTTTATTGTCAGATAGTCGCATTCGACATGCTTGGTTAGTTTTCATGTTGTATTTTTCTACAGAACGAGATTAATCTTCTATGTATTATGATCTTAGTATTTTGTTTACGTACGCCTATTATTTATGAAGGTTATACAACAACTATAATCTGGATTGTACACCTTTTTTTGGGAAGTTTAATCATTTAATAAGATATTTTCGTAGATGAATGTCTTTCGGATTAATCATATCATTAAGATTAGGCCAACATTTCTAATCAACTATTGTAGCTTATCAAAAAGGCATTCATCTACATTATAGATCACTAAAATCTTAAATCTAAATTTATCTTTGTGTTTACCACCACATGAGGGCCATGTGATTGCCATATTATTGATTTGATGGTCATGTAGTAGTGTTTGCATTGTGGAAATGCTGTGTTACACATTGAACGATTGCAATTATTCCCTAATTTGATTTTTTGATGTGTTGTTTCACTATCCACCCTCTTCAATATGGCATCACTGCACCGCTGGATGTTTCTGTTCGATCTCTAGGTATTTGTGGATGAGAAAAAACCATGAAAGTTGGCAGGCCCTGTGGATGCTCATCTCATGCAATTTGTTTATTGTTTCTCCAGGTATGTTCCATTTCTCTTGTGGAATAATTTAATTCCATCCTCCTACAATTTTTACATAATGAATCAAATACTTGTTGTGCTAACTCCTTATATCAATGTTTTCTAGGTCATTGCACATTTATTGGGCAGCTACTCTAATATGGAACCATACTTTGAATCCTTCTTTAGCGTTTACAAGGAATATTTTCCAATTACCAAAAAAAATTATCTATAACATCCAATGATTCTTGCTTCCACTGTCGAGAAAATTATCCTTTGCAAAATATATGGCAAGGAAGATAATGTATGTCTATGTAACTGGTGGTTTATATATTTTTCTTCAGAATTTGGGTGAAGTAAGCCCTCAATGTTCATTTAACTCAAGTTATTTTTCATGTCAATCTGGCACCTTTCTCCCCCTCACCCTCACGGGTTAGAGTGTTAGGTGTTGTTCTTGAGGCAGTTTCGAAGGCAGAAATTAAAACTTATATGGGACTACCCTCCATTTGGAGTTAATATTTTTAACAATTTTTGTTTCTTAAATTTTTTTATAAATATTTAAAATGAAATTTTGTAGCATATATCACTAAGTGTTACCTCTTATTCATGGGTACACATATCTCTTCAATGAATTTCCATTGCCAATAAATCAAATGCTTACATTCAATCTTCATATGCCCTCTTTCTATTTCCACGTTAGTTCAATTTCTTGGTTGGGGGTTTGTATATTTTGGCATCTTTATGCAATTTCTAAAGAGTGAAGATGTGGTACACCCAGGGTACTTATTATTCTACTATGTTATGTAAATTTTGTAGTGGCTTAATATATGTCGATTACACTCCACCTTTAGTCTTTTATTCTAGGCTTGGATCAGGGTGTTTTCTCCTTATTAAGGCACTATGGATGTGTAAATTACTGGTGCAGTATAGCCTAGAATCGTGGAGAAACTATGTAGTCTATTTGTTTTCTCTAGTTCCAAAGTTTTTCTAAGATCTTCTTGGAAATTCAACCTACTATAAGCTAATTTTATTTTAATGTTCAATATTACTTGACTAATAAATTCTCCATATCATGGAGACTTACAAATATTTATTTATATAGACCTGATTCTCATCATCTCTGTGATGTAAATTGTTTCCATTATTTGGTTTGTAAATATCTCATCTATAATTTCTATTACCTCACAACACTTGTTCATTGTTGTAAAGTGGATCAGTTGGTATGTTGGATTCTCTTTAATGTTCAAGTATAATAAAAATTTACCATCTTCCCCATAGATTTCATATTCTTCCTACTGGAAATGTAATCATGAGTAACTATACATTATATTTACTCTAAACTTTTAATATGTAATTCGGGGATAAATATGATAGTCACTGTATGTTATGGACACTTTTGTTTTATAATTTTATTTCATTTTCTGTGCTTGTATTTTTAACACATATATTTTCTTCCTAACTATTATCCACCATACTTATTGTTTCTTATGGAAATAAAATACATTAATGGGTCAAGAAATTTTATTTGTATCTTCGATTTCAATACTTATACCATGACTGAATCCATCAATTTTCTTTTGAGTCTCAAGTGGTAGATTTAGATTATTACACTATAGTTTGGGCTTCACATTTGAAGTCCTAATTGATATTAAATCAATCAAAATTACAACTAAGGGTGTATATACATTATAACCTCAATTTTCAATTTATGTACTTATCATTACTGAGGAAATGGAAATTCATTTTATATAATCAATGATTGATCCAGTAATGACTGCCACGTCATTATAACCTTTATAGCTATGAATGTAGACAAAAATATATGTATAGTTTAAATGATAGGATTTCCCTACATAAATGGCAGTGTTTACTCACAGTGGATTGTATGGAAAAATATGAGTCCTTCACATCCTTATTAAAGTTTACATACCTCACAATGATTAATTTTCTTATGCATAACTACATGCAAAATCCTAATAATACTTTTCACAAAATATCCATAATACCATAACGCAAGAAAGCTGTAATACTCCCAATTAGCAGTAGCTAATTGGAAATATTAATTTTGATCAATTTTGCCTTATATAATTAAATTATAAATAAAAGTGAGTAGAGGGGGGCATAACTCACTCTAAAAATAAAGTTGACTCCCTAGTAGACACAATGTTGTAACTTAAGTGAGCCAAGGGGGGGGCCAAGAGACCACGTAGAGAGGGGACCCACGTATGCTCTAGAAGCTTCTGCACAGATAAGGATGAGCATGTGGCAAGAGAGAGAGGCTACGTTGGGGGTTTTGGAGGGAAACCAACGTTATAAAATGGGAGGAGCCTTCCAATTTCATTCATTCTGGAGTTGATGATTTTGAGTGAGACATTTATCTTCTTGAGCACGCTGGCTGTTTAGCCTATCTGCAGCATTGTTTAGTGCATTGGATGTCTCCGGTCGGAGATCTCACCCTTAGCCCCAGGGGACTTCGAGTGCCTACTCGGGCAAGGTTGGTTTTTTAGTATTTTGTGAGTAGTTTTGTTGTGTGGGTTTGTTGCAGAGCTGGAGCTTATAAAGACTGCACAGTCACTGGGAGAGAGGACGTAGTCCCTTGAGGAGGTGCTCTGGATTGGGGTTTTTGTAGGAGATTCGGCCTAGATTTTGGAGCAGAGGGTCAGCCTTTTCCCACAGGAGGATTTCAGCATAGTTTGAGACAGTTCTTTGGCTATTTCCATTTGGCCTCTACACAGAGCCTTGAGGGCTAGCGTAATTCCCTGAGGAGGCATTTTCTGGTGATTTTTGAGGGTTGGCCATTGATCAGGAACTGAGGACCAAGTGTCGTAAAATGGTCAAAAATGAAAGTGCTCAGAATTGTTCCGAAACAGATCGAGCGGATAGAGCTCGTCTTCCTGATTCCGGCGCCGCGAACGGTTCGGAAAACGGTCGCCGTATGAAGAAGTTGTTGCATTTTGAAATCGCCTAATAACCTGCAATTTTGGAAAGGAATTTTTTAATTTTATGTGTTGGAAATATTTTTATTTTAATTATAGTTTAATTAATGTTTTTTATATATATAAAAATTTAATATTTTATTTGATTTAAAAAATCATATATTATATTAATATTTTATATATATATTAAATATTAAAAAAAAAACTTTAATTAAATTAAAAAACCCACAACATTAAATTAGCCCAAAATGCAATGTTTAAAAAAAAAATCAAATGGCAACGTTTACACATGTGTTATTAACGTTTCAACTTCGAAATTTCATTAAACGGTTCCCAACCCACTGTTCTAAAGTTCTTAAATAAGCACATGGCGTTGAATGACGTGTTAATGGCACGTGGGCCATATTTTCAACGGTTTCAGACTTTGGTTATATGTTGTTTGGTGGGTTGTTAAATATATAACGGTTGTATTTATTTCAAACGGTTAACACCGTATGTGATTTATGTGAACGCATTTTTTATAACCGTAAAATTCAATGCCAAACGACTAACCGCTGGATAAACTTGGCGGCCTCCGCCTATTTTGGCGCCCCCATCTTTGTTAGCGCCGTTATCTGCAGTTGCTCCACATTTAGTGGAGATTTTGTTGGTGAAACAGCCAGTTTACTAAAGAGGCCATAACTTTTGATAGAGGAGGCCTTTCAAGACGAATTTTTTTTTGATTTTGGGTGTAGAGAGCATTCTGGAGCTGTTGGAGGGGTCTGCAGAGCCGTCAGGGCATTCTATCTGCGAATTTTACAGCGCTTTTGACAGGGACTCCATTAGAGCTAAGGGGAAAGATTGCTGCATTGGGCTACCTTCCTCCAATGGAGGTGAATTTGTAGTCTATTTCTACTGTTTTGGACCTTCTGAGTCTGTTTTAGCAGTCTATTTTCTCATTAGAGGAGTTTATACATATGTAATCTCATTTGCACCATTTAATCAAAAGAGCACTGAGCCTAATTAGAGGCTTTTGGAGCAGCGGAGGTAGCCCAAGAGAGGGGTGAACCGCTTTAACAAATATCTGCTGTTCATGTGTGTATTATGGTTGTTTATTTACATATTTTGATAGTATAAACAGTAAAATTTCATGAGCATGCTTTTCTAAAACAAGTTTATACAGGAAGCAAAACTTGTTGTTTTAACTTCAAACCTCTTCACACAAATTGCAGAACATATGCTCTTGCTTATTCACATTTAAAACAGATCAATGAACACTTTGAATTCAAAAACAAAAGACTTTCATTGTTCTTGTTATTTGTGTTTATATATTATTTCCTTAGACAGAGTCTGTAGAGGGCCAGGTAGCCTCTGGAACTCATCCTCTCTTTAGAGGTGACATGTCCAGTGAATGCCCCGACAGTCCATCTCTGTATGGGAAATAGTTTATTCTCACATTATCAAGAGGTCTCTTGGAGTGTATAGCTTCAATTTGAAATTTTGGAAAATGGATACCTTGCACCCTTAAACAAGTACATTCCATTTTCAGATTAGATGGTATCAGAGCCAGGTTTGCTTGACTGAAGAGCAGGTTGCAAAGTTGGTTTGCTTGATTGACATCACTAGCTTGATTGTGTAGCTTGAAAGGTGTCTTAAGCAGTGTTGAAGATTGACTGCTTTACTTTATTATTTTGCAAACTACTTGTTGTTTGAGTTTGCTGAAGCTCTTCTTTTGTTCATTTTTATAATGACAACTTCCATAAGTGAGTTCTCAAAATTGTCCTCCTTCACAAGATTTTTTGATGAAGGCTTGAAGCAAGAATTTTTCATCATGATGAATATGGTGAGAGAAATGTATGAGGATGAAAGAAAGAGCTCTAGACTTCAAGAGCAGCTGAATTCCATGAGGGAAGAGAAGCAGTTGCTTTCTGACCAATTGCAGGAAATGGAAGGCCAACTTCGTATTGCAAACATGAAGCTGGAAAAGATGCATGAGTTGGAGACACAACTCCTTGTTTCCAAAGAAGCCTTAGCCAAGTATCAGCTTGAAGAAGAGGTAAACAATTCTAGTTTGTCTTCAAATTCTTATAAGAATGTTTATGAACTTGGTTCTTTTGAGAAACATACCAAAGGCATAGGGTCCAAGTTGATGTCCAAAATGGGATATGAAGGAAAAGGACTGGGAAAACATGCACAGGGTATAGTTGAGCCAATAATGGTTGAGGTAAGGCCTAAGAATCTGGGTCTTGGCTATGGACAATCTTATGGAGAAAGTTCCAAAGAAGCCATGAAGGAAGAAGGTGTGCATCAGCATGCACTTGAACAAGGGAGTGGTGAAAGCTCTAAATCCATTGATGGGATTGTTAGTGTTCCAAAGGGAGCTTCTTCTTCTTTTGATTCACCTCATCATGAAGGTAATGAAGGTGAAAGAGAAAGGTATAAATCTGATTTCAATCATATTTCCTTTGATCATGTAAAGCATGAAAAATTTCCACACAAGCATGGGAAAAGAATTGCATGTTCTTTTTGTGGTTTGTTTAACCATAGTGTTTCTAGATGTTGGAAAAGAATGGGAACATACAAGAAACTTTTGAAGGAAAGGAGGCAAGAAGCCAAAGTTCCAATGAACAATGCAAATCATGCGGTCAAGAAGATGAACATGTGTTGCACTTATTGCCATAAGCAAGAACATACTGTTGAAAGGTGTTGGACTCTGAATCCAACAATGCTTCCACAAAAGTTGAAGAAGTGGGAGAAAGAGTATGGCAAGAATGGGAAGGAAGTTTCCATCATTGATATGTGTCAAGATGATACACATGCTGATATCGATGTGCAGTTAAAGGAATCACCTTTGAAATGGATTGGTAAGAAATGGTTAGAATTCTTATCCAATTAAAGTTGCATGTCTTTTGATTGAATGCATTTTCTTTGATAAAGGAATGCAAGTTGCAGGATGGAAAAGCTGAGTATGAGACTCATTCTATCTTAGCGAAAGTTATTTTCATTTCAGCTTTGAAAGTACATGTACATGTGATTGAGGATCTTGTAATTATGATTGTACTTAATAGAAAGTTGAAGGATAAACTGCATGCTTGAGAATGAGATGCATGAGCACAGGGATCATGATGATTTCCTTGTATTTTAAACATGTATGTGTGATTAACTTGAAGGGTTGATTACTTTGTTTTTAAACATGCATGTAATGTAATATTGACTTGGAAAAAGTTAATTTGATCTCCAAGATTGTAAACAGTAGAAATGATGAAGTGTTTCATCTTTGTAAAAGCCTTCTCATTTGAGAGGCAGCTCTTCTTCTGAATGGAGGTGCCTTGGATGGGCATCGTGACAGTTGGCAAGTCCACATATTCAGGGGAATATTTCAGCTCATATATCAGCAAGTTTCATTGCTGGTTCCTGCAATTTCAGTTTTGTTTGGCGAAAGAACTTGGTCGGGATTCGACAAGTACTTGGCGTATGCAGCAAAAAGTCGCCATGACGACAGTTAGCAAGGCAGGACATTTTTGGCATTAGTATGCTCTTTTGGCTGACTGGAAGAGGATATTTCTGTTCCTCAAATGCTGTACAGTTCAGATCAGAGATTCAGTAAGATTTTGGCGACCAAAAGCCTTCTCATTTGGGAGGTGTGATCAGGAGCTCAGGACCAAGTGTCGTAAGATGGTCAAAAATGAAAGTGCTCAGAATTGTTCCGAAACAGATCGACCGGATAGAGCTCGTCTTCCTGATTCCGGCGCCGCGAACGGTTCGGAAAACGGTCGCCGTATGAAGAAGTTGTTGCATTTTGAAATCGCCTAATAACCTGCAATTTTGGAAAGGAATTTTTTAATTTTATGTGTTGGAAATATTTTTATTTTAATTATAGTTTAATTAATGTTTTTTATATATATAAAAATTTAATATTTTATTTGATTTAAAAAATCATATATTATATTAATATTTTATATATATATTAAATATTAAAAAAAAAACTTTAATTAAATTAAAAAACCCACAACATTAAATTAGCCCAAAATGCAATGTTTTAAAAAAAAATCAAATGGCAACGTTTACACATGTGTTATTAACGTTTCATCTTCGAAATTTCATTAAACGGTTCCCAACCCACTATTCTAAAGTTCTTAAATAAGCACATGGCGTTGAATGACGTGTTAATGGCACGTGGGCCATATTTTCAACGGTTTCAGACTTTGGTTATATGTTGTTTGGTGGGTTGTTAAATATATAACGGTTGTATTTATTTCAAACGGTTAACACCGTATGTGATTTATGTGAACGCATTTTTTATAACCGTAAACTTCAATGCCAAACGACTAACCGCCGGATAAACTTGGCGGCCTCCGCCTATTTTGGCGCCCCCATCTTTGTTAGCGCCGTTATCTGCAGTTGCTCCACATTTAGTGGAGATTTTGTTGGTGAAACAGGCAGTTTACTAAAGAGGCCATAACTTTTGATAGAGGAGGCCTTTCAAGACGAATTTTTTTTTGATTTTGGGTGTAGAGAGCATTCTGGAGCTGTTGGAGGGGTCTGCAGAGCCATCAGGGCATTCTATCAACCATTTCCTGTATTTTTTGAGAGAGTTTCTTCACTTCCCTTGAGAAAGATTAGGTGCCATCACTCTGATCACCTATTTTAGTTCATTTTATTTCTCATATTAATAAAATGGCTCAGCATTTCCTCTCTATGTTTTCTGGATGATTTTCCGTATTTGCCGTATTTTTGTTCTATGCTATTATATGTCTACTGCTTGTTATTTTTATATATTCTTGAGCATTCTAGTTCTATACCACTTGGTGTGTTTATCTTTCACTCTTAGACAGAGTCTGGAAAGGGCCAGGTAGACTCCAAATTTCATCGTCTCTTTAGAGGCAATATATCTGGTAAATGCCCTCCCAGTCTATCTATGGTTGGAGTTTGTCATTTTTTAGAGATATCCCCAAAATGGGATATTAAAGTGGTATCAGAGCATCAATCTTAGATCAGCCTACGGGTTTCTAGTTTTCAGTTGCAAATATTTTGGCTTTTTTGGTTAGAAGGGCCTACGTAGTTATTGGAGGAGGCTCATTTGTGGGAGCTTCATTGGTAGGATTTTAGATCTGGGGTGCTGGGAAATTGATAGGAGAGCCATATGAGGAGGTTTGCTGGGATTTTGGAGAGCAACGATTGATAGTAGCAGCTGCAGTGCTAACAAACGAAATTGGAAGAGGGCCAAACTACAAAGGGTCAGATTTTGAAGGTTGGAAATAGAAGAAACCCTTTCTAGGTTTTGGGCAAGGATAACCTTCCAAAATTCTTAGAATTTTTTGAGCAATTTTCAGTGGGTAAATTAGAGGCTGAATTTAGGTAGAAGTGTATTCTTGGAGCAACAGTGCAGTTTCTGGAGGAGCCTGTAGACACAGAACATGAGGAGCTTGTGATAGATGCAGAATAGGAGGAGCCTATAGACACAGAGTAGGAGGAGTCGATGGCAAGTGATGATGATGCGAAGCGATTTGGGGAGATGCTCCTCAAATCAGTATAGGATCTGTCGAGGCAGATTGAGGTGATGGGGCAGAGATTCACCACTGTGGAGGCTAGACAGTGTGAAACCCTAAGGGGTTTCCAGACTGGAGAGTGATCAGGCACATCCCACCATTTGTCGGAGCATGATGCCACTCAATATATGGCATCACATACACCCACACATTCCACTATGCCCACTTTTCTGGGTACAGACACAGGGGCAGGAGCACAGCAGGAGCCATAGCCTGACCACATGGGTGATTATCTCGCCGAGTATCAGGCATATGGGCAGAAGTTCAGGGATTCCCTTCCATTTAGAAATTTTGTTCAGCTCCAGTGGGGTAACAGACCCCACAACTTTCATAGAGACAACAGGTGCTCACATGACGGGGGCTTGCAGTGCACAGTGGGAAGATTCCATTTACCAACATTTGACGGGTCATCCAAGCATTCGGAAAAAGATTGGGTAGAGAAGTTGGATACCTTATTCCAACTTGACTAAGTATCGGAGGGGGAAACCATCAAAATGGTTACCTTGCACTTGGAGGATGAGGGCACACATGATTGCAGGGAGTTCAAGGATACACCTAGTGTGACATAGGACTCACCCTCATTGGAGACCTCCTTGACCGTGTCAGTTGATATCATAGTGGAGAAGGTAGAGCCTACCCCAGTAGAGCCATCCATTAAGGTGATGACCGGAGTCGTGTCCGAGTCTTCAGGTGGTAGCAGCACACAAAATATGGGTGAGGTGTCAGGAGATGTATCCACCTTCGATGAGACACTAGGAGATACAGAGTAATTGGATGATGGTCACAGACAGCGGTATCATCGACTTCGGGCAGACCTTATAGTTTTTAAAGGGAAGGCCACGTCAGTACGAGAGGCCTTTTTTTGTAGGACAAGGAGCTGGACGGCATGAGAGTGGCTTGTGCCAAGTAGGCAGCCAATTTTGCCCGCATTGGGGAGCGACTAGATTCCCTGATGGTACAACCAGAGGGCATGTTGGAGCGTCAGATCATTCCCCTTCAGGCGTGCATGGACGAGACTAGCAGCATTGTTGGGACACCTCTTCCCATTGGAGAGAGAGAGACAGAGTCACCTAGTCAGACTTCATACGTTGACTTAGATAGCAGTATGAGATGATCAGAGTTGCACAGGGTGCAACATCCACATGTTGAGGTTGGATGGCGAGAGATTTTGAGTTGGTACCCGGTGGAGGTGGTTATGGAGATGGCGGTGGACCTTTGTGTAGTTCAGTAGGAGGTCCCAGGTGTTAGGAATACAGGAACCCAAAATTGGCATTGGGATCTAGGTGGGATCACCTATCCTTTCCCAGGCAGGTCAGTTGACTATGCTTTAGAGGGTACAGTTGGCATAGAAGTAGAGCATGTGCATTTGCTATGGGAGTTTTGGTCAGCTCCAGTGGCCAACCAGTTTATTGGCCGACTCCCTAGGTTGTCTTGGTATGAGACTTATACACGAGATCACGGGGTGTTCAACATACCTTGGCAGGAGCTTGTCGGAGGAGGCGGGATTGGCAGGCCACCAGATGGTGCCTTGTATGGGGCCAAGGATTCTTCACCTTTGTGTGGGGCACAGAGGACACAACGGAGCCAAGCAGTGGTGGTAACACTACTGACACATAGGGAGATTCACTTCTCGGACCCCTCGAGGAGGGTTTGGAGTGATGACCCATTCGTCAGCAGGTATATTGATGCGACGGTGGAGACGATGATACCGATTGGGGGTAGTTTGACATGTAGAGGCACAACTCTAGGTCATCACATCCAAGGATGTGTGGGAGCCTCTAGCATTGAGCAGTCAACTACTGGTGGACATGGAGTTGCATGGTGGTGTACTTTAGTGTGTGGGACTACATTGTGGAGTAGGGGTGTCCTACACATTGAGAGCACGCAGGGAGAGACCAATGCTTGGACACAGTCAGGGCACGAGACGGTATAGTGCAGTATAATAGTAGCATGGGGTATCCAGCAGTATACAGGGGTATGCCTCAGTGTGCAGTGGCATGTCAATGAGTACAACGATGATCGGTGGTATGCGAGGGCGTATGGTGCTGCACAACAAGGTCTTAGAGCATCGCCTCCAAGGAGACTCATGGACAGGGACACTGGGCTTACCTTTGGGGGTATTTTGCCCAAGATCGATGGGGAGACAGATGAGCGATACTTGACGGTATCTGTGGGGACTCACGCACCTGACCCTCTACTACATCACTCATGGGCACAGTCGATTTTGTCGATGTCCCTTGGCACCTTGGGCATGAGCAGCAGGTTATGCAAGGCTCACCCAAGATATTTGGATGACACTCAACACATTAGGGGAGAGACTTCTCAGTAGTGGCACTGGGTTAGGGTGCTAGTTGATAGCCATAGGTTAGGAGATGAGATGATCCTCTGCAGGGGTGGCACATTAGTCATCACTGAGCCTATGCTTGGGGAGCAGGTCATGAGGGAGACATGCGTCACTTTTCCCTCAGGGCATGTCGAGATCATGCTTGAGCAGAGGATACTAGGTATAGCAAAGGTAGCATCCCAGTATGTGTCTAGGCTCCATACATTGTATCAACACTTTATCGAGAGGGTGGGTGGCACATTCAATGCAGATGAGGTGGCAGAGGTAGAATAGAAGAGAATTCCTTCTGTATGCCAGGGTGAGGACCCTTTTTCATATGAGTCCATAGGATCAGTTGAGGACGCTTCTGGGGAGCGAGAGAAGTCATGCAGAGATGGTGACAGTAGACCGAAGCTGCATTCCAGTGTCCAGGGTGAGCAGTCATGGGACTTTGCAGGAGATACTCTGGGTGAAGAGTCACTTGTGATGATTCAGCTAGAGCAGCAGGTGATGGAGCCTGAGTCAATAGAGGAGGACACTATTCACATCAGGCATGATATTCCTTTGGGGGAGAGCTATATGGGTGCCCACATTGAGTCGATGAGGGATATGCAACTAACATTGGGGTCAACCATTGAGGTGGGGTAGTCATATGCACTGACATCAAGTACAGTGACAGTAGTTGTAGATCCATATCCTCTGGAGGTGTTGGAGGTTGATGGGATTGTTCTGCAGGGGGCCAGTAGACAGTGGGAGCATGAAATTCCTGATCAGGAGTGGGAGGAGCTGTTGGATATGGTGGAGCATCCATCTGTGGGTCGACACAGGGATGAAGCGCAGATAAATGTACATGTAGTCATCATAGCTACAATATTTTTAGTGGGTAGCACTCTCCAGGAGTACATCGATGGAGCTTGCAGCATATCTTGCCCACTTTGGCCCATTATAGAGAGAGGGGCTTCCTTCTTTAGGCAGCTTTCATTGGCAGACAGGGCAGAGCAGTGGGAATTGATTACGAGCTGGCGGCAACACTCCAGGCGTGTTCCATATGCGGTTGTTGTTGCTACATCGGATTCTTCTTCTAGGATGGATTGGTGGGAGATAATGAGTTGGTACCCTCTGGATGATACGATATTCTTCGTAGGGAACACAGTGGAGTAGGGGCCCTTGGACATAGTAGATGTTACAGATTCTAGATGGCAGGGGAGCACAGGTCATCATTTCTTCAACACTCCATCCCGATTTTAGCAGAACAGGATCAGCGTGGGATTGAGTTAGGATTGGGATTAGAGAGAGGTGATGAGTTGGTACACAGCTGATGGGACAACTTACATAGTCACAGATACAACACATCATGGGTCATGGTCTTCGCCTCTTAGACCATCAGTCATAGCCAGAGGCAGTGCGTAGTCCGAGCCGTGGGACTTGGGCGATTATTGGCCAGGGTGGAAATGGAATCCAAGAGGACTGTTGGTTGGCTAGTACCATGAGAGATCAATTTTGGATCTTGGCATCGAGAGATCCCTTCATATCAGGGTGATGCAGAGGTCAGAGAGGTTTCAATGGCGCATCTGGGACCCAGGCACATTTTGTAGTGTCAGTGGGGAGCATAAACTAGAGAGGAGGCTTGTTCCGACATTGCTTGAGGACAAGCAATTTTTAGCGGGGAGGATTGTAATATTCCAAATTAGCAGCAGCTAATTGGAAATATTAATTTTGAACAATTTTGCCTTATATAATTAAATTATAAATAAAAGTGAGCAGAGGGGGACATAACTCACTCTAAAAATAAAGTTCACTCCCTAGTAGAGACAACATTGTAACTTAAGGGAGCCAAGGGGTGGGGCCAAGAGATCACGTAGAGAGGGGACCCACGTATGCTCTAGAAGCTTCTGCACAGATAAGGATGAGCACGTGGCAAGAGAGAGAGGCTATGTTGGGGGTATTGAGGGAAACAAAAGTTATAAAATGGCAGGAGCCTTCTCATTTCATTCATTCTAGAGTTGATTATTTTGAGTGAGACGTTTGTCTTCTTGAGCACGCTAGTTGTTTAGCCTATTTGCAGCACTGTTTAGTGCATTGAGTGTCTCCGGTCGGAGATCTCACCCTTAGCCCTGGCGGACTTCGAGTGTCTGCTTGAGCAAGGTTGGTTTTCAGTATTTTGTGAGTATTTTTGTTTTTTGGGTTTGTTGTGGAGCTGGAGCTTATAGAGACTGTGCAGTCACTAGGAGAGAGGACACAGTCCCTCGAGGAGGTGCTCCGGATTGGGGTTTCTGCAGGAGATTCAGCCGAGATTTTGGAGCAGAGGGTTAGCCTTTACCCACAGGAGGATTTTGGCAGAGTTTGAGGTAGTGTTTCAGCTATTTCCATTTGGCCTCTATGCAGAGCCTTGAGGGCCAACGTAATTCCCTGAGGAGGCATTTTCTGGTGTTTTTCGAGGGTTGGCCATTTTTTATATGGTTTATGGGTTTTGTCCGGGTTGGTGAGGAGAGGAGGTTTATAGATTTTCAGCTCATTCCGGAAAGGGGATCAACCCATAGTCTTCGGTCCTTTCCAATAGTAGCAACTACATAGCAGTTTTCCAACCGCTGGGACGTAGTTCATAGAGCAGCCATTTCCTGTATTTTCTGAGAGAGTTTCTTCACTTGCCTTGAGCAAGATTAGGTTCCATCACTCTGATCACCTATTTTACTTCATTTTATTTTGCAGATTAATAAAATGGCTCAACATTTCGTCTCTATGCTTTCTGGATGAGTTGCCGTATTTTCCGTATTTATGTTCTATGCTATTATATGTCTACTGCTTGTTATTTTTATATATTCTTGAGTATTCGAGTTCTATACCACTTGGTATTTTTATCTTTCACTCTTAGACAGACTCTGGAAAGGGCCATGTAGACTTCGGATTTCGTCCTCTCTTTAGAGGTGATATATCCAGTAAATGCCCTCCCAGTCTATCTCTGGTTGGATTTTTCTGTGTTTTAGAGATATCCTCGAAACGTGAATCATATTAAAAAAACAAGAATTATTACAACAAATTTCCAAGAAAGTACAATATCCACATATAATTTCAAGTATTATAAAAATAAATCATAACAACAACTAGTCTAACGAGAGTGATTGTAACCAAGGAAAATTGAGAATCAAATAGCTTTTACACCTATCCTAGAATTGATTTCCTTGATTTTTCCCCTGGATGAGATTACTTTCCAAATAATAAACAAACATTATTAAGTCCCTTCCTACCTATTCCATATCTTTCTTTCATGATAGATGTTTCCCTTAGGGGTGCCCTCTTTTGTGGTCCTCCACAATCACTTGGCTATATGTTTCCTTGAAATCTCACATTTATCTCATGCAATCCTTTAAGCTTATCCACGATTAACATCTTTCCCTAGCTAAGAATCTTAGTCGATTTTTCTCTCCCATCCATTTAAGCTTATCTATAAATTTATCTACAATTCTTATTAAGAAAGAATTGTCCAATCTCATCTACCAATGAAATTTTATTTATTTATTTGGAAAGAATACCATTTCTAGATGTCTCATTCCAAAGAACATACATTCCATTTAATTATTAATAAATATTAATTTACATAATTATTCCAATATTATTCATGGATTATAGACCAGTATTTCTAGCATAACTCACTCTAACCAATACCAATATTGTAGTAAGAAAGGGATATTAAGTACTCCCCTTTTATTCACACTATCCTCAATGTTCGTTGTCTAATTTCTTCTTCGTGAAACCTTTCTCGATAATTTTTCTTTATTTCATCTTCTTACTCTAATGGAATCTCCTCAGAAGTAAAGGATTTCATCGCCTTTCATTTTGAGCGACGACTCGATTCCGGTGGCACATATTTTTCTCACATAAGATACAAAGGGTTTATGCTAGAAGCTCTCCTTCGAATATTCCTCTAGCATTTTCCAGTAAGTTATGTCAAATCTATCATGTAACTATTTCTTAAGTAATGATACATGAAAAACATTACAAGTTGTAATATGACATAGAAATAGAAATTGATAAGCTAAGGTTCCAAATATGTAAATAAATTCTAACTACTTCCTAAATCATGGCTTTACCCTTGTAAAAACTCTCATTCTTAAGGTAAATTTCCTTGGTTTGACTCTCAATTGATATTATCCCCAACTTTTTAATTCTTTATGTGTTCTCTTTTTATTGCAGACTTTTTCTATGGTTTCTTTGTGGTTTTAGTTTTTTATTGAACCCTTTGTGTTATCGGAAAAATTTCATCTTTTCTTAAGACTAAAAGGATAATTCTTCGTGTATTTAACTCTTACAATCATCAATTTATTTCATCTCGTGTGATGAATCAACCTTGAAGGATACATAGCCTCGCATTTATTCCATGCTCATTTTACAGCATATTTATATACATGACGAATATATGCTTCATAATTTTGACATGTACTTCAACATACTACCAACATGCATCCAACAAGGTCATCACCACCGATATATTATGACAATAGAAACTATGGCTATGCCTACTAATATGAACATTGTTTACCTATAAACTTTAATATATGGAATTTTATATTTCTTTTGACATTGCTCACATAGAGATAACAATAATCAAGGGATTCTTTCTAGTGTTTCATTTTATACTATAGATTGGATATAATTGTATTAGTTGTGAATATACTATTTCAGTCACTTTCATGGTGGTTATGATATGATTAAAACAACCTTCAAGTGGACTTAGCTATGTCTACCCTTGACCTTTTTTCATATGTCTTCAAAGTCACCAAAGTTGGTAGTCAAAACTATTTTGTTGTTCAGAATTTTTCATGATTGAACAATCATAATGTACTTCACAATTTTTTACACTGTTTCCATTATTTCAATCCTTTGATTTTATATTAGTAATAGAATAACATTCCTCACATTCCCTTAAAATGTAATTCAAACTATTTTATAGTTATACGAAAAGAGACAAAGAACTATGTAATCCCATTATTTGAATTATCACTTTGATTAATGTTGATTTAGATATTTCTTCATTTTATTCTTATCCAATTGTAATCATCCTTAAGTATATGGTTAATACTGGCTATAGTTTTATTAGTGAGACCTACATCTTATACTAATGTGACACTACAAGGGGATGGGAGTGTAGTGTTGGGTTGTTTCTATAAACGTCCTCATAAGGTAATAATTGTTAATACAACGATAGATGGGGTTATTTTTATAGTATGAAAGTTCAATCCATCGAACCTATATTCTTATCATTTTGATGAAAAACATCACAAAAAAAATTCTAACACAACAATTATATACTATTCGTGGGGATTGAGGAAACTTTTGAAAAAGGAAACAAAATTGGAATTAAAATAAATAAATAGAAATGTAATTACACTCCAAGATGATGGGTGTTGTCGAAGGACACTATTATATCATTTAAGTAAGATGCATTGTGATAAAAACATCAAAATTCATGATTATATTAAAGAAGACTTGATACTTCATGATTCATATTTAACCCATATGCCCCTTTAGATATATTGTCACAAAGACTCATTCTACAACCCAATATGATAGGGATGTTTAAAATATACATATAGGAAAGAGAGCTATAGAAAACATAAATACACTGATGTACAATAACACAAGAAATCTTCGGCCAAATATTACAACGAATGGCCTTTCGGCTATCGGCCCTTTACACAAATCTCTCAACCCATTCCTTACTCTCTCTATATTCCTCACTTCCTCACCTCCTCACTTGGTTTTCATCCTAATAAAATCCTCCTATTTATACATAAATATGAATTTATTCCACTCCATAGATTCATCCACACAAATCTCAACTAAAATCCAATTTAGATTTATCTTATTTTGGCCTCTACTAGGTCCCGTTTATGGAATTCCTAATCCCTAATTCTATTCCCCATATCCTTAATTATTTAAGGAATATTTACAATAATCCTCACATTTATATTTTCTCTCCTAATTTATTAAATTTGAGCAAAATAATTAATAAAATAATTAAATCATCTCACCCCGTAAATTACATAAATGAATAATAAAATTTAAGCATGATGCTCCTACGTCACACTCCCAAGGTTGAAAATAATCATGATCTCTTGATCATGTGTTTCAGATATTTTTCTTCCTGGATCCTATACCTTGTTCTACAATTTCCCATTTGTTTCTACCTTGGTTTTTTGTTGTTCTCCATGTCTCCTCACTTTATGTTGTATTGCCCCACTGGCTATGCTTTCACAGTCTTCCACTGTCTTCCTCTTGCTGCTTCTTCTTTGTTTTATTGTTGTTGTCTTCTTCTAGGATATTTCCATCACTGTCCTCCTTATTGTTGAGCCTTACAATAGGTATATATTTACTCTCAAATATTATCCTTTTTCCACTTCTTCATCCATTTTTGTGCTACAATATAATAATATCATGAATGGATTTTGATAAAACATGAATGAAATAGTCTTGATATGGTTTAACCATATAAACTAATTGCCATTGCTTTTATGATGAAAATAGCAGATAAAACAATAGTTGTTCCCAAAAGGTAACAACAAGATCTAATCGAGGGAAAAGAAGGTGCGGCCAAATTCGAAAAAAAATTAGAGAATAAGGACCAACTGTTTGGAATAGAAATTTGTTGCGAATCCCTCAAGATTCCCTGATCTTGAGGGACTGCATTTGCCTTTTCCTTAGTTATAAAATAATCATATGAATATGAAGACGAAGGGTGATATGATGATATAAGAAAAAGCGGAGAATGTAATTCCGACTATATCATGTATTATGTTGTGTATCTTTCATTTATGTATCATTTGATAATGAACAGAACATAGTTTTCAAAGACAGACTTATATTGTAATGATTTCGATGATTAATACATAGTTGTGTTGTTGTTCATTTGATTGTTCTAGCGTAACTAAGCAGTGTTCGTTGGCAGCCAAGGGCCCAGTCTCTAGTGAATCTTGTTGTTGTTCTTCATGCTATACCTTTCCCTTTACTACAAGTATATATTATGATATTCTATTTTACAGTGAACTACTTTTGATGGTATTATATTTCTGTATTTATTCCTCTACTTACGTATTTCCAATTTATCAGTTATTTGTTAACATAATTTTTTCTGATTACTTAAAGAAAAATTATTATTTTCATTTACTTTCCTTTTGTTCGATTTTTTAGATCCAACTGAAAGAGCTTGGTTACTATTTATGTAGTCTTGGTTGATTGAATCATTTGAATTAAAGAATGAATCACATTTTTGGATTATAATGCATAAATGAATTACTTTCTTCAAAGCTTCAGATTTATGATTGCATCTGTATTCAACGATTAGCTTTAGCATTACTCCTTGCATGAATAAGCTTGCAGATACTGTGTACACACTTGAAATAAAAGGACTTACCCTGGTTGATAATTAATGTGAGGCAATTAGGAGTTTTTAAAGACACCTTTTAGCACCCAAAATTTTGGCGTCGTTGCCAGGAAGTGTGTTGCTACTCTGAGTAATTTCTGATTGATGTTTTTTCTACTAAGGGAGAACTAGGTATTAAAAATGAAAGGTAAGAACCTACATAAAGAACGAGTAAAATGCTCTCTCATCCGCCCACTTTCTAGAACAATTGCATGAGAATTTAAAGTAGGGATGCATGTTTATATTATTGCATGAATTACTAAGAGCGAAAAACCTAAAAAAGACAAAATTCCTCCTTCTAAACCTGAAAAACCTAAGGGACCGGTGACCCTTGGACAATCAACTTTTATTGATGAAATAATAAGAAAAGTGAGTCTCAGTCATCTGTAGGACCCCGAATTATTGCTGCCAGACGTCCTACTGACTTCCTTCAAACTGCAGGACCACCATCTATAGCTAATGCTGAGATTCACAATAAGACTGAAGGGATTGAATAGAGTTTTAAAAACACCGAGAATTCAAAAACTCGCCCTTCACAAGAAGGAAATCCTTGAAACCTCCGTGACGGAGAAGGAGAAATAGGCAGTTTTGAAATTAAATTATCAGAACCTAGATCTCCTGAAGTAGTGACTGAATAGAGGACATCTAATATTCTAGATCAAGGTAGTGTTGTTAGAACTATTCCAGCCTCTTATAAAAATCCTAGGAATAACTCTCCAGCTCGAGAGATCCCTGAATAATATTGGCATATTTTTGACCAAATGGTTAATAACTAGCAACCCAAAACTTCTACATTACAATACCCTATTGTTGACACTGTTTTCAATGCCCCCATGAATGCTATTCCATTACAGAATATTCCTACCTTTCATGGGCTAACTTCAGAAGATCCCGATGCATAGCTTTTCGACTTTGATGTTTTATGCAAGGGTTATGATTACACTACTGATCCCTAGAAGCTGAATCTATTCCCCTCTACTTTGAAGGGAGCAGATCTACACTGGTTCATGGGACTCAGTGGAGGGACCATCAATGATTGGGACCAAATGAAAACATCTCTCCTTAAAAATATCAAGATTATTTCCAAACTAGAGAATTAAAAGATGAAAATTTTCAAATGGTAGCCAAGCCTAGCGAGACTCTGGAAAAATATGTAGAACGTTTCCAATATAGTCTACAAAGGTATTATTATACAAATCTACCTGATAATTCTTTAAAAACAACGCTGATTAGAGGCATGAAAGACCAATGGGTAGAGACATTAAACATAATGGGTAAAGGTGAAATTTATCAAGAAAGATATAACAATATTATAGATTTTTGCATTAAGTGTTCCAAGGGAAGTATAAGGCTGAAACCAGTCAGACGTGATGCAAGCTCCAAATACAGCAAAGCCTTAGGAGACAACACTACATGAGGTGAAATCAACAATCTGTTGGAGGATTTCAAGATGGATATCCAGGGGACCCTGGCAACACAATTGGATGTCATGCAAGATAAGCAAAAGAAAGCCATAACAGAATAGAATTTGCCTATTTTCTGTGCTCATTGCAGACAGAAGCACATTCGTAAAGAATTCCCACTAGATACGATACGAACATGTGCCATATGCACTAAAGAGCATGCCATAGAGAGCTGCCCATCACTCCCAGCATTAAAAGAAATTTTCAAGGAAGAAGAAGAAATCGAACCAGTATATCGGTTGAACCAGCGTCGCCAATGGCAAGCACGTTAGATAACTATGCATACCAATCCATCTTCATTTTTTCCTTCCTCGCAATATAATTCTCAGCAATATTCAGGGGCAGCATGGCAGAATCAGAACTTAGCTATGTCTACCCTTAACCTTTTTTGCTATGTCTTCAAGTCACCAAATTTGGGAGTCAAAAACTATTTTTCCGTTCATAATTTTTCATGATTGAACAATCATAATGTACTTTGCAATGTTTTACATTGTTTCTTTTATTTCAATCCTTTGATTTTATATTAGTGATAGATTAACATTCCTCACATTCCCTTAATAGCTAATTCAAACTATTTTATAGCTATACAGAAAGATACAAAGAACTATGTAATCCCATTCTTTGAATTATCATTTTGAGTAATGTTCATTTAGATATTGCTTCATTGTATTTTTATCCAATTGTAATCATCCTTAAGTATATGGTTAATAGTATCTATAGTTTTATTAGTGAGACCTACATCTTATACTAATGTGAGACTACATGGGGATGGGAGCATACTGTTGGGTTATTTCCATAAACCTCCTCATAAGGTAATAATGTTTAATACAACGATAGATGGGGTTATGTCTATAGTATGGAAGTTCAATCCATTGAACCTAATATTCTTATCAATGAAAAACATCACAAAAAAATTTCTAAAACAAGAATTATATACTATTGGTGGGGATTGACGAAACTTTTGAAAAAGGAAACAAAATTGGAATTAAAATAAATAAATAGAAAATTAATTACACTCCAAGATGATGGGTATTGTAGAAGGACACTATTATATCATTTGAGTAAGATGCATTGTGATAAAAAAATCAAAATGCATGATTAGGTTAAAGAAGAATTCATACTTCATGATTCATATTTAACCCATAGGCCCATTTAGATATATTGTGACAAAGAATCATCCTACAACCCAATATGATAGGGATGTGTAAGTTTCTTTGTATGTTTGTCCCCTTTAAAATAAATATATAGTTAAAAATGTGTTCTAAATAGAAAAATAATGTCAAGTATAATAAATAAAATGAATATGTTGTAAAGTAATTAGAAGTAAAAATTTTGTGAGTAAGGTGTTTAAATATTATAATTTGGTTATTGACAAAATATTTAATGCTAATATATAGTTAAAAATTGTGTTTTAACGTGAAAATTAATGTGAAGTATAATAAATAAAATGAATTTATTGTAAAGTTATTAGAAGTAAATTGTATGAGTAAGATGTTTAAATTTTATAATTTGATCATTGACAAAATATTTTAATACCAATTCCTATTGAAATACACTTTAAAATATGGTAATAATAAAAAACCATTTTAATTTTCTTCATAATACATGTTATGTAAAATATTTTAATGTCAATTTGGTACATAGTATATATAATTTAAGAAAATTTTGTGTATATTATAAACAAATTAATAATTTACTCGTAAAATATTTATTTTTTCCTGTTTATTTTATTTAGCATTAAAAAATACAATTTAAACAATAAAAAATAGGGCATTATATTTTACACAAAATAAGGTTTTACATGAAAAATTTTGATGCCTCTCTTCTCATGCTAGATCGATACTTAATATGGATCTACCTTGCATCTACAACCCAATATGAGGGGATTAAGTTGGTGGATCTATCATTCCCCCTTTAAAATATAAATACATGTTAAAAATTATGTTCTAAAGAGAAAATTAATGTCTACAATAAAAACAAAATTGAATATGTGGTAAAGTAATCACAATTACAAAAAAATGTGAGTAAGATGTTTAAATCTGAAAATTTGGCCATAGATAAAAAAATGTAATATAAATTAAAATGGAAATATACTTCAAAATATGTTAATAAAAAAAAACCATTTGTAATGTAAAATATTTTAATGTCAATTTAAACAATGAAATTAAGACGTTGTATTTTATGCTCTAAAGAAATTTAAAAGTAAAGAAATTTGATCCTTCTCGGCTCATGTTAAATTCTTATTTAAAATGAATCTATATAACAAAACCAAATTCCCTAAAAAATTTAGGGTAAATAAATAATTAAAAAAGTGCTTCAACTACCATGCCTATCTATTAATCTACTGTAAATAAAATGTTCCAGGATTCCCACGTGCAAGTATATAAAAGAATTCCTACCATTGGTCTCTAACAACCCCCAATGCACATTTTTTTGAGGAATATACATATATATTGAATAAATAGTGTTTGGCATATGTTTATAATTATGCTCAACTTGATTATAGGAACTTTTATCTATCTCCGTGACATTAAGGATTGAATTTTTTCACTTGGAGTTCTAGTTACCCACTATACCGGTATTTGTGTTAGGTATGTCTGACTCCAGCTCCCGATATCCATTAGCATACTTATAAATATACCTTAACTAGTATGATGTTGCTTAATTTAGTGTCGTTGATTTATGTGTTATTAAATTAAAATCATTTCATGCAAGTTGCAACCATTACAACTCTTCTACATAAAAAATTCCTTAAATATATTCCTTTTTAACCATCGTACTCGTGACGTGTATTCTCCCATAGTTCTTTCCATTATGGTGAAATATATGCATCTCTTGATCATCGATCCCCCTCAACTTATGACTAATCGACTAACATTCTCATCGGATCATTGTACCTACATGATATATGGTTTGTGTCATCTAGTGCTGTGCACCCTATTGCAAAGTCAAATGATTAAGATAGTGTGTAGGTTATGGAAACGTAATGCGAATGCTTTAAATATGTTAAGCTAACATGGTGTCGGGCGTTGTTATGCATTTTTCTGCTACCCGTACGCGACGAGGTGGTATTGATGACAAGAGGCATGTTATGTTTTGTCACACGGTTGCATTTTCCATGGTTATTTAATTTTTATGTTGTTTCTTTGCCATACTGAGATTAATCTTATATGTATAACTGTTTTTTTACGATAGTACTCTTATTATTTATTAAGGTTATAGAACAACTATAATCTCACTCATACCACTTTTTCTTAAAAGTTTAATCATTCAATCATCTATCGTTGTGTTTACCACTATCACATGGAAACTATGGAGCTACCTTTTTGTTCAGATTTTTACGATTTTTATCAAATAATTATATCCTTGTGACTAATGTTTTTAATTGTTATTATTTTATTAAGATGATAGGTAGAGGCATTCACAGGAAATAGTTATTAAATTATGAATTTTTCTTGTTAATTAATTTTGAAGATTGTTTTATGTGTAAATGTTATTAATAATATGCTTTTTTGGTGGCAGATGAATAAGTCATGTAGTAAGCAGTTTTCATATGAGTAGTGCAAGAATGCTCCTTAAAACCCATTTGAATATGGATTCATTTCATGAACAGAAGTAGCATCCTGAATTCAATGACAGAGATTGAGAACTACATTCTACACCTCTTCTCAAGTCTCAAGATGAGATTATGCACAAAGATTGTTGAACAACACCCACACAATGTGATTCTTATGGTAATGGCCATCATTTGTGAATTGAATATCCTCGAAAGAAACCGTACCTAATATTGTTGTATCAATGCATGATCCTAATGTAACAATTGTCGAGAAGTGCATTGTTTTCCCTGTTGAATTTGTCACTCGAACTACTAGTATGGCACTATGGTGTGACGAATTATTGTAGCAACATATTCCGAGATGGTTTCATTAAATATTATTACTCCAACAACAAATGTAACATATCATTATGTTCTAATTTCTTCCGAAGAGATATTTAAACAAGGATTATGGTCTACAAAATTCGTTTTCAATCTTAATTAGTGCGATATTTTCCATCAACCAAGGTGAAGATTTTCAATAGAAAAATCTTATGACTTTTACATACCCATTCAACATCCTCGTATCTCAAGCGGTGATGATTTTTTCAAAAATTCTAGCAACAATGATTCGACCATGGACAAGAAATTACATGATTGAATATGTGGTTTGTGTGTTCCCTTTTGTGACTCTCGAATTTCCATGATTGGAAATAACCCTCAAAGAAAAAAACAATGTCATAGTCTCTTGATTGAGGTCATTTCCAACCATACCATTGGTAATATACTGCGTCATAAAGATATTGATCATGGGTCCCAACTATAGTCATCTCACAATGCACGAAGGAACCTGTCATGGAGTGTTTCAAACATGGACTTGTTTTGCGTTATGGTTGTAATCTTGCCAAAGCTTGTCAGATTGATTCCAGGATGATGGCAATGTTCATTAGATGGAATTGTTTGAGGTACTCTTGGTTTGTTGTTGAGTGGGTTGGTGTAGAAGTATTCTGCCTATTGCATGAATCCATTCATGGGTAAGGGAACCAACAGGGCCTCCTATTGGACATATAACCAAATACATCAATCTCTACCTCACCAACTTCAATAACAACTATTACTGGATCTCTTGTCTTTTCAAGCATCCTTGGGTTCTTCGTTAGGGAGAAAGCTTGAGTTACTTGGTGAGAAAAACAATGGAAAGTGGGTGAGTGGAAGAATAATTTTTCAAAGTATTATGATAAGTATGATAACAGACTCGAGCCTGCTAGTTATGTGTTGCCTCTGTCAGCAATGCAATGGTCAAATTATTCCAAAATCCAAGATCGCACTAACTCAAACATGGAAAGAAAATATTATGTTTCGGTCTTAACGAATTTGTATTAACCAAAATCCTAAATTCATAATCTTTGTACATAGTGGATCCATTTTAATGTGAGCAACATTGTTGCTATATAAAGGTGATTGGTGTACATTGGTAGGGGAGCTAGCTAGTAAAAAAGTAGAATCGTTGTTGTTGTTAGTAAGATACACTATGAATTATTTCAATTGGTTCCCATAATTTGTTTTAACAATATACATGATCGCCTTCAATTTCTGATAAGAAGCATAGTTTTCAAGGTTGATTACAAATTATTTCTTTGATGTTTTAAGTCCTCATATTGTGGTAAGTAAGTTTACTCCAAGCATGGAAGGGCCCACCATCTCTGCAGATAAGCTTCATTAAAAAATTCAGATAGATAGATTAAATGATTCAAGGATTGATCTCCTATGTTGAAGATCTTCGATTCATTTTAGAACCTAAGTTCATATTTTAACAAAGAGATATGCTATGTTCCTCCACTTAAGTCACATTTACTCATATTTATAATTGGAGAATTCACGACATAGGAATATAATGGTTTATGAGTTTCGATATATGGTGTCGATTTGAATTGTGTGATTTATTTCCAGCATTATGATTGTTTAATTCAATTCGTGTGATTAATTTCAAGAAGTATAATTTAATTAAAGCAGCATGATTTAATTCAAGGCATTTCATTGAAAGCATCGATTTGAGTCATTAAATTATCATAGGATAATATAGCTTTATTTTTGCATTTTAGAATAAGTTTGATTTACATTCCATGTGTTGTAGTGTAGAGATTGATTTCATAGCAATGTGACAACAATTCAATTTCATTTATAAACTCGGGGAATTTATTTAGGACTTGATTTTTGCTTTAAGCACCAATAGGTGAGTTCAAGTTGATTTCGAAACCAATATTTTTAGCAGTGTGGTTTGAATGTATTTTATTTTTTAAGATAATAGCCTAGTTTGACATTACAAGATTTTATTCTTCTTTTCTTTTTAAAGTTGTAGCATTACATTTCTATTTCTTAGATATTAAGTTTTGATGATTTCTTACCTCTTCCTTTTGACTAATTAGAGTTTTAGCTTCCTTATTTGAAAAGGTTTTATTTCAATAATTGCACTTAGATTGAATTTCATCAAGCATTTGATTTTACTGGGTTTATCTTTTGATTGCCGACATTTAGAATAATTTAGAATACGAAACATAATGTGTTGAGTTAAATTGATTTACTTTATATATCTTATGTTAGAATGAAGAATTATTTTATGAGAGTGACATGAGTGCTACTTCACTCAATTGATAAAACAATGTTTTTATCATTCTATACTTAACGAACATTATTAAGGAAACTTATATACTCTGACCATTAAGGTTAACCAAAAATTCAGTACAAATCGGGTTTACGACTCCTGGATTGACAATTAAATATTTGGAGGTATAATTCGCTAATTAAAACTCTCAACATTTTTACGTCATTGTCAGGGTGTTGTATTTTGCTTCAAGTAATATTTTATTACAGATTTTCAATGGTATTGCACGAAAATCACAGGGACGAGAAAGTACAGTAAGACTTGAGTGAAGAGCCACACATCCACTATGGTGGGAATGCTCCAAATTATGATCTCTTTTTCTTATATTTGAACTTTTGTTTCCTTTCTTTTATGAGTATAAGTAGAAGTGGGCCTTAGAATAGTCCAAAATATTTTGTGAGACATTCAATTTCTAATTTTTTTTCTTTCAATAGATTAAATAGTAATCTAATCCAAAATTTTCCCTAACACATATTTCCCTTGTTTTATGCAAGTGTGGTGAGCCTTATTTCAGTGAATAGCTTATTAAATTCATTTATCTTCATATCCCAATATTTAACATTATATCATTTTTTTGGTGCCACTAGAACACTCGTTACTAATCTATGCATGGAGACAGCAACTATCAATAAACAAGATGGACTTAAACATGATAACTAGTATGCGGGACCTCTCTAAATCCCTAACAATTTTTGGGATCTTCATCTCCACCTCTCAGGAAGAGAACTTCTTGACAAGACTAATGCAATGGTGAGATGAGTCTCAACTAACAGTGCTAGGTATAAGAAGCGTTTTTCCTCTTTAGAGGTAGCTGGTAGTAACTCAAGGGCTTGTTTGAGTGCACGGATTTCACATTCAATCGGTAAAATAGCTTCTAAACCATAAATGAGTTGAAAAGGAGTAAACCCTATGGATGTTTTTGCAGAGGTACAATATGCCCACAATGAAGAAAAAACCATGGTATGCCAATTCATTTTATGACGTCCTACAATTCCTTTAGTAATACTAGTTAAAACCTTGTTAAAAACCTCAAATTGGCCACTGGCATGTGGGAAATATTGTGTAGAATTATCATGGGATAGGCCATGTTGAGTAGAAATTTTGGTCATCATAATTTTTCGAATGTGCTTACCATGGTCCATAATGATAGCTTGAGGAACACCAAACCTAGCAATCACATGATTTAATATGAAAATAGCTAGAGTTTTACCATCATTCGCAAATGTAGGCATTTCCTTGGCCCATTTTGTAAAGTAATGTATAGCGAGAATAATATACCCATGCCCCTCAACCGAGTAAAGGTTACATGTAACCAAATCGATGCCCCATTTTGCGAAGGGACTGAAAACTATGATTGGGTGAAGAGGATTTGGAGGTGCACACATCTTTCGATAAAATTTTTGGCAATTTTGGCATTTTCTAGATGTAAGGATACAATCTTTAAACATTGACATCCATAAATAGCCAGCACACAATATCTTTTGGGTTGTGGCAAACCAAAACATATTACCACCACACACTTTAGAATGGTATTCATTTAATACCATTTCGACTTCTTCATGAGTTATACAACGTCGAAAAAGAGAATCGGCACCACGAGGATAAATATTCTCACCAAAAATATTGTATTTTTGAGATTGGTATCGAATTCTACATAAATCGAATCGTGAAAGGTTTGGCCAAAAGGTTTTGGTTTGAATATATATAATGATATGTCCATACCAAGGATGTAATGTACTGATTAGAAATAAATATTCATCGGGAAGATGGTCCTCGACCAATGTTTCCAATTCAGTATAAGGAATGTCACAAATAAGTTTATAAAAAATGAGTGATTTATTAGACTTGGATTTCTCAAACTCCAAATCAAACTCTTGTAGGATAAATATCCATTTAGAGTATTTTCCCTTGAGCAATTGTTTCGTAAAAATCTACATCATAGAGTTGCAATTAGATATCACCCTGGGTTTATGTAACAATATGTAATGACCAAATCATTGGACAACTTGAATGTCTGCCAAGGCCAATTTATCCCCATGTGAATACTTGATCTCTATTGGGGTGAGATGCAGACTTAGGTAATAAATCACATGTTCATTTTTGGGGTCATATTCTTCAACTAAATCCATTCCAATCATGGAATCAAATGTAGATAATTACAAAAAGTAATCTTGACGATAATAAGGAGGATGCAACAACGGTGCATGAGTCAATACGTGTTTGAGTGCATCAAGAGCTCTATCAGCAAGCTGACCCCAAATGAGTGGAACATCTTTTTTTAATAATTGATTGAAACCTTTAGTTAACTCTACATAGTTTGGGATAAAATAAGGTAAAAATTTTTCTTTCAATTGCAAATTCTGCAGTTAGAGAGGAGTAGAAGGAGGAGGCAGATTCATAATGGCCTCAAACTTCAATGGGTCAATAAGAATGCCTTCTTTCGAAAAATGAAACCAATTAGGAATCCTAATTGTATAGAAAATACACATTTGTGTGGGTTCAAAAAAATGTTGTAATGCCCACAATGCATAAAGATGGCATGTAAATTTGTAGGATTATGTTGTCTGCATAAAGAATGAGCGGGTAAGTCATCGATGTAGGGTTGCACAATGTGTTTGATATTGTGAAATGCATAAGACATGTCTTTTTGAAAAGTTGTGCCAACATTTTTAAGTACAAAAGGTTGTTTACAATATGCAAATGTTCCCCATGGACATATAAATTTTGTCTTCGACTAATCAGAAAGGAGTATATTTATTTGATTGTAAACAAAAAATCCATCCATAAATGAAAATATTTTATTTCCAGCACAATCATAAAAAATTTGGCCGATGTAACTGGTGGGATAATTTTCTTTGGGACAAGCCTTATTAATATCCCTGTAATCGACACATACTCTAATAGTCCCTTCTTTCTTGGTGACTGTAACTATATCAGATACCGAATTTGTTAAGGAAATAGGATAAATAAATATTGCTCGAAGTAGTTTTTCAACTTCATCTTTAATAACAACATATTTTTTCCAATGTATCGAACTTAATATCGGTATAATAGGTTTAGAGTCTGGGTATGTCTTAATTTCATGAATGATAATATTAGGATCAATACCTAGAATTTCTTCATAGGACCAAGAAAAAATGTCTCGGGTTTCCTAAAATATGGCATTGTACATATTGAACTCTTCAATTGAGAAAGAAGCAACTATATGAATCTTTTCAGTTACTCCTGGTTTGATTGATATGTCAATGGGAATTGTCGTAGAAATATTTCCTAAATTTGTCTCAACATCTGAATGAAGAATGGAAATAGTATTTTGATGTTCCTAGACATATTAAATCAAAAATATGGATGGAAAGTCATTTTCGACTATATGAAGGTCAGGTAAAAAAGATGATCGATGATGAAGATTGTCCCATGGTAATTTATCCAATGACAAGATTTCACGAATATTTTCATCAGTTGAAAAAATTTGTTGAAAAGGATCAAGAAAAGATGTCATGGTTGAGCTTTATAAATAATAAAACTCTTCACTAACCACATTCATTTGATTATTATTAGTTGATGAAATGTCTGAAAGCGGTTGTATCGCTACATATGCCGATTCATAGGGACTTTAAGGCATCTCGTCTCCATAATAGTCCATTTGATATTCTAAAGGCACATTCCCTGTGTCATAAAATGGCATTTTGATTGATGTAATCATATTGATATTGGAAATAGTTTGAGATACATTAGGAGTAGGTATAGAAAATGTTCCCATAAGAGTGGAATATTTAACTAGTCTTACCCCAGCATCTTCATAAGGGATAACCATCTTTCCAACATGTTGGATACTATCCGTAGAGGTAGGGTCAGAAGCGAAGTAAGACAACTGGTCGATTTCAACAATATTTCCTTTTTGAGGAAACATGATCATTTGAAAGACTGATGAAACCACAATGGTCATAGCATATGACCAACTTCAACCTAATATAAGGTTGCATTCAATAGGGGAATCAACAACTTCCACCTCAAGCATTAGAGTTTTACCTTCTACCTCTATAGCTAGATCCTAGAGTAATCCAAATGGATGAAAACCGCTTCCATCAAAATATTTAAGAGTCATGGGTGACTGATTGATTGGTGGAGAACCAAGAGTTTTCCAACATGATAAGGACATAATGCACATAGATGCTCCCTAGTCATTTATTATGCAAAAAAATCTCCTAGATTTGACTAAAACATGAACTTGAAAATCCTTTTACTGCTAAAGTCTAGGTACATAATTCTCGAGATAGAAGACAATGAGATTATAATCTTGAGGATCAATTGCTGCAATAGATGATAATAGTAACTTCCACTGAGATGGAAAATATTGAAAAACCTCGAGGGATGAAATTATTGAAGGGGATATGGCTAGATCTTCAACAATATTGTAATTCTAAGTGGCTCCCACATGTGGATTGAAATCCTATTTTCAATGTACACCTTTCGCAGGTGGTTTAATTATAAAATTAGGATCAAGTTTCTCTATGTGTAATGGTTTGGAAACAGGAGGAATTGATACCAAAGGTTGACTGGATGATTTAGTTTCCTTTCTGGTTACATGACCCTTAGGTCCATAGTCTTAAGATCGTGTTTCAATCATGACATGTGACATCATCAGGATATCCGTTGATGAATTTGAAAAACCGATAATTTTGTTGTCTTATGATGGAAAAGGATCTTTAAAGACAGCGGGTGTGGGTGGAGCATTGAAAAATTTGCATACCTCAGATCTATGTGGGCACTCTTTGGTTTAGTGGTCCTCATCATAGATAAGACAACGATAATGAGGTTTCCATTTTTTGTCTAATGATTTAGTTTTTTCTGCATTCTCTTTTGGAGAATTGTTTTTTTATTTTTACCCTTCCCTTTATTTTTATTGTCAAGTGATTTAGCTTTAGCGGCATATGAGTCTATGACGTGAATTTCAACATAATTTTCTAGGTGAATCACATGGAGTTGTGATTGGAGTAGTAGATTTAGATGATTTCTTCTTACTCTTGATGCATTAACTTGTTAGATGCCTATATTACTAATGTAGTCCCTTATTGTTTTTAGTGTAGCCCCCTTATTTTTGTTATTGTACCCGTGTAACCCAAATATTTTTATTATTGTGCCCTTTCACTACTATTGTTAGGTAGTCTAGGATTATAATATGACCCCATCGACTCCTATATAAAAGGAGGTTTTTAAATTTGTATCATCCAAGAATTTTTCATTTATGTAGTGTAAAGGAGGTTTCCACCTCGATGTTGCTTATTTCTAAGGAATTGATATCACTTTTCTTATATTTTTGTATTTGGTTTCATACTATTTGGTATCAGATTTTTTGATTTTAGGGTTTCACTGCTCCAAACAAGTCATCGTGAAATTTTCGGTATAAATTTTGTTCTACAAAGGTTCAGAAGCTAAAATTGTGATCACGCGAAGCTGAAATGTTGAGCAACGTCTTGTAAAACTTCAAATCTTGGTTCAAAATATTTTTGGAGATATGATCTGTGGAAGTTAGGGGTTTTTCAGGTCCCCAAATTACATCTCAAATATGTGACTATGGGAAAATCGTCATAAATCTCGCTCTGAGCATTGGATTGGAATTATGTAAAAAGTGGCCGCAAGTACACATACATTAGTTTCTCTTGTATCAATGTTAGAGCCAAAGGAGGAAACAGTGACACGTGGCATGTCGTACAAGTTTTTTCTATAGAACTAGTTCATTATTAGGTCATTGTGGGAGATTGGGCATAGCTTTTCCTTGAGGAATCCAAATAAGGTCAGACCTATGGCATTCGAAAGCAGCTTTAGAGGGCTACTACAAGTTTGAATTTCAGATATTGAAGATCTGAAATCACATAGATAATTCAGTTTCAATATCAAGCTCCTCGAAAGCAAGAAAAATGTGTGTATCTTTTTTCAAATTACATAAGTCTTGTTTGAAAAATGAGTTTGAATTGATTCCAAGGGAATATTGTAGAATAGGTATCAGTATTAGGTTCTAAAATTCCCCCTAAAAAGAATTTAAACCCATTAAGCATTCAAAAGTCTTTAATGTGACTCATGAAGACGAAAAAGTGCAACATGAGATATCAAAATTACAAGACCAAGAACACCAAATTTTTCTCTTGGAAAGAGCAACAAAAAATGAAATAGAAGATTTGAAGAAAGGCGTGGAAGCTAAGATGGATGGTTTGAAGAAAGGCGTGGAAGTTAAGATGTATGTCATGGAAGCTAATATGGATGGCGTGGAAGCTAAGATCGATGAAAAGGTGAAAGACAACATGGAAAACATGAAGAATAATCTAAAATAAGATATGGAAGGTTTGAAAAATTTGATACAATAAATGTTTCCTAATGGCAGAAACATAGTAGAGGAAACTCATGATGAGAACAAAATAAATGTTAATCATGATTTCAAAAACTCTAATGTTGGTTGGAAGAACCACCATATTCCAAATATAGATATGAGAAATTTTGATGGCAAGGACACCATAACATGGATACTACACATGAGCAATATTTTGATCTCGATAATGTGAAAAACGCACAAAAGGTACGCATTTCATCTTTAAATTTAGAACAAAATACATTTGTATGGTATTGATGGCTATTCTCCCATAAAAAAAATGTCACTTGGTCAATTTTTATGGAGGAAATGATAACACACTATGAGGATACAAAGAGTAACACCTTATTTACCCAATTGATAAATCTCAAACAAAAGGGTTTAGTGGTGGAGCACATTCATGACTTCCAAAAATTGAATATAAGTGTTACTGATATTCCAGAGGAACACAAGATTGATGTCTTCATAGGGAATTTGAAGGATAACATCCAACATGAGGTTCTCCTTCAGGAACTTGATTCATTGGAATAGGCATTCAGGTTGGTAAGAAAAAATGAATGTAAAATTATTGCGAGAAGGAAGCCTACCACTCACATCTATAAAGATGGAAGTGTTGCTACTCCTAGACTTCCACAACTTACAAGGTTGGCACCACAAAAATTTGAAGAAAAAGAGAAAAAGGGATTTGCTACAGTTGTGATAGAAAATACACTAAAGGTCATAAGTGTGTTGAGAAGAAATTATTTTACATATATTGTGAAGAGGAGGAAGAAAATGAGCTCTAAACTTAAAAATAAGAGGACATACAACAAAAAACAACCCTAGAAGAAGAACAAATGTGTTTGACCATTTCGTGTAATGCATTGGCAGTAACTACCACTTTTGAAACTCTCAATATAGAAGGGCATATCATGAAGAAAAAGGTAATAGTGTTGATTGATTCGGGTAGCACACATAATTTTATTCATTGTATGGTGGCAAAGGAATTGAATTGTTTCCTATACCCGACACCACAATGTCAAGTGATGGTTAAAAATGGAGGAGCTATAATTTGCTCTAGAAAATGCCATAATATCAAGCTAACCATGGTGGAATATGTATTGAATAGTGCAATGATTTCCATTCCAATGGGAGGTGTTAATGTTGTACTAGGAGTACAATGGTTATAATCTTTGGGGACGATAGATTTCAATTTTAAAGAACTTTTCTTGAATTTTTTTTCGGAAGGAAACAAATTCGAATTATGGGGTATCTCAGGGAAGCTGGGAAAGATAATAAGCTCTAATGTCATGAAAAGTATTCTGAAGGAAGAAGAACAAGACGTAATTGCACAATTATGCTCACTACAAGTTCCAACATCAAAATAATTTATTTCTCCAGATCTCCAAAAAGTATTGGACAATCATTCCTAGGTGTTTAGAACTCCCAAAGGACTCCCAGCTATTTTTAATCATGATCATGCTATTCATTTAATTCTAGGAATTATTCCTCCAAACATCAGGCCTTACATATATCCTTATGTCCAAAAGAGAGAAATTGAACGCATGATTGCAGAAATTTTGAAGGCTAGTATAATTCAACCTAGACAAAGTTCTTTCTCTGCTCTGGTAGCATTGGTGCACAAGAGGCATGGATCATGGTGCATGTGTCCAAATTATAAGGAGCTCAAAAAAATCACTATTAAAGATAAATTTCCCATTCCCGTCATTGATGAATTATTGGATGAATTACATAGAGAAATTTATTTTACCAAGTTGGATTAGGATATCATCAAATTAGAATGAAGAATGAAGGTATTCTAAAAAAAAAATTTTGAACTCACAACGATCATTATAATATTTTATTCATGCCTTTTGGCCTTACCAATGCACCTTCCACATTTCAGGGGTTGATGAATTCCATTTTCAGACCCTTATAAAATTTCTATTAGTACTTTTTGAGGATATACTAATGTATAGTAGGTCTTGGAAGGATCATGTTCAACACATTGATAGGGTGCTCAAACTATTGGAGGAGAAAAAATTATAAGAAAAAGCATCCAAATGTTTCTTTGGTGTAAAAGAGGTGGAATATTTGGGTCTTATTTTATCTCACGAGGGTGTTAAGGTAGACCATAACAAAATTAAAGCCATTAAGGAATGGAAAGTGCCCAAAACCATAAATCAGTTGTGAGGATTTCTCGGGTTAATAGGGTATTATCGTAAGTTTGTTAAGAATTATGGGAGAATAATAGCACCTTTAACAACATTATTGAATAAAGATGAATTTTCATGGAATCTTGAAGCAACTAAGGCCTTTGACCATCTTAAAGAGGAAAGGTGCCTAGCACCAGTCTTACTTATGCTAGAAGTCACAAAAACCTTTATTGTGGAATGTGATGCCTCCAGAAATGGAATTGGTGTTGTTTTAAAGGAAGAAGGAAGGCCAATTTCTTTTGAAAGATGTCCAATCAAAGGAAAGTATTTACAGAAAGCTATTTATGAGAAGGAAATGTTGGCAATACTACATGCACTAAAGAACTGGCGGCCTTACCTAATGGGAAGATACTTCAAGGTAAAAACTGATCATGATTGTCTTAAACACTTTTTGGAACAAAGAGTATCTTCAGAAGAGCAGAAAAAATGGGTCGCAAATATGTTGGGTTATGACTTTGAAATCATCTACAAAAAAGGGAAGCTAAATGTCATTGCATATGCACTCTCAAGAAAGGATGAAGAGGTGGAAGCATTTGCTTGTGCCATTTCTACTATCCAACGATATTGGATAACAGAAGCAAGGGATGAATGGAGGAAGGATGAAGAAGTGTGGAGACTCATTCAAAAGTTGCATCAAGATCCTAGTACATTTGATGTATTTAGTTGGAAAAATGATTCATTATGGTACAAATATCGCTTATATCTTTGTAATAATTCCCAACTAAAACAAAATATTCTTTTGGAATTGCACACTTCTCCTTTAGGAGGAAACTCAGGATTTTTAAAAACTTACCACAAGGTGAAGAAAGACTTTTTTTGGGATTGCCTTAAATCTAATATTCAAAAGTGTGTGGCGAAATGTTTGTTTTTCCAGAAAAAAAAAGTTGAGTCTTCTACAACCTTTATCCATTCCAAGTCAATGTTGGAAGGAAATTTCAATGGATTTTATCACATGTTTACGTAATTTTGGAGGAAAGAGTGTCATCATGGTGGTAGTTGTTAGACATACCATGTATGCACACTTTTGTGCATTATCTCATCCATTTAAAGAAAGTACATTTGCTACTGCATTTATGGAAACAATTCAAAAGCTACATGGAAATCGAAAGATTATTGTAAGTGACAGAACTCCCATTTTTACTAGAAATTTTTGGACGGAATTATTTTCTTGTTTGGGTACTCAACTAGCTCGCGGTGCATCATATCATCCTCAATCGGATGGTCAGACTAAGATTGTGAATAAATTTTTATAAGGATAACTTTGTTGTTTTGTATCTGATAAAAAAATACAATGGATCAAGTGGTTACCTCTTGTTGAATGGTGGTATAACACTTCCTTCCACACTGCAGCAAAAATGACCCCATTTATGACACTTTATGGATATCATCCACTGCCCATCACATCATATTTAAGAGAAAATTATAAGGTTCGAGAAGTGGAAGATCACATCGAGCATCAACAAGAATTTCTCCAACTCTTAAAGGATAACCTAAATTTGGTACAAAATCGAATGAAACAACATGCAGATCGACGTCGAAGCGAGGGAAGTTTCGATGTAGGACACTGGGTATTTTTACAGCTTCAACCATACAAACAAGTGTCCCTCAAGCAAACTAAGAAGGTTAATAAATTATTACCAAGGTACTATGGTCCTTACAAGGTAATGCAAAATATTAGTACTATGGAATACAAATTGGAGCTTCCCTGTTCTTCGCGAGTGCATCCAATTTTCCACGTTTCATTCTTAAAGAAGGTTATAGGTGAAAAACTTCTACTTCAAACAACATATACAGAACTTGATGAGGAAGGAAAAATCATATTGGAACCTAAAGCAGTCACGGAAACAAGAACTTAACAGCTACGAAATCGATCAATTTCAGAGTATCCCATCAAGTGGAAGAATTTACCCACTGAAGATTCTACATGGGAGGATGAGAATTTTATACAGAAGCATCCAAAGCAACTCAAGCGTTGAGGAAAATTTTGTTTTGAAGGAGAAGGGAATGTTAGATCCTTATATTAATAGTTTAGTCCCTTATTGTTGTTAGTGTAGCCCCCTGATTGTTATTGTTGTATCCTTGCAACCCTAATACTGTTATTGTTGTACCCTTACATTATTATTGTTTGGTTGTCTAGGATTATATTGTGACCCCATGGACTCCTATACATAGAAGGAGGTTTTGTCATTTTTATAATCCAAGAAATATTAACTTATGTAATGTAAAGGAGGTTTGCCCCTCGAAGTGGCTTATTTCTAAGGTGTTGATCTCTCTTTCCTTCTATTTTTGGAGCTCATTTCATAACATAACTATACCGATTACATCATCTGTCACATCAGAAGTGGAAGTATTTTTTGAAAATGGCAACAAGAAATAGTGAAGGAGGCCTCCTGAAAAATCTTTCCTGATCCTAGTTGGAAAGTGATCACCTAAACTAGGTGGGGACCACACATGTGATTTTTGTCGAAAAGTCTATTTTTAGACTATGTCTATTTTTAGACATATGGAGCATGGTCTAGGAGTTGCGAGATGCTATTCTTGGATGATTGGTCAAGTTGGTAAAAATATATGGATAGCTATTTTTAGACATACAAGTCGAAGTCTATTTTTAGATTGCCTGTCTAAAAATAGAACAGTCAAATATTATTAGCCCTTAATAATATTTGGACTATAAACATTATCTTATCCTCTTGGAGCACTTCAGTTCGAGCTACAGATGTGGCACATGCAGCTGGCAGAAGGAAATTCAAATTTCCTAAGGGTTAGTTGAGCTATTGCATGGTTGACTTCAGTTAGGACTCAAGTGGCAGAGTTTGGTGGAGTTGATGAGACAGTTGGTGGAGTTGTGTTCGGTTTAACTTAGTTGAACTAGTTGTATTTAGTCTAACTGATAAATACACTAGTGATGAGTGGTGTGAATGAATTATTAATTAATTCACTAATTATTAACTCATAAATCAACTAAAGAATACATCAGTTAACTGCAGTGCATGGACAGTTCGGTGGAGATCAGTGTTAGAGGTGGGTGAAAGGGTGGGGTCCATATTGATAGACAAATGTCATGGTGACAAAATGACGCTCAGTAGTCTCTTCCCCTCCTTATTGTTCAATGAATTAGGAAGTCAATAACTATTATGATTGCATGGTTAAATTCATCTATTTAATTGAATATTCTCTTAATTTAACAATGTCCCTGGGTTCGTTTCTCACTAGTTCTAGATATCACTGATATTGAAATCATTATTAGAGCACAATAGTTATTTGAAAGAAGTAATGTTCATCTCGACCATGTGTTTTTTTATTCAAGTTAACTATGTGAAAAATCGTGGGTATTTTTTATTTAACTTCTCCACCCATTTCTTCTTCAAAATTGGTAAGATTTTCATGTGTTTATCATTTATATTTAAACATGTATTAACATTTATTTCTTTCTTATCTTGTTCATGTGGTATTAAAATTCTCCAATACCAAAAATATACTCGCAAGGATTTAAAATGTGGAGGATGATTAACTTGTTTTGGGTTCCTCTTTTTTTTCCTTATGGTCCACCACAATATAGAATTATAATTTTTTATGTAGTTACCCCTCAATTTCCAAAATTCTAGTTAATACAGGCATGGTATTCACTCGATATTCATTGATTTGTATGCTTCCATTTACCATTTGTGCCCAAATTTCCACTCATTAATGAGTAATCGGTTTACCCAAATCAATATTTTTAATCCTAGCATTGTCGCAAGAGACCAACCTATAAAATCCCTTCCTTTTACTACGCAATAAATAAATTATATCTTAAGTTTATATTAAAAAATATTTTCTTATAAATTAATACCTAAACAAATGACCTCTAATTTTTGCAGACACTTAGTTATAATCAACTCTAAAGGGTGTGATTCTCTAACATTCTTTATCCCTATTATATATTTTTTCAAAATTTTATTTATAACTTGGAGATACCCCTAAGAAGAGTCATAAACAATAGATATATTATGTTCCAAATTTTCTCATTAAAAAAAAGAATGAGGCGTTAGTCATAGAAAAATATAAAAGTCTAACACTAAGTAGACGAAATAATTCAATTGAGCTACACCTAATCTCCATCATTGGCTGAAATTTACTAACAAATACAATTATTCTGTTAGAAGCATATATCTACCTCGCAACTCATTATTAACTATAGTTGTAAGAAAAATCAGTTCCAACTCTAACAGTATTAGTTACTCAAGTTTATCATCTTGGGAAGATTGATGTCTTTGTTTTCATACAACACTGTTAGAGTTGTACTCGAAGAAAAACTGTCCACCCAACCATTAAATTGATCCTCGAGTTCCCCCTTGAAGAGATTTAATGCCAAAGGAATAAAAAACCTCTTGTGATTCTGGATAAGTTATTCTGTGCCTTACTTCCCTTGTATATATTTCCTTAGTGAAGTCATCCATTCTAATCTCTCCCAACCTAATGGAGAGGCTCTTGTGTTTTTTTTTTCGTTTTCAACAAAAAAAATACCATATATGTTTTCCCTTAAAGCCCTCACTTTTCACCCTTACTGATTGTGTTTTTTTACACTAGGTGATTTAATACATGTTTCCATCAAATCATATTAAACCTTATTAATGAACTCCCAAGAATTTTTAGGAGTGATTTAAGGGAATATTTGTGTCGATCTGATCTGTCAGCCTTGGCTTCTCGATCTTTATAGCAATCTCTTTAATTCTACTATTTATTTCACAAGTACTTTTCATTCTTGTCCTTTTCATTAATAAAATTCATTTATTACATCATCATCATACTTTATTATTTATTCTAAATCTAGTTCATTGTGGCTTTCTGTGTCCCAATAGTTGAATCTAAAACAAAATAATATTTACCTAGAAATATAGGGGTATTACCTTCGGAGACAATGTTTATAGGCCATTCTAATTCCATAAATGTGGATTTACATAGTATTCAATGTTGAGAATGTAAAATATATGAGCCATTCATGTTGGACCATGACTACGAGCACGCCCTAACTTCCATAAAATACTTAGCAAAAAATTCTAGGGTAGACATGAAAAGGGATGCATTTGTCTAGAAGAGACCCAATACAATAAGAGATGTTAATCATGATCAGGAACAACATGTGTTGAAAGGACAACTTGTAAACAAAGGAAAATGGTACTACATTGACAGGTTGGATTAAAAAAAAATAGGTCAATTCATATTAATTGAGAGGTATGTTTTAGATTTAATCAATATAAATATTTTCATCCATATTAGTACCTTTGGGGTTGACAAAATTATAGGAATAAGCTTGTACTTACATCTTAGAGGTAGGTCATAGTTTGGAAAATTATGGTTAAAAAACATTTGAAATATTCTTGGTTCCATTGGAATCTTCAAATTACATTTTTTCTATCAAATTCACACACACACACACACACACACACATACATGATATCTTAGGCACCAAGACATTTTAAACTATGCAAGAATCAACTCATTGACTCATTGCACCAAGAATGTGCAACAATCATCCCAATTAGAGATTTTATGTCAAAGTAATGATTCACAGAGGTTGACCTACATAGCTAACACCATAATATGAGGTGGATGTCATTTTTTCCCCAATTAATTAATCATGTCGGACTAACCACATGTGGACTTTCAAGAAGATTGTAGATGGTGCAAAACCATAACTATAATTCAGAGTCTAGGAGGTCAAAGCAAGAAATGTTAAATAAGATGTAGCCATGAGGGGAAGGTGTTCGATTATATATCATTGTATTTGTTCGATAGAGAGGTATATTAGAAAGAAGAGGGGATAAGATTGCGTAGCATAGTTGTATGACATATTGTATTAGGTAACTTCAACAATAGTACCTCTTTCTTTATATTTTCATGTTCCCATACTAGAGAAAAGAGAGAAGAGTTACCTAACCTGCTAGATATATTTTGTCTCATATAAATTATCTCAATGTATTTTTATGTTCTCCATTTATTTTACATTTCAAATATTCAATACGTTTAAACATAGAACCAGTAATTAAAAAAAATTGGTATCTAAAGGAAATTAACTTTCATAGTAAAGATTTCAGTATTTTATAAGATCCATAAAATGTTCCATCTAAATATTCTAGCAATTTACAAATCACTCACTTTTTCTTCGCAATATATCATCACGCTATTGTGGCAATATATTGTTACTCAAACAATTATGTAATAAGCTGTGATCAAATTAATCCAATAATTCATGTGATGAATACTAAGTTTTATTTATAAACTTTAAAATTCAATAACATTTGTAAGATAGATCTAAGACTTTTGTCACCCATAATTTAGATAAAGGTCTTTGAGATTAATCACATCATTAGGATTTCGTCGACATTTCGAATCATCTAATGTGGTTCATCCTCAGGACAAGGTGAAAAAAGAAACTAATATCATTGAATAAATATTAAGGATGCTTCATTGTCGAGTAATAGTCGTTAAAAGTAGCCGTTATTTGACTAGTTAATTAATAAGATATAATATTAAAAAAATTTAAGATTTTAAGAAAAAATATTAAAGAATAATTTAGAAATTTAATAATTTAATAAAGTAAATAATTTAGACATTTAATAATTTAATAAATTTATTAAATTCTACTTATTATAACAAGGGAAGGGATAAATAATAAAAAGGGGGAATAATGACGCAAGGGAGTATTAGTTTTGTTGTGCTAAATTTATTTTCAGTTTATAAACATGTGCATACTTGTCTCATAACTTGCTCATAACTTTTCTTAAGGATTAGGGATTTTAACCATGAATTGTAGATGATTTTAGTGAATTAGAAGAATGATATAAGTACAAATAACACTGAAAAACCCTATAAAACAGGTAAATAAGTCACCACATAACATTTACATAGCAGGCATGATGAAGTAGTTCACCCCTCTTGGGCTACATTTGCTGGTCCAGCTCCCAATGGCATTTCCACCTTTCATTATGCTCAAAATTTTGCAAACACATGTATTTATAGGCCTTTAATGGTTGTTTTCTCTACACAAAAGGCTCCAGAATGCTCCAATTAGCTATGAATGACTCTTCATTTGCTCTAAATGGGTGAAAATTGGGTCTCCTACTCATTTTACCAATTACACCTAGAAAAGATCCACTTAGTTGCAGCTAATTTGGCAAATTCCGCCATAAAGAATGCACCTCCAAACCTCTTCATGTGTTAAGCACTGCATCTAATTACTACTAGTTGGGTTGGCCACATGCCAGCCCCAAATCACGGCTTACAAACCGTGATGTCGGCAGAACTAAGGCATGAACCATGGTATAAAATTTTAAACTTTGGGTTAAAAGATATGGTTAGCGGAGACCACGCAAAAACACTAACTTTGACCATTGCATGTGACACGTCACAAGCTACTAGCGGATGTTTAACTATTGGAGGTTATAGTTTAATGTTAACGTTGCAAGGTTTTACGTGACCACCTGCAGGACTGTTGCTGGGTTGGGACCGCTAGTGGTCCCCATCCCCAAATTCACTTTGCCATAAAATTTATAACAAACCTGTAGAATTATAATATTAAGTTCTACGTGTAGCTTGGGAAGTTGTGTCATGTGGTTTCTCTGCCAGAGGTTGCACGGTCGAACTCTGCGGACCTTTCCCAAAATTTTAACATGCCAGTTAGAGGACATGTGACAGTCTCAGGGTTGGCCACATGTCACCCCATCATTTGCCCAAAAATAACAATGTACAAACATTCATCAAATAAAGTTGTACCACTTCTCGTCTACTGATTGGCCCATAGAAAAGGAACATCCTTTAGAATATTCCATTTTGCTGACTGTATATCCACCATCCTGACTTAGCATCCCTGTCAAACCTGTCGCAAAATTGACCTGTTTGGGATTTCAATCAAAACGCGATGTATCCTTCATACGACATCAGTTTCTTCAATCGTTCGTGGCGTCGAAATTAGGAAGACGGGATCTACAAAACCGTCTTAGTTTCAACACAATCCTATAACTTTGAATTTTGAGAAAAAATTATGAGCTCGTGATAACTCCTCCCCATTGGGAAGATTTTGGACCCCAAAAGACTTGATTACTTATTCAGTAGATGAGGGTACAACTCCCTCACCTTTCCAACCTCCATCCTTTTTTCCTTTCTTGGTTTAGTGCCTTTGAGCCCAACTCCAAGGTAGTCAACACTTCCCCCCTTGGATGATCTTGTCCTCTTGTCAATAATTGTATCTTCTTTGAGCTCATCTAGAAGTTCTGTAGAGAAATATTCAATAGAAGGTAGCTAAACATCGCTTACTTGATCATCGATCAAAGGTGGCTCATACAAATGTAAGTTTTCAACATTAACAACTAAAAACATTTGCATATAAGAAGGCAAGTCAAGTTGAAATGAATTATTACCAACTTCCTTTATGATCTTGAATAGACCATAGTGAATTGGTTTGAGCTTTTTACCTTCCCCTTGCATCCTTTCTTGGTTAATGTGCAAACATACTTCATCTCCCTCTTGAAACTTGTGATCAACTCTATGTTTGTGATGCCTCTTTTTGTATTTTCTTTTACTTTTCTCAATCCATTCTTGAACTTGTTGATGTATAATCTGAATTTTCTCAATGGACTTTCGAGCCTTATCAATATCATTATGACCATCAATTGAAACATCCTCCCCAAAGATGAAGTATAATGGAGATTTTGGAAAATACCCAAAGCATACTTCAAAAGGTGATGTTGGAGTTGAAGAGTGATTTTCTCGATTGTAAGTGTGCTTAATGTAATGCAATTGATCATCCCACAACTTAGGATGTTTTTTGCAATATCTTCTCAATAGATGCATAATAGTTCTTTTCACCACCACGGTTTGTCCATCAATTTGTAGATGAAAATAAATTGTCTTTTTCGACTTTGTGCCCATCATACTCCATAGATTGGACCAAAAATTCCCAATGAATCTAGAATCCTTTTCACTAAGAATAGAAGTTGGCAATCCAAAATGAACCCAAACATTTTGAAAATAAAGCTCATCAGTTTGTTTAGAAATAATGTTTTTCTTACATGGCATAAGTATACACATTTTACTAAATCTATCCACAACTACATAAAGATAATCATGTTTTTTTCTTGACATAGGTAGACGTCCAACAAAGTCCATGGAGACACTCTCCCATGGCCTTGATGGTAATGGTGTGTACAACCCAAGCTTCCTATTACTAGGCTAACTTTTTGCACACATAGAACAACTTGTTATAAAATGTGACACAATATCTATCATGCGAGGCCAATAGCAATACCTCTGTAGATGCGCCACTATTATTCTTACCCCAAATTTTCCAGCAATAAGAGATGAATGAGCTTCTCTCATGACACTTACCCTCTCTCCTTGTTGTAAACACAACTTACCCAAATGAAACAACAAATTGTTATGCATGTGATAATATTTTTCTTCAACTCGATTCCCATCACTCAAACTAGCATAGACATCTTGAAAATCAACATCATGTGCATATTGTTCTATGTAACTCTCATGTACAATAGAATAAAGTTTGAGTAAAGTAGATGCACTAATGATTGGTCTTCAAAACATATTAACAAATTTATTGAAAATACCTTTCTTGTACCTTATAACCAAGTGAAACTGTTGAGGAAATGCCATGTATTGATCCTCAAGATTACCCTCTCTTTGATAGTTTTACCACCTCATTCCATCATTTTTCCATAAGATGACAAACCCTAATCAATGGAAAATGATTATTTCTGTTTTAAGTATGCATTTAAATGATTTTCATATTATATTTTCATGATTTTTCTATTTGGATAAGTTTTTGCAATTTAGCTACGGAATGCAGCCTGTTCTGCAGCTAACTGTGTGCTCCATAGCCACTCTTATGGTTTACCAGGTTCCAGGTGTCAGCTGAGGAATCAGGCCACATGGGTGTTTCTAGAATCATGCCTACATGGATTCTGTCCTACTCACATGGTCCATATTGACATAAAAAAGATCCTAAAGTCAAAATATGTTACCTGCAGGAGTAGGACTCCTGATTTTCTCTTCATAGCAAATCATGAGTCCAACAACCCTCTTTCAATTGCAATTTGAGATTAGAAACTTCTATCTAGTTTAATTCAGAATCAGTTATGTAGTTTCCCTTTAAATATTGGTTCTGCATAATCGAGAGACAGTAAGTACAATTCAGATTTCTAAGTGGATACTCTATTTCCAGACTTTGTTTTCATCATAATAAAGAAGTTCAATTTTCCATTGGTTGTTTGATTGCACCTTTAACAAGCTAGGAGTTCAACCACATGAGTTGCAGAGGGCCCCTGCTTCTAAAGGAGGCTTTTATAGTGTTTTCTATTTAGATTTCCTTTACTCTGTTTCAGCAATTCCTATTTATGCTTCATTTCCAGTTTTCAAATAGTTTAATGATAAATTACAATTGTGCAGACTTACTCTTCCAAGACATTTCATGGAAATAGAAACTTTGTTTTTTGAATTAAGGATTGAAGTGCTTAGAAACCACAGTTTTTTAGTTTTATTGTTATTGTCTTTTATTTCCATTAGAAAAGAGTTTTCAATTGTTGTGTCAACAGATGTTTATGAAAGTCATTTTCAATATGATAATCCTACATTAAATGATTAAATATATCACAAATACAGTATTTCAATTTATCTTTCTCATTGTAATTTTCTTTCCAAAGACTAAGGCATAATGGATTTCTCCCAAGGCATCTCAAGAGGTTAAATACTTTACAATTGAATGTTGCAGACTGGTGAATTATACATTAGTTGATTTTAGTTAAATCTTGCATGCTTTTACTTTCAAGACCCTCACTTAATTGAAAACAATAATCTTCCTAAAAAACACTCTGAAGGAATTGATCTAATCAAGTTTCAAGTTGGGATGGTTGAGTTATTAATGGAATGCAATTTCTAAGTTATTCATTTGGAGATTTTGTTAGTTCTCTAGTTCAACAGGTGTAATTAGTTACCTAACATTATCTCAAGAAGATCACTCTTTACAAATTGAATAATTAAGACTAACTAAACATAAATTAGAAGTTTTCATTACATTTCTTGCTTTTTATTTTAGACATTAGGGAACTAAACTATAAGCAATTGCTAAACTCCATCTCAACAGGGTCATGCCTAACAATTGAATGTTGAAGTAACCAAAGGTACAATAGTTTTTAATTTTCAGCCTTCATTTAAGATAGGCATTGTAATTCTCAATCTTACTTTTAGAAATAGATCCATGGATTAGGACTAATCAAAAGATTTTGTAGATGCTTTGATTCCAAAAATAAGTCTTAACTAGCCCTTAGTTTTTGGTTTGTTTTTATGAAAATTAGATTAGTTTTGGTACACTTCCTTTTCTTCCTTCTAAAATTCATTTAGATTCACTTAATTCTTTCCATAGTTTCAGATTAACCATCCTTAGATCTCAAATAATAACACCCCCACCCCCCCCCTCCGAAAAACAACATAAAACAAAAAATAACGAAGTAAGGAATAGGTTGCTTAAGGACATATAGTGCACCACACTTCATCAGTTTAGTAGCCCTGGTTGATAATTAATGAAAGAAATTTAGGACACCAAAATGAATAAACACCATCCACCTGAAATGTCTTCATTGCTGCAATTTTGTTTGTGACTGAAAATACTGTAATGGTTTGTGATTGGTATGCACAATCATCTATTTACCCATCAAGAAGTGTTTCCACTTCTTCACACTTTGTACCAACACATATAGTTCTTTTTCAAATCTATGATAATTTTTCATAGCACCATTAAATGTTCCAGAATGAAAAGCGATAGGCTTACCATGCTGCAAAAGTACTACGCCCATGCCATAATCACTAGGATCAGTTTGTATCTCGAATGGCTATTTCAAATTTGGTAATGCAAGGACTCGAGCTGAACTGATCTTGTATTTTAAAGCTTCAAAAGCTTGATGTTGTTTTCCTCCCCATTCGAAGCCTTTATTCACACTTGTCACTGCATGCATAAGAGTTGCGATGGAAGAAAAGTTAGCAATAAACTTTCTCCAATACTAAGTTGCACCTAAGAAACTTCTTACCTCAGTTACTATTTTGGGTGTGGGCCAATTCACAATGTATTCCACTTTAGAAGGATCAATCCTCAACTCTCCTCCTCCTACAATATGTCCCAAATAAACCAAAAAAGTCTTTAAAAACTCACACTTTGACACTTAAGAAACAATTTCTCTGTCTTCAAAACATCAATCACTCTATTCACATGAAATACATGTTCTTCTATTGTTTTGTTGAAAATCAATATTTCATCTAAGTACACAATCAAAAAGTCATCAAGGAATGAACGCAAAACATTATCCATAACATGCATTAAATTTTGCAGTGCATTATACAAACCAAATGGCATAACTAACCACTCAAAGAGTCCTTGTTTGGTTTTGAATGCAATTTTCCATATATCACTTTCTGCAATTATTACTTGATGATATCCACTTCATAAATCTAACTTAGTGAAAAACTTTGCTTCTTTCAGCTAATCAACCAAACCATCTATCCTTGGGAGTGGGTAATGATTCTTTACCGTAATCTTGTTCAAAACTCTAAAGTCTAGAAACATGCGCCATGTCCCATCCTTCTTTGGAATCAAGACTATGAGTGAACCGCATGGCGAAGTGCTTGGAATTATGATTTCTTTGTCCAACATCTCCTTGATTTGCCTCTTTATTCCAGCACTCTCCATTATTTTCATGCGATACATACCGATGTTTGGAAGAGGACAATCTTGCTGTAACTAAATCTTAGGTTGAATCTCTCATTTTGGAGGCAATCTTGTTAGCTCCTAAAACATCTCATGATGTGCATTAACTACATCATATAAATCTGATTTCAACTTTAGATCTCATCCCTCAAATGATTCGTTATTAACATTAGATTTAGGCTTAATCGTAAGAAGAAAAATATTCTTACTTGAATTTACCAGCCTCTTGACCTGTCTAACATTTACCATGGAAATGTTTGTCTTCTTATGATGTGCTCTAACAATGTACTCCTTTCCATATTTGAATAAATGATATTTGTTGTCATGGCGATGGAAGATCACTTTCCTATCATACAACTAAGGAATCCCCAACACAATACCTGTTATGTCAAGTGGAACCAGATCAAATTGAACTGTGTCAACAAAATTTGCAGTGATTGCAAACCGCAATATGCATTTCTTTGAAACCTGTAAATTTCCATCCTTACAAATACAACCCAATGGATATGGTTTTGGATTTGGCATGGTCTCAAGGTTAATTTTCTTCAGAAATTCTTCAGAGGTTAAGTTTTCTTGTGATCCACTATCAAACAATGTGTCAATCTTGGTATGCTTGGATATGGCCCTCACATGAAACAGTTCAATTCTTTCTTCTTCATTTGGATCATGTATGTGACAGTTTGATGTACTAGTATTTGGTTTAGTTTCAATTTATTTTCCCTTCATGTTCTTCAATCCCATGGCTGTAATCTTAGATTCATCACCTGAATCATCTCCTAAATCATGTTGAGTTGTAGCTACAGTTTTTTGTTTCCGTTTGTTATCGTATTTCTTGGGCCTCATTTCACGATGTAATTTCCAACAATGAGTTTCATCATGGCATTCTTTTGAAGAATTTTTCAAACCAAATTTTCTCCCTCTTTCTTAATAGATGATTTGTTTTTGCTTTTACCTTTTGAGGTATTCTCTTTTTTTTTACTCTTAAAAGGTTTCTTCCTACCCTCTTTAGAAATGGTCTTCCCTCTAGCTTCTAGATGTGTGGCATGAAAACATCTAAACTTGTGGGGTTAAACATGAGAATAGTATGTTTAGGTAGCTATGTAAGCCTCCTATGTACTTTAGCAAAGAATCTTGGCTTTGAAAATATACCACTAATAAGAGAGCTCTTCTCCTAAATTCTTGGGTGTATTCCTACACATTTCCCCCCTTCAATTGCCTAAATTTTTTCGAGCTCATTATGGATTTCTGCATATGAGCTAATGGATAAAATAATTTTCTTATTGCAGTAATGAAATCTGACCATTATAGAATAATCTTACCATGTTTTTTGATCTCCTCCTTTGTCTTGGCTTCCCACCAAACAAGTGTTGCACCTTCCACTCCCAATGAAGCTAACTGGATTTTTGTATCATCATCTTGAAGGTTTTGGATTCTCAAATATACCTCCAATTTCCTAATCCAATTATCAATCTTTTCTGCATTGACTTCACCATTAAACATTGGTAATTCAAACTTAACATCAAGTTTTAAAAAATGACTTTTACTAGTGTTCTTTGACTTGTGTTGCTGATGCATTGAAGAAGAAGTAGAGGACGATGATGATGAGGGTGAGGATGATGGCTCTCCATTTCCTCCATTTCCCCCATTGCCCTTCTTTGACTTATCTTCATCATTATGACCTCCTGAATATCCCCGTCCTTCCTTATGAAGTTTAGATCCTTCTCCTTCTAGTCTCACATTCCTTTCTTGATAAAGGATTCTAACCACCTTAGTCATGTCAAGGAATGCTTTCCTGAACACTCTTTCTTCCTCTTTGGGATCAACTTCTTCATGGATTTATCCTTCTCTATGAGACATACTTAATGTAGGTTCTTCTTCCTTAGGAGGTGAACTAGGCAGCAGATATTGTGGAAATATTGCTCTCCTTTGCTTTGTCTTCTTGAGACCCTTCTACTCTCACCAATTTTCCTTCTCCTCTTTTAAGCTTGAGCCTACTAACGATCTAAAATATTGCAAAGAATTAAAAAATTATTTTCACAAAATAACACTAGACAATAAACTCTTGCTCTTATACGAAACTGATCTGAAAAGACTGTATTAGTTTTGCTCTGCTAAGTGTTTTTTCAGTTATAAAACATGTGCATACTTGTCTCATAAGTTTTCTTAAAGGATTGAGGATTTTAACCATGAATTGTAGATGATTTTAGTGAATTACAGGCATGAAATAAGCACAAATAACACAAAACAACAACGTAAAACAAAGAAATAAGTCACCACACAAAATCTACATAGTAGGCATGATGAAGCAATTCACCCCTCCTAGGCTACATCTACCGGTCCAGCTCCCAATGACCTGTCCATATTTCATTATGCTTGAAATTTGGCAAATACATGTAGTTAAAACCCTCTAATGGTTGTTTTCTCTACACCAATGGCTCCAGAATGCTCCAATTAGCTAGGAATTTCTCTTCATTCACTCTGAAAGGGCGAAAATTGAGTCTCCTACTCATTTTCCCAATTACACCTACAAACGCTCCACTAAATGTGGAGGACTCCACTTAATTTGAGTCAATTTGGTAAATTCCACCATAAAAAAAGTGCCTCCAAACCTTAGCCAGTCTTAACCACCGAAACTAATGGTTAGTCATTGGGGTGGCCACATGCCAACCCCAAACCACGACTTACAAACCGCGCTGTTGGCAGAACTAAGGCATGAACCACGGGATAAGGTTTTAAACTCCGGGTTAAAAGATATGGTTAGCGGAGACCGCGTGGAAAAAATAACTGTAATCGTTGCATGTGACACATCGCAAGCTTCTGGTGGATGTTTAACTGTCGGAGGTTACGATTTAACATTAACGTTGCAAGGTTTTATGTGACCACCCACAAGACCGCTAGCAGGTTGGGACCGCCGGTGGTCCCAAACACCCAATGCACTTTGCCATAAACTTTATAACAAACCTGCACACTTATAATGTTAAGTTCTACATGCAGCTCGGGTAGTGGTATCATGTGGTTCCTCTGGCAGAGGTCACGGGGTCGAACCCTGCGGTCCTCTCTGAAATTTTTAGCATGCCAGTTGGGGGACACGTGGCGACCTTTGGGATGGCCATGTGTCACCCCCTCATTGGCCCAAAAATAAAAACGTAGAACCATTCATGAAATGAAATGGTGCCACTTGTCATCGACTAATTGGCCCGTACAAAAGAAATATTCTTTTTTGCTGGCTATACATCCACCATGCTGACTAGGCATTCGAGTCAAACCTGTCACAAAATTAACCTATTTGGGATTTTGATTAAAACATGATATCTCCTTCATATGACATCGTTTTTTCAAACCATTCACAATGCCGGAATGAGGAAGAGGAGACCTACACAACCATTTTGGTTTCAACCCAATCCTGTAACTTTGAATTTTGAGAAAAGTTTATGAACTAATGAAATAATCTTAAAAATTTTAAGGTTTAAATTTTTAAGTTTTTAAGAAATATTATTAAGAAGGTTAATAAATAATCTAGAATAATTAAAAATCACTAATATAATACAATGCTTAAAAATCAATTATTAGAATAAGTGGAGAAAGGGAACTTAAAGACCTCATACTCTGAGAGGGACCATGGTTCTAGGGTTCTACCGGACTCTTCATCACCCCACAGTTCTCATATTTTGACGAAAATACTATGTTTGTTTCAAAAATGGTAGTTTGAGTTTGGTTACACAACCTTCCCCTACATTTCTAGAATGAAAATGTGTTAGAAGGAATTTGGAACACCATTGGGAAATATATCAAAACAGATACACAGGGATTGGAGGAAAGGATTTATAGTTTCACATGCATTTGTGTGGAAGTTGATCTCAGCAAAGGATTACAGGAAGAAAATATGGACACAACATCTAGATTATGAAAATACAGCTTTCCGATGTAGAATCTGTAGAGAGACTAGACACTTACAAAACACTTGTCCAGATGCAAAAAAAAAGATAACCAAAAAAATAAGAGGAATGGGAAGGCTCCAAAAGGGTGGAAATTTTCCTCTTATGATCCAGAGGAAGATGTAGAAGAAGAAGTGGTCGAACCCACCCCTAATGAGACCGAACAAACATGGAAAAAACTCAAAGTACAAAGGAACACAACACAATATTGATTTGACCTGCAAAAATTCCTCGAAAAGCCTGTAAATGAGTCAATAGAAAAGGTCAATGATGGGACTAAAGGGCATCGTTTATTAGATACCTCAAATTCACACAAGCTTAATGGGAACGCATGGGACAAAATCAGCTCACATTTGTTCCCCCTACACCATCACAAGGGGCAGGTGAATGGCTGAGAAGAAGAAAGGGATAAGAACTTGATTTTTTTCCAATGATGTATTTTTAGGAACCTTGTATGTTTTATTGAATACCACTCTTGGATGGATGCTGGACAACTACCTACTAATGCAACAAGTAATTTTATTTTCATTAATAGAATTACGAATTTTTCCCTGGAGGAAGGAACGAGAAAGGGTATATATATATATATATATATATATATATATATATATATATATATATATGATAAATAAAAGGTAAAAGAAACAAAATTATAATATAAAATAGAAAAAAAGAAAATTATATAAAAACAGTAACCAAAGAAAAAGAGAAAAAGGATAAAGAAAAGAGAGGAAAATTTAAAAAAAAACTGGCAGGAATAAAACTAGAGAGAGAAGAAATAAATAAAGACAAAAGGCGAAAGGAACCCAACGCAAAGAGGAGAAATCGCCTTGAGAGTGTCAGAGTCCAACTCTTACTTAATTTCCATCCATCATCTATGTTGAGATTCTTAGGATGCCTTTCAACTTCAATAGCCTCCCTCAACTTCCTGTGATTGAAATGATCCACATTAGCGATGACTTTAGAGTCTTAAATGCATACATGGTGACACAATTTCTCAGCATGTTCCACAAGAGCAGAAGTGCGGGATCTATTGTGCCTAATGTCTGCATCATGCTCCTAGATTCTTTATTTAATGGATCGACCAGTTTCACCAATATAGGGAGTACCATAGGAGGAGGGCACCATATAAACCCCTTTCAAGTTTGATCCTATAGACCCAAAGGACTTGAAAAGGGTTTATATGGTGCCCTGCTTGTGCGGTACTCCTTATATTGGTAAAACTAGTCGATCCATTAAAGAGATAATCTAGGAGCATGTTGCAGACATTAGGCACAATCAATCCTACACTTTTGCTCTTGTAGAACATGTTGAGAAATCGTGTCACCATGTATGCATTGAAGACTCCAAAGTCATCACTAAGGTGGATCATTTCTATCATAGGAAGCTGAGGGAGGCTATTGAAATTGGAAGGCATCCTAAGAATCTCAACGAAGATGATGGATGGAATGTAAGTAAGACTTGGACTCCAACCCTCTATAGGTGATTTTGCCCCTTTGAGTTGGATTCTTTTCGCCTTTTGTCTTTATTTCTTTCTTCTCTCACTGATTTTATTCCCATCCCTTTCTTTTTAAATTTGCCTCTTTTTTCTTCAACATTTTCTCTTTTTCTTTTGGTTAGTGTTTTTATATAATTTTCTTTTTTTCTATTTGATATTATAATTTTGTTTCTTTTACCTTTTATTTATCCAATATATACACACACAGATATATATATATATATACCCTTTCTCTGCTTATTATCATAATTTTTTTTAATCATTTTTTATATTAATCATTTTTAAGTATTTAGTAATATTTCTTAAAACTTTTAATATTATATCTTATTAACTAACTTTTTAAACAATGGCTAGTTTCTATTACTTGGCAATGAATCATCCTTACTATTTATTCAATGAAATTGGTTTTCTTCACCTTGTCCGTGAGGATTAAAAAAATTAATTAATATATATTAAAATAATTACAATTCGTCTTCAGAGAAACTCACTATTATCTTTCTACCAAATAATTAAAATGTATGTTCCATGAGAGTTACCATAAATTTTTTTATATACTTTCAAAATAATAAATAATTAATATTTTAAAAATTAAATAATTAATATTACAAGAATTCCTCCTTTTATATATGAAAAAAGACAAGGTTAAAATTAATACTAATATTAAATAATATGACATGTCCATATGATTACTTATTAATACATTAAGTGTATTATTATAATTTTATATATATATATATATATATATATATATATTTATTTATATTGGAGTTGTCTATTTAACCAGAGGAATTGTCGAGATTGTCAAAATTAGCCGGAAGTAATTTTTAATTTTTTTTTAAATCTTGTTATAGCAATGTTTGAATTATATTTTTGATGGTGGAAATGAATTCAGCACCATCAAAAGCCTCTAAAACATCCAAAATATTGAAGCTTAATAAATATAACCTAGATTTACAAAAATCTCTGTCCAAATTTTACCGAATTTCAATGATTTCAATGATGACGCTAAAGCCGACCTTTCCTAATTTGTTTATAAGAAAATTGACTATCAAAACTTACTATAAATTTGTGTTGCAAATCAGGAAATATTCACAAATCTTCGCCTCTCTCAGTTGATCTCGTTAAGGTATAAATATGGAAATGCAAAATGCCGCTCTGTTTTGTTCACGGTGGAGCGAATCGTCGGATCTTCAAACGGAAATATTAGCTCGACTGCCAGTGGAATTTGTTTATAGGTATCGGATCACCTGCAAGCAATGGAATGAATTCCTTTCTTCAAGCTACTTTCTAACAAAGTGGGGTGAGGCGCCTTTGAATGGGCAGCAGCCACGGCTGGTTCTGTGCAGCACAAATCCGAGAATGCCATCTATGGCTTTCTGTTTCTATACACGCACCTGGATTAAGTCCTTTACGTTTTCTTTCTTAGAGGACTGGATACCACATCACTTTGATAATGGAATGGTGGGTATGTATTGCCCAAGATCTGTGGGAGGACTCATCTTGGCCACTGGAGTCGATCGCTACAGAAAATGGTCTGATAGGCTATGCAATCCATATACACGGGCATTCGTTGATATTCCGTGGCCACAAACAGGTCGCTACCACACTAAATGCATCGTTGTTGACGAGAATAATAATCAGAAATCTGATAATGCATACAAAATTGTGTCCTTTGGGCACTTTCGGCCAGGTAGAATAGATGCAATTTTTTTCCCTCAAAGCCAGTTGCTGGAAATTTATGAACCTTCCCAAAAGACATGGAATGTCGCTGGATACTTCCCTCTGGATTTAATACTAAACCCAAGCTCCCAACTTGCTTTCTGCAATGGATCGTTCTACACTCACTCTGGTGCTTGGATGGAAGCCGAGGAAACTAAGGGTATCGTCTGTTTCACCATTCCAAAACAGCAAAATGGTTCGGATGTAGCATCGAAGGCCATTCCCTTGATTTTTGTGCCCTTCCCTGAACGGAACGGCTTCCTCTATCGTTCGCCATGGATGATCACCTGCGGGTCGCACCTACTGTTAGTCGGAGCAAAATATATGCCTCCCCAATCAAAACAAGTTGGAGGAGAAGGGAAGGGCATTATGTTTAATTTGTGGGAGTTAAACATTATTCTGTGGGAGTTAAGGATTGAGGAGCGCCATCCGGTGCGTTTGTCAAACACTTCGTCCTGGAAATGGGTGGATATTGCGCGAATGCCTTCCTTGCTTCGCAGAAATTGGATGAAGAAGTTTTCCTCACGTGAGGAGCTGCGAATTCTCAGCGATTTCTGCATTAGAGTGGGAGATTACGTGTGTTTTGTACCAGCATTCAGAAGGTTATATTCAAAAGATGTGGTGGAAGTTTTTGCTTATAATCTACGTAATAACGAATGGAATATGCTTCCAACCTGTCACAAAACGCACAGTTGCTTGGAATTGGGTACCGGCCGTTGTGATCACACTTGTGATCGGGGATCTTACACAACTATACCCTTTTTACCAAGTCCTCGTAGGAATGTTTAGCAAGACAGTTTGTACTGGTTTAGTTTTAAATGTTTGTTAATAAATTGCACTACAGTCTGTAGTGGTGTGGTTATAAATGTTTCTTAGTAAATTGTAGTTATTTAAAGTTGAGTATTAAAGAAGTTAACTGTTGTATTTGGAAAACGAGGATTTTTAAAATAATTGAGAAGGTTATAAGTGCAAGTTGTTGCCTATAGGCTTCCCACCTCTAACAACACACAATTGCTTCTAATTGGGAACATTTCTGATCGGGTATCTTGCAGAGCTGCAGCCTTTTTAGCAAGCCCTTCCTGTGAACGTTTTGGTTATAACAATGTTGGTTAATAAATTCCGACGTTTTGGTTATAACAATGTGCCTTGATAAATTGCAGTTCTATACTTATTTAAAATTTTCTAAGCTAGTGTTAGTGGTTACAGATAACCAAATAGAAAAGTGATTATAGATAAAGAAAAATGGTAAAGAAAAAATAAATGTTGATATAGTTGAGTATTTTAAATTTAAAATCAATTATAATAATTGTTTTGGTTTTTTTTTTTTTTTGGGTTGTGTTTCATTAAGTTGAGGGCATGAGATATCATGAAAAATGTTTCATTGTAAGAATGGTTTACAAGGAAATGAATTCTAATAAGTTTTGTGCACTATGATTATTTTTCTATTTTTAGGAAACAATAAAAAGTTTTTTAGTAGTTTCTACTAGAAATAAAAATAAAATAAATTAAATGCATTTGAATTTTGATATGCAGATGTAAATATTATGTGAAACAAAAAGATTATCTTTCTACTAATTTTTATAGTAAATTATATATTCATATTTTTAGAATGATACAATAGAATGTTAAATAATTTGTATGGAAAGCTAGAGAGATCTAAGGATATGTTCCTTCAAATCATGTGTATGGTTGCATGATCATTGTGTATTGTTCTTAGAGTTTAGCTCTCACACAACATCCCATGTAGTGCATTTCTAGTTGGTCTATTAACTCAATGAGTCCTATTTACAATTGTTTTCACTCTTATGTAGCTAGAAATATGATTTGTTTACATCTTGAAGGAAAATCTTCTATTATTGTGACTTGTATAGAAATTCTTATAAATTCTATTATACTCCTGACAAGTTTAATAGAAAAAAATCAAAGTATAATAATGCTAGTGTTATATTTACTTAAACTAAATGAGGACTTTTAAAAGTTCTCAATTTGGATTCATGTCTTATACATCTAACTCTACTTTAATTTTAATACTACAAGGAAAAACCAATTAAAGTAGAATAATGTTGATGTTATATTTATATAACTAAATATCATTAATTTGGTACATTAAGAACAAATTTCATCACCCTAAACCAAAAAACACTAAAAAGTGTTGGCCTATAAAAACTAATAATACTAAAAAAAGTGATCATCAGGTCCAACTACAAGACAAGAGTTAATCACGTGAAACCAAAAAACACATTTTTTTTTTTTTTTTTTTAATAATAATAATAAAAGTGAACATTTAATAAGTCTATGACAAGTTACAAGAGAAGCAACTTTTCTTAGTAATATAGATGAGGAATATGCAATGGTTATTTAGGATTCTGTGATTTTCATATGAATAACTTAGTTGAATTTAATTTATTGGTGAAAATAGAAGATGTTTAAACAAGGCAATTGGTTTGTGGTCTTGTTCATGAGGATTGTATTGGAAGCACTTTTTCCCTTTTTTTGAAGGGAGGGTTCTTTCTTGAATGGAAAGAGTTCTATGTTGAAAGCTCTCTTTCCATCTGATCTTTTGGGAATGAAATGCAATTTTAAGAGAATATGCAGATGTAGGTAAAAGTAGCCTTGATTTGAATGAGGATTATTTGTATCCCATTGATGATTTGATATCTAAAAATATAGATCAAAATATGGCTAAGGTTTTGAAACCCGCCCTAACATTTTCTATTATATTGTTTTTTGAATACTTTTCATTCATGACATGGAATCCAACATTTTTTAATATAGTTCGAGGTATATTCATTTGAAAATAATTTTGAAAATAGCAGCTACACAAAGTATTAGAATATTGTCATGCATGAAACTTGTTAATTAGATAATGATACATCTATTTAGATAATGAAATAATGATTTATTTATATATGTGAGTCCATAGGGATGAGATAGATATTCAAGGGGATTTAAGAAATCTTATAATGTAGCAAATTTTTTGATGGAGAGAGCAAGTTTTTCCAATTTTGTTATGACCATAGTGTTCTTACAAACAATGAATTAATAAATAAGGAGGAAATGTAAGATTATATTTGAAGACATAATCTTCTGCAAATTTTAAAATTACTTTGGTTTGCTCTATTAGTTTATATGTTTGTTCCAATAGTTTCAATAAGTAAAAATACATTTGAAACATAGGTTTCCAAAGCAGCCATTGTAGAAATTCCTAGAATTTTTCATTGAAGTGACCATATGAAGAGTAACTTATAAAATAATTCCTAGGTATCTTTAGTTGCATTACCTTATATTTGAAAGATATTTTTTTTAGGTTTTATGTACTTCATTTCTATCTTATACATTTATTTGTCTCTTAAACATAAACATATGTTTAAACTATTTCATACCATGAGCCCTTTTATGTGCATCCATCTAGAGGGTGCTATGCATGTATGGCTTAGAAAGGGAAGCTTTAAGGGTATTGTCCTTTCACCAACCCACACGCTTGACTCTCAACCTGAATACTACCTAGGTTGCCCCTTTAGACATAAAAAACTCTTCTAGTGATGCATACCTCCTAGTGGAGAAAGGTTGTTGGAATAGTTCATAAGAATAACTTATGCTCACTAGCCTAATAGAAGCCCACACATAGAGTGGAGTGAGAAAGTGAAAATTGCATGCACTTACTTTCTTTAATGCATGCTTATTGCCAAATGGGCATGGGAAAATCCACCAATATTAACAATGGAGTCATGAGAAAGACAAGTCACCCATTGCAATAATAGATAAAAATAAGTGATGAACTACACAAGGAAGATCATCAGGGGATCATGAAAGACATGGTATGTAACCCCATACCATTCTTAAGCATCTACTATAGTGTTGTGAGTCTATTTGAGATTACAATTGCTACAATGAAGAGCCACAACCATTAAATTCAAGAATAATATAATTTATATAAATTTCATCTATAATTTAATTTTTTTATGTATGATAAATAGATTTAAATAAATTGTACATCATAAGTATTAAATATCCCAACGAATTTCATCCAATGAGAAATTCAAGTAAATAAATTCTAAAATATTAAAATTAGTTTTAATTATTGAAATAAATAATATAAATTGAATCATTTCTAGAATCTTTGGTAATATGGTAAATAAATAAACTACCAAAAGACCGTTAACTACACTAGAAATATCTAGTCCTTTAGTAGTAGGCACAAACTAATAAGTATTTTTACCATGTTGGAATTTACATTTCAATGAACATTACTTTATTTTTTTATTTAATACAGTAACACAATTGTTCTTAATTGGAAAACCACTAGGAACTCACAAAGTATGGGGATAAATATTGGAGAAAATATAGTTTTTCTCAATATTCAAAATAGCTAAATAGATTAAATTGAAAACATCGACAATTAATTCAGTAGAAGCCAACAAAAATGATAATTGTGTATATCAAGAAAAATTTAAGTTTTTATGGATAGAACTTCTATTTAGTCCTATATATACTCTATTTAGCATTGAAACTACAATTTAAAGAATGAAAAATAAAACTTTGTGTTTCACACTCTAAAGAAGTTTACACATAAATAAACTTTACCTTTCTCTACTCATGTTAGATTCATAATTTAAATTAATATATGTAACAAACCCAATTTTCCCAATCTTTTTCACCACAATAAAATGAATCTAACAATATTAGAGACAAATTCCTAGCATTTGTCTCTAATATTACCTGTTTAGGTCCTCTAAACCATAAAAACTCATATCCTCTTAATGTTTGGACAAGACGTATGAAATAATAATTGGGAGTGATAGCCCCAATGCAGTTTTGTTGGGAAGGATAGATATATCTTGAATGAATATTGTTGTATTAGGTTTATAATTATACTTATCTTGATTATAGGAATTTTTATCTGCCTCCATGACGCTGGGGCTTAAATTTCTTTACATGGAGATTTGTTTACCCACTATAAAGGTATTAATGATAGGTATGTTTGATTCCACCATCTTATCTCCATTATCATACCTATAAATATATGTTAACTAGTATTATTTTGTCTTGATTTAATTTCGTTGATTGATGCAATAATAAATTAAATTCATTTCCCCCAACCAATACAAATATTCTATATAAAAAACTTCATAAATATATTAATTTTTACCCATGTGATGACTACTTTCCCATAGTTCCTACCATTAAAGTGAAATATATGCATGGCTTTATTATCGTTTCCCCTAACCTTATGACTAATTGGATAACATTCCCATGCGTATGATTGTATCTACTTCATAAATGGCTTGGGCCATCTAGTCCTATGCACCCCATTTCAAAGTCAAATGAGTAAGTATGGGTAATGTTATTCATTTTTCTATTACACCTACATGTCTAGGGGTATTCATGATGAGACAAATGTTATGTTTTATTGTTAGATAATCGTATTCTGCATGCTTGGTTAGTTTTCATGTTGTCTTTTTTCAATAAAATGACATTAATCTTCTATGTATTATGATCTTAGTATTTTTTTTTATGTACACCTATTATTTATGAAGGTTATGCAACAACTATAATCTGGATTGTACACTTTTTTTTTGGAAGTTTAATTATTCAATAAGATATTTTCGTAGATGAATGTTTTTCGGATTAATCATATCATTAAGAGTAGGCTGACATTTCTAACCAACTATTGTAGCTTATTAGAAAGAAGAATGTTATGCATTTTTATATTACACCTACATGTCTAGGGGTATTCATGATGAGACAAATGTTATGTTTTATTGTCAGATACTCGTATTCTACATGCTTGGTTAGTTTTCATGTTGTCTTCTTTCTATAGAACGAGATTAATCTTCTATGTATTATGATCTTAGTATTTTTTTATGTATGCCTATTATTTATGAAGGTTATACAACAACTATAATATGGATTGTACACCTTCTTTTTTGGAAGTTTAATTATTCAATAAGATATTTTTGTAGATGAATGTATTTCAGATTAATCATATCATTAAGATTAGGCTGACATTTCTAACCAGCTATTGTAGCTTATCAGAAAGACATTCATCTACATTATATATAACTAAAATCTTAAATCTAAAATTATCATTGTGTTTACCACCACATGAAGGCAATGTGATTGCCATATTATTGATTCGAAGGTCATGCAGTAGCGTTTGCATCGTGGAAATGCTGTATTACACATTGAACGATTGCAATTAATCCCTAATTTGATTTTTTGATGTGATGTTTCACTATCCACCCTCTTCAAGATGGCATCACTGCACCGCTGGATGTTTCTGTTTGATGTCTAGCTATTTGTGGATGCGAAAAAACCATGACAGTTGGAAGGCCCTGTAGCTGCTAATCTCATGCAATTTTTTTATCGTTTTTCCAGGTATGTTCCATTTCTCTTCATGAATAATTTAATTCCATCCTCCTACAATTTTTACATAACGAATCAAAATACCTATTGTGCTAACTCATTATATCAATGTTTTCTAGGTCATTGCACATTTGTTGGGTAGCTACTCTAATATGGAACCCTACTTTCAATCCTTATTTAGCATTTACAAGGAATCTTTTCCAATTACCAAAAAAATTATTTATAGCGTCCAAGGATTCTTGCTTCCACTGTCGAGAAAATTATCCTATTCAAAATATATGGCAAGGAAGATAACGTATGTCTACGTAACTAGTGGTTTATATATTTTCTTTGGAATTTGGGTGAAGTAAGCCCTCAATGGTCATTTAACTCAAGTTATTTTTCATGTTAATCTAGCACCTTTCTCCCCTCACCGTCACGAGTTAGAGTCTTAGGTATTTTTCTTGAGGTAGTTTCGAAGGTGGAAATTCAAAATTATACGGGACTACCCTCAATTTAGAGTTAATATTTTTAATTAGTTTTGTTTCTTAATTTTTTTTTTATAGATATTTAGAATGAAATTTTGTAGCATATATCACTAAGTGTTACCTCTTATTCATGGGTATACATATCTCTTCATCGAATTTTGGTTTCCAATAAATCAAATACTTACATTCAACCTTCATATGCCCTCTTTCAATTTCCACATTAGTTCAATTTCTTGCTTGGGGGTTTGAATATTTTTGGCATCCTTATGCAATTTTTAAAGAGTGAAGATGTGGTACACCCAGGGTACTTATGATTCTACTATGTTATGTAAATTTTGTAGTGGCTTAATTTATGTCGATTACACTCCACCTTTACTCTTTTATTCTAGGCTTGGATCAGGGTGTTTTCTCCTTATTAAGGCACTATGGATGTGTAAATTACTAGTGTAGTATAGCCTAGAATTGTGGAGAAACTATGCAGTCTATTTGTTTTGTCTAGTTCCAAATTTTTTCTAGGATATTCTCAGAAATTCGGACTGCTATAAGCTAATTTTATTTTAATGTTCAATAGTACTTGACTAATAAATTCTCCATACCAAGGAGACTTACAAATATTTATTTATATAGACTTGATTCTCATCATCTCTGTGAAGTAAATTGTTTCCATTATTTGGTTTGTAAATATCTCATCTATAATTTCTATTACCTCATAACACTTTCTCATTGTTGTAAAATGGATTAGTTGGTATGTTCGTTTCTCTTTAATCTTCAAGTATAATAACAATTTACCATCTTCCCCATAGATTCCATATTCTTCCTACTGGAAATGTAATCATGAGTAACTGTAGATTATATCCACTCTAAACTTTTAATATGTAATTTGGGGATAAATGTGATAGTCACTGTATATTATGGACACTTTTGTTTTATAATTCATGAGTAACTGTAGATTATATCCACTCTAAACTTTTAATATGTAATTTGGGGATAAATGTGATAGTCACTGTATATTATGGACACTTTTGTTTTATAATTTTACATCATTTTTTGTGCTTGTATTTTTAACACATATATTATATTCCTAGCTATAATGCACCCTACTTATTGTTTCTTATGGAAATAAAATATATTAATGGGCCAAGAAATTATATTTGTATCTTCGATTTCAATACTTATACAATGACCGAATCCATCAATTTTCTTTTGAGTCTCGAGTGGTAGATTTAGATTATTACACTATAGTGTGGGCTTGAGATTTGAAGTCCTGTTTGTCATTAAATCAATCAAAATTATAACTAAGGGTGTATACACATTATAACCTCAATTTTCAATTTATGTACTTATCATTACTGAAGAAATGGACATTCATTTTATATAATCCACGATTTATCCAGTAATGATTTCCATGTCATTATAACCTTTATAGATACGAAAGTAGACACAAATATATGTATAGTTTAAATGATAGGATTTCCCTACATAAATGGTGGTGTTTACTCACACCAGATTGTGGAAAAATATGAGTCCTTCACATCCCTTTTAAATTTTGCATACCACACAATGGTTAATTTTATTATGCATAACTACATGCAAAATCCTAATAATAATTTTTACAAAATATCCATAATACCATAACTCAGGAAAGCAAGAATTATTACAACTTTCCAAGAAAGTACAATATCCATATATAATTTCAAGTATTATAAAAATAAATCATAACAACAACTATTCTAATGAGAGTCATTATAACCAAGAAAAATTGAGAATCAAATACCTTCTACAGCCATCCTAGAATTGATTTCCTTGAGTTTTCCCTTGGACGAGATTAACTTCCAAATAATAAACCACCATTATTGAGTCTCTTCCTACCTATTCCATACCTTTCTTTCATGATAGATGTTTCCCTTAGGGGCACCCTCTTTTGTGGTCCTCCACAATCAGTTGCCTATATTTTTCCTTGAAATCTCACTTTTATCTCATGCAATCCTTTAAGATTATCCACAATTAACATCTTTCCCTAGCTAAGAAACTTAATCGATTTTTCTCTCCCATCCATTTAAGGTTATCTAGAACTTTATCTAGAATTATTATTAGGAAAGAATTGTCAATCTCATTTACCCATGAGATTTTATTTATTTATTTGGAAAGAATCTCATTTCTAGATATCTCATTCCAAAGAACATACATTCCATTCAATTATTAATAAATATTAATTTACATAATTATTCCAATATTATTCATGGATTTTCGACCAATATTTCTAGCATAACTCACTCTAACCAATACCAATATTATATTAACAAAGGGATATTAATTACTCCTCCCCTTTTCTTCACACTATCCTTAATGTTCTTTGTCTAATTTCTTCTTCATGAAACCTTTCTCAATAATTTTTCTTTATTTCATCTTCTTACTCTAATGGAATATCCTCAGAAGTAAAGGATTTCATTGCATTTCATTTTGAGCGACGACTCAATTCCGGTGGCACATATTTTTCTTGCATAAGATACAAAGGGTTTATGATAGAAACTCTCGTTCGAATCTTCCCTTAGAATTTTCCAATAAGTTATGTGAAATCTATCATGTAACTATTTCTTAAATAATGATACATGAAAAACATTACAAGTTGTAATATGACATGGAAATAACAATTGATAAGCTAAGGTTCCAAATATGTAAATAACTTCGAACTACCTCCTAAATAATGGATTTACCCTTGTAAAAACTCTCATTCTTAAGGTAAATTTCCTTTGTTTGACTCTCAATTGATATGGTCCCAAACTTCTTAATTCTTTATGACCTCTTTTTTATTGCAAACTTTTTCTGTGGGTTCTTTGTGGTTTTAGTTTTTTATTGAACCCTTTGTGTTATCGCAAAATTTTCATCTTTTCTTAAGACTAAAAGGATAATTCTTCGTGTATTTAACTCTTACAATCATCAATTTATTTCATCTTGTGTGACAACTCAACTTTGAAGGATACATACCCTTGCATTTATTCCATGCTCATTTTCTGGCATATTTGTATACATGACGAATATATTGTTCATAATTTTGACAAGTACTTCAACATAATACCAACATGCATCCAACAAGGTCATCACCACCGATATATTATGACAATAAAAACTATGGCTATGCCTCCTAATATGAACATTGTTTACCTATAAAATTCAATATACGAAATTTTATATTTCTTTTAACATTGCTCACATAGGGATAACAATAATAAGGGACTCTTTCTAGTGTTTCATTTTATAATATAGATTGGATATCATTGTATCAATTGTGAATATACTATTTCAGTCACTTTCGTGGTGGTTATGCTATGATTAAAACAACCTTAAAGTGGACTTAGCTATGTCTACCCTAGACCTTTTTCATATGTCTTCAAAGTCACCAAAGTTGGTAGTCAAAACTATTTTTTCATTCACAATTTTTCATGATTGAACAATGATAATGTACTTCGCAATCTTTTACACTGTTTCCATTATTTCAATCCTTTGATTTTATATTAGTAATAGAATAACATTCCTCACATTCCCTTAATAGGTAATTCAAACTATTTTATAGTTATATGGAAAGAGACAAAGAACTATATAATACCCATCTTTGAATTATCACTTTCAGTAATGTTCATTTAGATATTGCTTCATTTTATTTTTATCCAATTGTAATCATCCTTAAGTATATGCTTAATAGTAGCTATAGTTTTATTAGTGATACCTACATCTTATACTAATGTGAGACTACATGGGGATGGGAGTGTAGTGTTGGGTTGTTTCCATAAACCTCCTCATAAGATAATAATTTTTAATACAATGATATATGGGGCTATGTCTATAGTATGGAAGTTCAATCCATCGAACCTAATATTCTCATCATTTTTATGAAAAACATCACCAAAAAATTTCTAACACAACAATTATATACTATTGGTGGGGATTGAGGAAACTTTTGAAAAAGGAAACAAAATTGGAATTAAAATAAATAAATAGAAAAGTAATTACACTCCAAGATGATGGGTATTGTATAAGGACACTATTATATCATTTAAGTAAGATGCATTGTGATAAAAACATCAAAATGCATGATTAGATTAAAGAAGAGTTACTTCATGATTCATATTTAACCCATATGCCCCTTTAGAGATATTGTCACAAATACTCATTCTACAACCCAATATGATAGGGATGTGTAAGATTATTTGTATGTTTGTCCCCTTTAAAATAAATATATAGTTAAAAAATGTGTTCTAAAAAGAAAAATAATGTCAACTATAATAAATAAAATGAATATGTTGTAAAGTAATTAGAAGTAAAAAATTTGTGAGTAAGGTGTTTAAATATTATAATTTGGTTATTGACAAAATATTTAATGCCAATATATAGTTAAAATTGTGTTCTAAAATGAAAAATAATGTGAAGTAGAATAAATAAAATGAATTTATTATAAAGTTACTAGAAGTAAATTGTGTGAGTAAGATGTTTAAAATTTATAATTTGGTGATTGATAAAATATTTTAATACCAATTCTCATTGAAATACACTTTAAAATATGGCAATAATAAAAAACCATTTTAATTTTCTTCATAATACATGTTGTGTAAAATATTTTAATGTCAATTGGGTACATAGTATATATCATTTAAAAAGAATTATGTCTATATTATAAACAAATTAAGAATTTACTCTTAAAATGTTTATTTGGTCCTATATTTACTTTATTTAGCATTAAAAAATACAATTCAAACAATGAAAAATAGTGCATTATGTTTTAAAGAAAAGAAGGTTTTACATGAAAAAATTTGATCCCTCTCTTCTCATACTAGATCGGTATCTATGCTACATCTACAACCCAGTATGAGGGAATTAAGTTGGTGGCTCCATCATTCCCCCTTTAAAATATAAATACACTTTAAAAATTATGTTCTAAATAGAAAAATAATTTCTACAATAAAAACTGGTAAAGTAATTAGAATTACAGAAAAATGTGAGTAAGAGGTTTAGATCTGAAAATTTGGCCTTGATAAAAAATTGTAATATAAACTAATATTAAAATATACTTCAAAATTTGTTAATAAAAAAAAACTATTTTAATTGCCTTGATGTACATGTAATGTGATGCCAGGATACGGGGTTAAATCCGATCCTCGCATATAAAACAGGGTGTTTACTTCATTTGAAACAAATTGCAGTTTAAAATACACATACAGGAAAGAGAGCTATAGAAAACATAAATATATTGATGTACAATAACAAAAGAAATCTTCGGCCAAATCTTACAACGAATGGCCTTTTGGCTCTCGGCCCTTTACACAATGCTCTCAACCCATTCCTTAATCTCTTTGTATTCCTCACATCCTCACCTCCTCACTTGGTTTTTATCCTCACACAATCCTCCTATTTATACACAAATATGAATTTATTCCACTCCATAAATTCCTCCACACAGATCTCAACTAAAATCCAATTTAGATTTATTTTATTTTGGCCTCAACTAGATCTCCTTTATGGAATTCCTAATCCCTAGATTATTTACCTAATTCTATTCCCTTATATACTTACATCCTTAGCTTATATACTTACATCCTTAGTGCTTATATACTTACATCCTTAGTGTCGAAAGTGGATTTCTCCTTGTTTCTTAATTATAAATCCTTAACGTTGAAAGTGGATTTCTCCATGGTTATGTTTCTTAATTATCTTAATTATAAAATCCTTAGTGCTTATATACTTACATCCTTAGTGCTTATATACTTACATCCTTAGTGTCGAAAGTGGATTTCTCCTTGTTTCTTAATTATAAATCCTTAACGTTGAAAGTGGATTTCTCCATGGTTATGTTTCTTAATTATCTTAATTATAAAATCCTTAGTGCTTATATACTTACATCCTTAGTGTTGAAAGTGGATTTCTCCTTGTTTCTTAATTATAAATCCTTAACGTTGAAAGTGGATTTCTCCATGGTTATGTTTCTTAATTATCTTAATTATAAATCCTTAGTGTTGGAAGTGGATTTCTCTTTGGTTATGTTTCTTAATTATAAATTTGAAAAGGGACAAATTTGAAAAGAGAAAAAGTGAAGAGTTAAAATGTTTCATTATAAATTTCAGAAAATTGTGTTTTCATCCATAGTGTTTGGAAGTGAAAAATTGTGTTTACATCCTTAGTGTTTGGAAGTGGATTTCTCCTTGGTTATGTTTCTTAATTATAAATAGAAATTAAGATATTTAACTTATAAATTAGTTTTCATTAAAATTCATCAATTATGATGTCTATAAATTTTTTTCCCAACAAGAAAATAAATTTTCTTTCTAACAAAAAAGCATTTTACAAATTTTATTTCTAACAAAAAAAAAAAATATTTTGCAATTATTTTGCAATTCCCATTTGAGTGTCCCTTAGAAAATACTAAAAATTCAAAAACAAAGTCAATTATCACATTACAATATGCTACATAATCTCATTTCTCAATTCTGAGAACTCGTATTGCACCCTTATCTTCATTTTCGTACAAGTTGAACCGATTATGATACCAACTAACTACTCATTTTTCCTTCTACTATGTTACACTTTACGGTCAACGAAATTAAAAGATTTGAAAACTCAAAAAACAATAATAAAGCAAACTAATTTCGTCTCATAGCATTGGAACTCGTGCATGCTCGTACAACTTGAACTAATTATGATACTCATTTTTCTTTCTACTATGTTACACTTTCCGGTCAACAAAATTAAAAGATTCGAAAACTCAAAAAAATCGTAAAGCAAACTAATTTCTCCTCATAGCATTGGAACTCGTTAATTAAGGAGAGAAAAGGAAGAAAAACTTCCGATCACCCCCTCCCTATCGAGCAGGCAGCTAAAATAGGCCATTTGAAAAGATGATGAATTTTTTACACCACCATGCTTGTGGTGTTGTATTATCTTGTTGAAAGGCTTTTCTTAAAACAATTTCAACCGCCAGTGGTTTGAAGGAACTCACACGTGCAGATTGGTGTTGTTGTACTTTTTAGAAGGGTTGTTCATCTAGTAAGGCGTTATTGGTTTATTTGAATTAGTTTTAGTTGCAAGAAGTTGTTTCAAATTTTCCTATCAAATCCAAAAACCATAATGTACTAAATTTTGGAAAACCATAATTTACTAAATTTTGGTTAAAATGTGCAGGACTTAAAAATAGAAACTAGTTTTTTTTTTTTCAGAAGAAAAAAAACAACAACTTTCCTTTAGATAAAAAGATGTAAAAATATAATACCGCCATACAATTAAACAATTGATTATACTGCGATATTTTAAATTAAATACTTCAAAGTGTATTAACGGCAAATAAAAGAATTCAAAGTGTATACATTGCAAATAAATGAATTGAAAACGTATAAATTGTAAATAAAAGACTTTAAAGAAAGAGTTTTGGCTAACTATTTTGTGTTGAATAGTATGGTCATTCTATAACAACTAACAGATAAAAAAAGTACTTGTTTTCGAAAGAGAGAAAAATGGTTAAAAAACAAAAAAATAATCTAACTTATTGTTATACAAATGTAACCTCAAAAAATCATCTGATATTTCCAACCATGAGAAATGTAAAACGAAAGAAACCCAAAAAATTCATCCGATATTTCCAACCATGAGCAAAGGTATTAATTTACAATCACAAAACATGATCCGATAATTTTGTATTTATATCCTAATACCCACTTTTCACGCGAATTAAATATCTCCACTTGCAATTGAAAATATATTTTTTAACTTTCAAGGGGAATGGAAGATAGAAACAAGCCATCAAGTCTTGCTTTAAAAATGTGTAGGGTAAATCGCACGCCAGGTTTGCATGTAGCACACATGCCCTTGCACCCACTTATCCATGCATCATGAGCAAAGTCGATCATCCACATTTGGTTCATCATATCAATTTTGGACCTGAGAATAAAACTCAAGAACATCTAGAACCGGACCTTGTTTTTGGAGAGTGGATATCAGCAATCGGAGGGGACATGGAGAAACAATATTCTTTGAAAAAATATTTCGACGGCTTGGGGAAATGTTGAAACAGTATTCTACAAAATACTCTTTCGAAGGCTTGGTTGTGAATATCAGCAATTGGAGGGGAAATGATGAAGCAGTATTCTCTGAAAAACTCTTTGGAAGGCTTGGTTCTGAGCATCATGATGAGTAGGCTCAATATCCACAACCCTTTTCTGGACACCAACACATTCCTATCCAACCCTATGAGTGTATCATGGTGGACGAGAGCAAAAACCCATTTCAGAGAGAGGAGGACACCGAGAAACTGAAGTTGAACTCCGGTCAGATCGTCACCATTAGAAACCACCACGTTTGGGTAGGGTTCCACAATGACCGGGAGCTCGGCTACCACGTCTGGGAATGACACGGTCACATAATGCTCCATAATGAGGAGAAGGGTTACATGGAAAAGTATATCTATGGGAATTTCTTCGAGAAGGCATCTAAGATTAAGCGCAGAGCGGCTAAACCCCAAGAGAAGAACGACAATGAGAACGAGGGCACTGGTGGAACTGTGGGCTTGGGAGGGCTTATTGATACTGTCAATGAGATCAATGCTCAAATTTTGTGTAACCTTATTTCTCACTGGTCTTGGTGAATACGATGGGTGTGATAGAGGGAAGCCCTACTCTACAAGCGAGCCTAATCCTTGCATTCGCTTCATGTCCTACCTCAAAATTATCTTCTGACAACCAGGCTCCCTATTTCCAAGGAAGAGAAAGGAGCAACTGCCATAACCACTGTACAGTTTCAGGAGGGTTCAACTCCTGTCTCCATGCCTGAAGACCCTTTGAGTCACGTTCGAGACATATTTATGATATACGTAATACGACATTTGTTCTTTCCCTCAAAACGTTGAAGCTTGGGTTCGACTCAATCATGGCTGAAGTGAGCCCAAGCACCATCAGGATAAATTTACGCTATGCTCTTGAAGGTACACAGACAATCCATATACAATCCATATATTCTCTTCAAGGTACACAATTACACAATTTATGGATCTGCAATTTCATTAATGTCGCATTGAATGTCATGTTTAATGCAATTTAAAATGAATTCCTTTGAGAAAATTAAATGAATGTCTCCTATTATTATTCATTGGGCCTGCAGATACTTGTAAGAGAAAAATAAAGCAACAAAATTTGGGAAACATCAAATCTGGAAAGGAAACATCAAATATGGAAAATCTGGGAAATATCAAATATTTTAACCTCTGCACAAATATTATTGAACATACAAATAAATATCAAATCTGCACAAAGATTATTGAATATACAAATAAATATCAATTTTTTTAACATCTGCACGAATATTATTGAATACACAAATCTAATAAAAACGAATATTATTGAATACACAAATCTAATAAAAACAAAGTTAGTAACTTGACATCCCTCCACTGCCATGTGAGGGAAAATGTATATGTGTTGATCATATCATGGTATTCATTATATATTTCTCAAGGTTGCAGAACTCATATCAAAGAAAGATTTTCCTCAAAAAATAATATTACATGCCATCCCACCAGGCAGATATGCATTACGTAGATATGCAGTGTTTGATGGCTAAGATGCAGTAAAGAGTTTCCTAAAAAAAAAAACATTACATGCCATCCTACAATGCAGATATGCAGTACGCAGATATGGAGTGTTCGATGGCTAAGATGCAATGTAATTCTTACAGACCTTGCCATGTTGCTGACGATGCACACATGAACCACATCTTTCAACAGTCCCTCGCCCCTTTCCAAAATGGTTACTCTCTCCATGACCACATTGCTACCAAATTTATTCTCAGTTCTTACCCCATACATATATAGTTGAGTTGGGACTGCAACACAGGTGGCTACACCTGACAACTACAACAAACTGAGTAAGAGGTGCTACACGTGACAGTAACTTGCTAAAGTGGCGTAGGAGCTACACGTGACAACTTAAATGGCAGAGGTTCTAGAAAGTCGTATCCTTGAAGTTTATTGGTAAAATTCACTTATTACAATATAACATTTAATGTTGGAAAGTAATGCTAACTTGAAAGTTATCATAATCCTAACCAAAAGTTTATATGCATCGGATAAAAAGAAACATGGGTTATATGCATAAGAAACTAAAAAATAATACATTGAAAAACATGAAGCTGGAAATAATGCTTCAAACTTTGTCGACCAATAACATAGCGAACTAATCTTTTTATTTTTAATTATTAATAAATATATAATAAATTTCTTAGGTTTAGCACTAGAAATCAAGGAAAATAATATATGATCAACTCAAAACTAATAGGAGTCAATAATGATATCGAATGTTATAGTTCCTCGATGCCTTTTAGGTAGGGACTAATAATGATAATTAAAAATTTTACCGCATATTTGTAGTTACCTTTCCTTGTGTTATCTTTGGAGTGAGCATTCATTCTTTCCATTACATAAGAGAGTTATTTTTAGTGCTAAAATATGTTTAGGTTTCCATTTTCTTCCTAGTGCATACTCTAAGTTTTCTAATATTTCTTGAACACTTAGGGATCTCCCCCCACTACCTCATTTTTTTTCTTCTCCCCTAATCTTTTTATTGCATTTAATTAAATTAATTCTATTGATTCCATTTTCCATGGCATGCATTGGTATCTTTTTGCTCAAATTGTTTTTGTTCTCTAAATTTTCTTAGTATTGAATGCCTTGAAATTACATCTCAATGAATGTACAAAATAGATTTTCTTAGTGGATATGAATGTGTGTTCATTTTCCTGCTATGAGATATATGAGTTTTATTGTCTGTAGCTTAAATAGATATGGCCACTTCTCTCTTTGTATGATTACTGATGAATTGGCTCTTCATTTAAACTTTCAAATGTAGGAATTTATTCTTCTTCCTCTGTGATGTTGATGCTTAAAAATTTTCCTTCATAATATCACTTTAACTCTTCTTTCACTTTAATCATATACAATTAATATCACCCAAATCTATCTGGACATAATATTGAAGCTGAAGGATTTGAGGAAAAATTAGAGATGTTATAACATACAGCCCATTGCCTTATTCACGTCATGGCCTTCTAATTTTAGAAGCGTTTTCATGATTTTCTTCAGTAGTAGTTCTTTGCAGTCATGACATGATCTACGCATGAAATGATCCTTTGCAGAAATTTGCACTTGATCATCTAATGGGCTAGATTCCCACATATGAAAGTTGCGAATAATGTGGCCCCTATGACGATCTCATGATGATTCATGATGAAGAATTCTCGAAAATTCATCACAAAGACGAATAAAATTTTCTCATCTTGACTTGATGGTAGCATATATGTTTGAAGATATCTCAGACTTTGAATGTAACATTGATATAATTACTTGATGTCCTTTGGATTTAAGAGCCATTTAACCTCCATAGTGGTATATATATATATATATATATATATATATATATATATATATATTTCTATGGAATATAATTTTCTCCTCCACTTGATAAAAATCATGTGATTTTGATTTCGTGTAAATATATTTGAATGGATCTTGGCTTTTCATATGTCAATTGCCAGTTATTACATCTATTATCAAAATGTAAATAAATGTATTCCATATAAAAAAATACTATAAACAATGATGTTTGGTAAGATTATAATGATTCTAACATGCTTTGCCAAGTTATATGTTTATATGCTTGTACATCTTCATGTGTACATATTTCTATTAAACCTTGCATTAAAGAGTGGTGCACATGATTGATGTTTCTTGCATTCATGAATAAGATGACTTGATATCATACTTTTATCATGCCTTTGTTCTTGATTCTTCTTAGCTAATTAAATTTCTTAACAAAATCATATGCTTTTTGTTTCTCTTTTTTACTTATTTTTACTCCTCTAGTCTCGCCCTTAGCTGGTGCATTCAATTCAAAGTTTTAGATTCTCTTTTTGAAGTTACATTAGTGATTAGAATTTCCAGACACTATTCATAACTTGTTTATGAAATACTCAAATGGATCTCTAGCAAGAGGATTTGTGAATATGTTTCCTATCTATTGTTTTGTTGATATGTACTACATCTTCACTGTGTAGTCAAACACTTTTTCTCTTACGAAGTGCTACTTTATAGGGACGCCCTTATTATTTGAATGAAGCACATGATTTTTTGACATGATTATTGCACTTGTATTGTCACATTTTATATAAATAGGCCCACTCATGTTTACCTTCATATAGTGAAGTATTTGCTTCATCCAAAACACGTGTGTGCAACAAGTTGTAATTGTTATATGTATTCAAATTCTACCATAGAGAGATAAAATGATGTTTTTTTATTGCTTAGCCATGCCTCCAAGGAATCTCCTAGATAGAAAGCACTGCCACCTCTGTTTTTTATGTCATCCACACAACTCACCTAATCCTCATTTGTGTATCTTATCAATGTAAATTCCTTACCTCTTGGATACCATAGTCCATAGTTTGTAGTTCCCTTCAATTACATGAACATTCTCTTTGTTGCTAACAAATAACCTTGTTTGGGTGCTCATTGATATCTTGCTACTAATCCAACTACCAAAATTATATCTCGTCTAGAAGTTGTTAGGTATATCAGACTTCCTATCATGGACCTGTCAAGTTTTTGATATACATCTCGCGACTCGTCAACTTCACATAGATTGCATTGAGTAGTCATGGGGGTTGAGACAAATTAACATTCTTCCATTGTGGAACCTATTTAGAACATCATTTAGCTATTTCTCTTGAGAAAGGAATATGCCTCTAGCCTTCTCTAGAATTTCAATTCCTACATAGAAGGTAAGCTCTCCAATCATTAACATCTCGAACTCATAATTCATCTATTGAGATTTTTTTTTACCAAACTATCTTTATTGTTTCAAAAAATGATATCGTCTACATATACAACCACAATTAATAATTCATGTTCATTAGCATTTATGTGCATATTACTATCAAATCCCAGTGTCTTGAATCCTTGTTTCTGAAGGTACTTTTCCAACCTATAATACCATGATCTTGATGTTTTTCTAAGGCCACATAATGAATTATTTAACCTGCAAACATAGTTAATATTATTTGATAATTCAAAACCTTCAGGTTGTTTCATCTAAAATTCCTCCTCAAGGTCACCATTTAGAAAGGCATACTTCATGTCCATTTGGTACACCTTTAAATAATTGTAGCACGCAAAAGCCAAAAACATTATGATTGCGTCCATTCTCGTGACTGGTTAAAAATTCTCTTCGTAATCACTTCTACTTGTGAGTACCACTTACACATTATTATTTCTTTATTTCTAACAACTTGACCCTCTCAATTCATATTATTTTTGAATACCCAGTTTGTGCCTGTGACATTCTTTCTCATAGGTCCTGGTGTTAGTTCCCAAGCATTGTTTTTCTCAATTTGGTCTAGCTCTTCATTCATAGAATCTATCCAATTATTTTCTTTACTTGCCTCATTAAAGTTATTTAGCTCTATTTATGACAGCATGGCTAAATTAACTTACTTAAATTTTAATGCTAGTTGTCTCCTTGTTTGAACTCCACTTTTGTGTGCAATAATTTTATTTTCATGGTCATACTTTTTAGTGTGTCTTGAGGGTCCTTTTGAGCGCATCTCTATATCTTCTGATGTTTGATCTTTCTCTTCATTCTCTTTCTTTTCGTAATGGTGATGATCTAGAGGATTAATAACAGGTGTGTGATTGTTCTTATCATATGATTATTCATAAAACCTTACATCGATGCATTCCACAATATTGTGTAACCTCTTATTATAGCTCCTATATCCCATAAATTTCTATGAATATCCCAAAACTATTCCTTCATGAGATCGAGCATCATACTTTCCTAACTTTTCATCATTTTTATATAAAATTTAGCATTGAATACTTAAAAATTCTTGATTGATGCAGGTTTCCTGTGCCACGATTCATATGGTGTCTTATCACAATTTGTTATGAGATGCACCTTATTGAGAATATGTATTTTTGTATGTACCACTTCTGCCAAATAAGTTTTAGAGATGTTTCTTTCTTGCGTAATAGCTCTGGCTATTTGGTGAAAAAACCTATTTTATCTCTATGCAACTCCATTATGTTATAGTGTGTCTGCAATAGTATACTATTGTTTTATCCCAAATTCATTCCATAGGTATGAAAGTGCATCATATGTAAATTCATCTCCTCTCTCCTACCTTATGAACATTATATTACATGTTTTTTAATTTTTTGCCAGTGCCTTGAATATTTTGAGCCTTTAAAATGATTCCGATTTATTTATGAGAAATTCCACCCATGCCAATCTTGAATAGTCATCAATTATAACATAAAGTATTTTTCTTCTCCTAGTGTATCTGTTCTGGAAGGAACATACAAATCTGTGTGAACTAGTTCTAAAGGCTTATAGCTTGATCATTTATCTTTGACGTTGAATGATGCTCGTGTTAATTTACTCAATTGGAATGACCTAGATGTAGTGTTTTTAGGCTTATTTATTGTACATAGATCTCTAACTTCTATTTTATTTCTATGTGTGATGATGCGATCAAAATTAAGATGCCCAATCTCCTATGCACGAGACAGGATTCATCAAGTTTGTCGATGTAGCATTATTCACTCTGTTCTTTCAAGATATACACATTAGTTTTTGTTTGAACTCCTTTAAAAAATTTATTTCATGTATATATTGACCTCATTTCACAATATTAAGGTTTAGAGATAACCTCACAACCTTTGCCACACATCTGACTTACACTCAACAAATTTTGTTTTAGTCCATATACAAAAAATGCATCCTAATCCTTTCCTCTTCTATTATTCACACTAAATGTACCTATTTCCTTGTATTCATGCTTTATCATTTTTGAATGTGACATTTCTAGATTTATTTTCATCCAAAGATACAAGCTTGTTTATATCACCTCCCATACATCTAGAGCAGCCACTCTCCACATACCATTTACTGTTGTGAGCTTGAGAATATGTAACTAAGTAACACTAGTCAACTTTTTATTCTTCATTCTTCTTTCTTCACTGCATCCAATCATCTCTTCTATAATTATTCTGAGATGAAAGTATATTTTCCTTAAGCTCACATTCATATGACTTGTGTCAATTGTTTTGAGAATAGACACTTTTATATAATATCATGGAGAGGAGAATATGCACTTTTATATAGATTCATTTTTTTTTTTATGTATGCAAATACATCATTATGATAACTTCTTTTAGAATTTCCAAAAAAATTCTTCTAACATAATCTCCATAGTATATGGATTTATGCCAAAAAAAATTACAGTAGTAACAATACCCATAGGAACAATATATTTACCTCGTAGTGGATGCCATTTGGGGATATAACCATCTAGACATTTGAAATTTCTATCTTCTGAAGGAGTATGGTATATGCTTGTTTGTTGTTTGATTTTTTATTCCTTTTATCTCCGGGATTTTTCTGGTAGTGTTCCTTTCAAGGTGTACATTTGATGTTGAAGTGTAACTGCCCCAATTTTTGTTCTTAGGTTAATGAGAACTATCATTGTCTCCCATGAAATTTTTTACAAAAGTGATTGTCCTTTTATCTTCTGCCTTAGAATCACTGGATTCCCCTTCAGAGCCTAACCCACTCTTTACGAGTGGAGAGCTTTGAGCATTTAATATCGTATTAAATTGTTCAAAACATTTTATCTATTGAATGTTCATGCTTAATTTAGTTTGTGCCTTTTATAGTATCTTCAAACTTACAACCTCTTATTCCAATCTTTCACACTCCTGATTTTACTCTTTTATTTGGTGCATAAAAAATAACTTGCACCTTCTTTGCTACTTCAGGTTCAACATTTATCTTAATAATTTCTTCTGAATATTATTCTTCTTTTACATATTTAAGTGGAATCTCTTTCTATTATTTATTATTGAGTTGAATTCTTTCTATTTCATGTAGGTTACTAATCAACTCCCCCTCAAGATATACCTCACCTTCTTCTTCTTCTTTATATTCCAGGCAACCTTTTTCAAGTTGTTCCAGGGTCATCAAGATGAATTGATTGGTTCCATATTCTTTAAAGGATTCAATTCTGGTTTCAAATTCATGGTTGTTTTGTTGAGCATAAAGTATTTTTCTTTTAAACTTTTTCTCTTTCTCCATTTTATTGGATTTGTTCTCCTCTTCCCCTTTTGGATTATTTATTTATTTATTTTAAGTACATTTTGATGCATAGTTCCCCACTCTTCCACAATTAAGACACTTAAATGTAAGTTTTCCATTGTACTTACATGTTCCTTTCTTCAATATTCTAATGAGTTTTTCTTCTTCTTCATAAGAACCTCAGCATGAGCATTTTTTTTCTTCTCTAAACTTGTCTCCCTTGTAATTTTCTTGCTTAGTGGTTGAATTCCATTTTTGGGATTCTCATCTCATATGTTCTCAAGGAACTAAGTAACTGGTCCGTGTTCAAAATATCAATGTTTTTTGTCTCTTCTATAGCTGAAACCTTAGGATTGAATTTAGATGGTAATGACCTGAATATTTTCTAAACTATTTCACTTTCTTTGATTGTTTCCTGTAGACTTGAAATTCATGACTTTATTAACACTTAAGAATAATTTATCTATATATTCATCTTCATTCATTTTTAAATTCTAGAACTCTGTTCTATATACTTGCAATTTCGCAATATTTACCTTTTTATCTCGTTCATGAATATTTTCTAATGTATCCCATATTACTTTGGTTGTCTGAAAATGCATTAATTTGATAAATTTTGAATCACATAGACCACTCATGTGTGCATTCATAGAGTTCTCATTAGATATGAAATCCAGCCTGGCATCTGTGTCACCAGTACCTTCCTTCAATTCTTCATATCGTACCATTACTGCAACATAGACTTCCATTCCAAGATACATTAAGTAAGCCTTCATTTTTACTTTCCAAAAACCATAGTTTGCACCAGTCAATAACGGGCCTTTATTTTTTGAGCATCCTTCTTGATTAGAAATTTTTCATAATTAGGGCCTCCTTTTGATTATTAGACTATTATTGAAGGAACTGGATCTGATACCAATTGATATTTATAATTGAAAATTATGGCAAGGTGGGTGAATAAAAAATTTAATATTCTTTTATATTTCTCATCTATATTTTATTATGCAACTAATGGTTCATATTCATGCTCTATTGCATTATTTTTGTGGATGTCAAGGAGTGAAATTTGTAGATTTAGTTATCAAGAGTTCAACATCATTCACATAGCACTCAGAAAAAACACATGATGACACCAGATATAAGTAGAAACCTCGAAGGGAGAAAACCATGAACGTTAGAATGCAATTCATGTGAAGGCAAGTTGATACTCTTTGTTGCATTAGATTTTTGCACGCTCTAACCTACACGAGGCTCCTACCTCAAAGGTGTTAGTCATCGGTATTTTTACCTATTTTTGATGACTAGATTCCTTGGCTGAGTTTTCTAGAAGCTAATCCATATCTGTCAATTTTCCATCTAGAAAACACCTCAATTTTTTTTTTTGTCTTCCTACCCCTCTCCTTCAGCCTATAATGAGAAAAATCCTTCAGTTTCCCTACCTATCACAATCCAGCAAAGCCTCCCTGTCTATAGCAGTTATAAGTTTGTCTCTCTACCATCAGAATCCTTTGTTTTTCATGCAACTCACTGTCCAACATTTAACAGTGTCTACCCCTCTCTCACTGATCACTTTGTCATGTGATAACCTACTCATGCCCAAGAAGCTATTCAAAATCCATGACAAAGTATGTAGGTCTAGGTGATTGTATTTTAGGGAATATTCCTTGGTGAGACTGTTTTAAGCCAAAAACTCTATTTTCAATATCATTCAGCCATCATGTCTTGTTATTTTCCAAATCCAAAACCCTTGTCTATCCCTAGGTCACGCACCATAAAAGAGGTCACTTTGTTTTGTTTCTAGCAAGGCTCAGAAATTTTCAAATCAGGAAATGAAGGAGTTTCCCTATATGAAGAAATATTCTTAGATCAGGCATGATCCCCATGAAACATCAAAGAAGCCCTCCAAACTTCAAAAACATCTGTTTTTCCATCTCTGCAGGGATGTACTGATTGATGATTCCAAGCTGAATGTGAGCAAAAAGAGCACCTCAGGAGAAACTTTCATGCTGTGTCAGTTTACTATGGAAATCAGAAGAAGTGCAGATTATGGCCAGCCCTACAAATTAGCCTTATACCACCAACAGTGATAGTCTTCTGGAAAAAAAGGCATAAAAGAAAATTAGGCATCATAGTGAAAGTAAAAGAAGGACAGCTGCTTCTTATGCTTCATCAGGAACTAAACTTTGAAAGGCTGTCACAGACAAGTTCACCACACCTTATAAAAACACATTCAAGGGAAGAAAGCTATTTCAAGGATGCATCACAATGAGTTCTCACCACCTACAAAGAAATTTATTTACTCCTGAAGTTTCCTAGTAATTTTATGTAAAAGGGATTTACTTTACTGACAGCTCCTCATGAAGCAAAGGGCATTATGTTTAAAATTAATTCATCAAGGATAAGTACCAAAGATTCACTGTTGCCTTCTATTTATATTTTTCAAAAAAACACACCGGGTTCACTGTTTGAAATGAATGAATTTTTATGGTTTTCAGGACCTCCATCAGCAGATAAGTAGGAGGCCTCATGGTAGGTTTGAAGGGTCACAAAGACTATGTGTAGGAAGCCTCCTTCAAAAGATAGGTAGAGAGTAAAGGAAGTCTCAAAGAGCCTAGATTTGGAACAAGTAGCTTTCCTCAAAGGTTAACATTAACAGATCAAAGACCTCCTTCCAGAGAAGAAAGGATATCCCCTGCAGTACTAAAGAAGTCTCCCTTAAATGACAAGCACAGGATCTCTTTCCAATGATAAACATAGTTTTTCTAAAGAACCACTAATAGTTTGTTCATGAACATTTTTCATTTGGTTAACAGAGATCAAAAGGCGCCCATGAAATTTGTCAAACAGATGACCTCCTCCAAAATGAGGAGAGGGTCAGTTCGTTTAAATATATTCAAGAATGTCTTGTGTTCTATTCAAAGCGAGGAGGGCAAAAACACAGTGTTTACAAGGCCTCCTTCACAAATAAGCAGAGGGCCAAGTCATCAAGTGTTAACTCTATCTTTAAGCAAACCATCAGGGAAAATACTGAGTTTAAAGGATTTTGTTGTGATTACACCTTTGAAAAAAGGATAAATAAATTGGTAAAAGGTAAGCCCTCCAACAACAACAACAACAACAACAACAACAAAAAAAAAAAAAAAAAAAAAAAAACTTTTTTCTTTACAAACACAAAGGCAAAAAGTGATAAATCACCAAAAGGAGGGAAAAATCGTTCAAAATGTTTTCGAAAGGAGCTATAAAAGCCCTCAAAGTCAAATTTCATTTCTATTTTGCAAAGGGACCAAAGAAAAAATGTTCTTTCAAAACCTGAGCGAGCAGTTTGCAGAGTTTTTTAGGACGTGATGCACCTGTAAGAGGATGTGACACACCTGTAAGTGATCGCAAAATGTTTTTTCATTGGGCGCGACACACCTGTGGTGTAGTGCGACACACTTGTTAACTCTGCCCAGCCTGACACACAGCAACGTTTAGTAGGTGCCCAGGGCCCGACCCGACAACATCCACAGTGCGTGCAAGTGCTATGTGCCTGTGCACAAGAGCGTAGCACCGCTCAAACAACATCCATCTCACCTCAAATCGGGTTTTTCCCAAGTGAAACTTGCTCCAAAAGTGTACCATAAATTTTAAAAGGTATTTCACTGTTTTCATCGCCTAAGTTGTTTATTTTGAGAGGGTTAAGAGTCAATTTGGTTGAGAACAAAAAGCACAGTCTTCTTAAGGAGAAAAACACAGTTTATTCCTAAAAAACCACCGGGTTTGCTAAGATATATAAGACAGTGATTGATGAAAGAGGGTTTATTGTTTGGCTACAAAAGACTTGGTTGTTGAGTGAAGAGAAAAAACCTAGTTTTTGAGAAAGAGATCATTATCAATTGAAAGCCCTGTTTTGCTTAAGAAGGCAGGCATAGTTTTTCAAAAGGGAGAAACTCAGTATTTTCAAAATAGAAAAGGCACAGTTCGTAGGAAAGAAAACTATTTTCATCAAAATAACCTAGTTGCTACTTAAGAAAGAGATACAATGTTGAAGGAAGAGTTTTTTTTTTTTTTTTGAAGGCCTGTTTTGATAAAAGAGTGAAAGAAAGCCTAAAAAAAAGCTATGCCTCCAAAGAAAGTAAGCAAGGGTGGATTCCACAAAATATTTGAGCCTGTTACAACTCAGGAAGTAAATAAATACCCTTCAATTCTTTTTAACTTCCATGAGGTGGGTTGCCTTGATTTTTGCCAAAAGGTCCAAGAGGTCACAAATTACCCTTCTTTAACACAGTTGTTCCTCCTGAGGCTGCAAGGAAAACATATCCACCTAGTAGGTTTTGACTTTAAACTCACTCCTAGGGCTGTCTCCAAAGGACCTAAGATCCCCTATATAGGAGAAAAATGGTTCAAACAAGCATACCTAGATTTGAATCACTATAAAGCCTTTCTAAAACTATACCATTAGGGTGCTTGCGAAGCTATATTCCCTTTCTCTCGCTTATTGAGCAGCTATGCCCCCCTCATGAGAGTTATCATGAAGTATTTCACATATGAAGGGAGATTTTCCCATTTTTATTCCTATCACATCAGGATTCTCATGAATTTCACAAGGACTCAGTTGCTAAATCTACCCTTCTTCCTCTGAAAAAGCATAGACAAGATTTCCTCCCTTGTTCAAAAGAGACCTCCAGCTAAAAAAAAGGCCAGTCTTTTCCATAAATTTCTCATCAAAATCATCATCCTTCACCAACTTGAAAAGAAAGGAGTGTCATGGGAGACTTCCATTTCTCATCCAGATTTTGTCACTGCCTCTTCATCTCATGGCCCATCTCACATATCCTCCTCACCCTCCACTCACTATGTCTCTCCTCCATCAAGTCAAAATACTCCTAAAAGGAAAACATCACCCACGATTGATAGTGAAAAAGAGCAGTCTTATGAAAGCAGGCATGAGGTTAGTGGTGATGAGGAACATAGGGACACTAAGAAAATTAGTGAGCCTGAACGAAGTGACAAATCACAGGACAGTGACCATGAGCAGCAAATTAGTGAGGATGAAGAGAAACAGGGCAATGACCATGAGAAATGAATTAGTGATGAAGAAGAGATTCAGAGCAGTAAAGAAGAGGTGAAAAGTAGTGATGATGAAGAGCAGCAAGCTAGTGGTGATAGAGAGAAAAGTGAAGAAGTACAAAGTAGTGATGAAAGACAAACTGACCGTTAGCAGCACAGTGATCAGGAGGATAGTCCTGAAGGAGATAATGAATATTCTGACCAAGGTAGGGATGATGAAGCTGACAACCCTAAAGAACATATTCTATAGAGAAATGATAAGGTTGAAGGCAACATATTTCAAGAGGTTAAAAAAAATGATAAAGGTGAATCTAACAGCCCCAAACAAACTCAAAACAGTGAGTAGGGTAGCAGCAGGGTAAAGGACCAAGTTTATCAAGTGAAAGTAATGAAACCTCCTCTCTCTTCTCCTCAAAACAACCGAGAGCATGTGCTAGCTGCCTCTCCTAGACAAGGGGCCATGACTCTTCCTTCAGAAGTGGTGAAGCCTAAAAAACACCAAATCCACAAAGAAGAAAATCACTCCAGCAGTGACTAGCAATGTCACTAGAGCGCTAAGGAGTAGAGGAAAATTTCCTAAGAAGAGTATTGTTGAACTTCCGAAGAGGAAAAGGACCAAGAAGTCTACCCAAGGAAAGGGTAAAGAAAAATATGAACAGCAAGAGAGTAGTCATGAAAAGGAAAGGGAGTTTGACATCATACAAATAGATAGTAATGTTGCAGATGATGAAGCTATAATTCTTGAGTCACTTTTGCAAAATAGAGAAGCCCAAATAAATGACTTGGAAACTGATCTAGAAAGGTCAAAGGACCTCATACATGTTATACAAATGCAAAATAAACAAATGAGTGGTCAAATGGTAGTTTATGAGGCCCGGGCATTCAAATACCAAAGGGAAGGCTACAAAGCACAAGTCAAGCTTGAAGAGTATTTGGGAAAATTTGACGATACTCAAGAAGAATAATAGCCAATAAGAAAAAGGCCTAGGACTATGGGTCTAAGGAAAGCTTTGGAGAAAAAGAAGGAAGAAGAAGCAGCCCTAGTTCAATCTTATCCTCTCACACAATTGCTCGCCCAGGAAATAGAAAATGATAAAGAATCATGGCTTGAAAGAGCCAACAAGAATTTGGAGGATAAATTAGAGAAATCAAATAGAAACTTGGATATGCATAGGAAGATGATTGGGCACTATAAGAAATTGAACCAATTTGCCCGAAGAAAGCTCAAACTTGTTGAAGAAAGGCTCAAAACAACCCGAAAGAGGTGCCCGGTAGAAAAGGTGGAGAAAGGCATATATAGGCTTGAAATCTTGGCCTCAGCTTCCTTGCATGCTCCTAAGAACCCATACGGGGCTTTCTCGCCAAAATTGAGCAAATTTTGACATGATTTTGTCTTTTGTGTTTTTTGGCCCTAATTGGACATTTTTCTAGGCGTTGCCATCGGTGCTAGGAGCATCGTTAGCTCATGAAAGTCATTTTGTTGGATGGATTAAATTTGGAGGAAACTACTCACAAATTTTCGTATCCAAAGGAGGTGTTTTGGTCCCCCAAAGAGGCAAAAATCAGTTAAAAATCACCTTTCTACCTCACATATCAGCAAATGAGACCCCCCTGGGTTTTTTCACCTTGTCCACGTTTTGACAGACATTCAAGGATCAGTTTCGGAAAAATCAAGTATTTCCGGAAACTAGACATCCAGGGGTTTCCAACGAGCTATCAGAAGCCTCGTTTTAACATCGGGAGGTCCCTCAAAAGTTGTCTGCAAAAAATTCTTCTTTCTATTGATATGCTCCTATAGCATTTTGGCTAAAAAGGCAGTTTTCTGAATATGCTCATCCAAATGTGCGTTTAGCTATTTTTATCTCCATGTCAATGATTAAAAGTCAATTTTATTTCTATTATTAGCTTAAATAGATAATTTTGAAGATATTTTGTGCCTTGGGCTTCGCAAAGCCTCAAGGACAAAATCAGATATTTGTATTAGGCCAATGGCCTTCTAGATGCTCTAGGATAGTTTCTTTCTCTTTCGCCTATATATTCCAAGAAATTTCATTGTAACAATAGGTTGAACTTGATGTTATAGAGAAATACATAGTATTACAAGCTTTGCAGAAATACTTGGTCTCATGAGGTGGATGATTTATTGTTTGACTTGGATGGTGGAGAAGGACTATTTGTAGGATTCCATGGCTTGCTGAATGGTATTGTGTTACTTATCTATTATTTTTCCTTAGTTTATCATACATGTTTTCATGCTTCTTGCTTCTTGCAAGTCAGTAAAGAATATATTTGAGGGATGCCCATGGAGGCACCTCAAGTTTCCTGATTCATTACAGCTTCTATGTTTTTCTTCTTTCTTGGTTATGTCAAAGAATTCTTAATTTCTCTTTGGTACCCTTAGAGCTTGTTATCAGTTTCATTAATGGCTATTATGTATGCTATCTAGTATGATTCATGGTATGCCCTGCTTACTCATAGCTAACCAAAACCCCATCACTGAAACATTTCTATGAATATTTGATTGGCCTAGTTAAAACCAAAGAGGTCTTGTTTCAATCTTTCCCTTTCCCCATGCTCTGCAATCTTATTTCAAAGTTCCCAATAGCTCAAAATATGATGTTTAGGAGTTCCCTCTTCATAGATTGAGTTGTTTGTTTGTCTTATTTGTTTTCCCAAAAGTCTGAACGCAATTTTCCCAAAGTTAGAGGGTCTTATACTTCTATGTATCACCTGAATGTTTATTTTATGCATCTATCAGTTTGAGTTTCATTTATAGTGATCAATGGTTATCCCTACCACATTAATGTTTGATGTTTAGCTATTTATTCTTAAAACCTTCTTTTTCCTTCATAAACTTAGTGTCCATCTCATTTCACTTTCACCCAAAGAATCCATTTATCTCAACCAAATCAGCCCTGCAATATACCTTATCCACCATTTGAGACAGTCTCGACCTTTTAGACCCCATAGCCCAGTTGATATGACAATATTTTTGTCTATTTATCCTTTGATCAGTTCTCCCTCAAAAAACCTAAAATAGACCAAAACATACTTAACAACTAGCCTAAAATCAAATACATAGAAAGCAAACAAGTTTACATCCTTTGCATAATAGAGAGATCCCTCTCTAAGTCCAGGAAGGCTAGTTCCTAGGGCTCCAAACTTGGTTTGATGTTACCCTGTCATTTGGCTTGCCAATCTGCCAAATCACGGGACCCTAACATAATGGCGATGATGGTGGGACTCTGAATGAATAAAAAAACTTAGACTTCCCTAAAAATTTCAGCATCCCTTAAAAAAATTATCTTGTCGACTTACCCCACTACTCACGCTTAATGGCAATCACGGTCGGACCTTCCTAAGTTAGTGACAATATAGGTACACCATAGGACTCCAAAAATCCCTTGTCTTCAAGAATATCTAGTGAATTAGCCACCTCATCACCACACTAACATTATGGTGATCACGGTGGGACATACTGAGTACATGATAGTCTAGCAAACTCTTGTAGACTCATTATTCCTTCAAAATTATACTCAGAAAAACAGCCTATGAAATCATTTAGAGTAAACTCTTATTGTTTCAGCATCTTAGCAAAGTGATGAATTAGGTTTAGAACACTCTTACAAACTAGTCTACATATAAAAACTTAGAAAACCCCTTAAAAGATATCCCTAGATTTTCTTTTTCTCAGTTATTGGTGGTGGACCATAAATACAAATCTCTAAAAACAACAAAACATCCACCTGGTGACTCCACTAGCCTCTAGTAGGCCTAATACTCCATAAAAAAACCAAAAATTTCATAAATCATAATATCTTGTTGACTTGCCTTTCCATAAACACAAATTTCATGATGCAGCCTCTGAAATCAGTGACAAACTAAGTACAACTTAGAGATTCAGAAATCTTCATCCAAACATGGGAAATCAACATAATAAATTTCAAAATAGAACTATAGCTTCCTCAAAAATCTAGCAAATTGGTCAACTAAGTTTTAAGTCATTCTTGAAAGCTTTGACATAAAAATTTTCTAGAAAATATTTTTCTTAAAAAACATTTTTGTTAGTATTGGTGGTGGACCATAAATCTCAAACAAAATCCACCTGGCGACTCCACTAGCCTTCATTTTGTTTTAACCTTACTCACATTAGCTAAACCCCAAGAGAGGACAATCATCCAAAAACAATCACAAATATCACCCTCTCTAAACTTTGACTTTGAAATCTGGCTTCACAAAGAATTAATACCAGATCTCACCCGAACCCAAATCCCCCTATCATAGTTGATGACCCAGAAAATATTTTGTGGAAAACTTCTGAAACTTGTAACTTAGCTACCGATAGGACCATCCACAAAGAAATCTCTATACCTGAACATCTTACATCCTTGCAAGATTCCATGTTTGACTTGAGTTCAACAAAATCCCTTTTTAGAAGCAAGTCGCAAAGTAAAATCAACCTTGACGATCTTGAGCCCTTAGATTTGTAGTAGAGTCGTAGCAGAGAAGCCTCACCCACTACACCTCCTGATTTTCAGCTTCTCCACCACTTTGGCTCTTATCACCCCAAATCTGGTCAGAATCAGTCTACAAACCCTCATACTGTAAATCTACCATCAGCTCCCATCATGGCAACTTGGTATACGCCTTTAGTGTTACCTCTGCCTTTGGTACATTTTCAAAATGATTACCAATCCCAAATCCCACACTTCAGCGAAACTTAGGCTACTACTACCCAACAGCATGTAGATAGAATCAATGATGCTTTTGACTACATGGAATTAGAATATGAAACCATAAATATGAGAATGTTCGCCCAAAGCCTAGGCGGAGAACCCAAAAAATGGTTTAAAAGCTTAGCTCCTAACAATATACATCATCTCCCAGCACTTTACCAAACATTCATAAATAGGTGGGAAATCAGGAAAAACCCCATCCAAATCTTTTCCGAATATAACAATCTTAAAAGGAATATGGAGAAACTGTTCAGGACTATTGCACTAGATTCAACAGTGTCTATAACGCCCTCCCACCTCACATGAAACCTCCACTTGGCTCAGCATTAGCAAAATTTCCTGAAGGTTTCGATCCAGATATGACATACCAGCTAAGAGAAAGAGACCCTGCAACTTTTGAAGAAATGAAAAAGGTAGCTATTAGTGTCGAAGACAACCTAGCTGAAAAGAGAGCTAGGAATAGATTAGAATAGAAAGTCACATACCGAGATGAGGCCATGCCTTCAGTTTCCTCCTCAGATCCCAGAATAGACAACCTAGTTAGATCTGTGGAAAAAATGTGGGAAAGAGTAAATCTGAATGAAAAAGCACCTCTTAAGGACAACCAGCCAAACCCTCAAAACAGAAACTAGAACCAAAACTTTAGAAGAGACCCGCCTCAGAACAAACCAAGGGAAAATGATGAACAAATCAAACCACCTTTCAATGAAAACTATGTTGATGAGTTAGAAAGATATATTGAACCACTTGATGAAAATCACTTAAACTTGATAGGTTCTGATAGCGAGGGTGAGGTTTTCCTCACAGAAGAACAAGTTCTCTTCTCCTCAAATCAAAATGAATCAAATTATGAGGACCCTGAAGATCCTGAGGTAGGATTACAAAACGCTATAATGGAAGTCCACAGGCAACATGATCTTAGGAGTAAGAAAAACCAAGACAACTCTAAGTAAGGTAGATCAGACACTGCTGTTACCAAAACCCAGAATACCATTCTTAAAAGAACAACAGATAGTAACAAAATCATGGCTAAGAAAACTGACCAAAAAAAAGACAAAGCTAGTCAGGCAAGCCTTGATCCAAACTGTCCTAGTACCTCTACTAAGATTCCTGAAACAACTGTATTGAACAAAACCCGAAATCAAAATCAGCAAATTAAGAATATAGAGAAAGTCATGGCTGAAAAAACTAAAGCAAATCTATCTAAACTACAAGCACCCTTCAGTTTTGAAGGGTAAATTGCCAAAATTAAGATCACCATGCCTCTCACTGAACTTATTGCCTAAAGCTCATACAAATCTCAAGTGCTAAAGGTCCTAAACATAGGAAATGATGCAGATACTTTACACCTAGCTGATGATACCCCTGAGGTATTGTTTGGACCAAAAATATAAGGAAAATATCAAGAGGGAACCACTCTTCCTTTTTACATTAGTCTGAATAGACATGAGCAAATCCTACATAATGTCATGCTAGATTCCGGAGCCTGTCACAATCTCATGCTGAAATTAGTAATGGAATGATTAGGCCTAGAAATAACAAAACCTTATAAAGACTTATATTCATTTGATTGAAATAGAGTCAAGTATCTAGGCCTGACAAAAGATCTTTCAGTTTGGCCCAAGTACCTACAAAACACTTGGTCATGGAAATATTGGTAGCAGACATCCCTCCCAAGTACGAAATGCTTTTATCCAAATCCTGGGGGGCCAAGCTTCAAGGAAATATTCAACTAGATATGTCTTACGCTACCATTCCTGGGTTTAATAAAACAAGAATACTGTATCGAGAACCACACATGAAATATATGGTCAGCAGCCAAGAAACGATAGATAACATCCCTATGTATTCCATACATTCAGACCTAAATTCCTTCATTTTACATACTGATGAAGACATTGATAAACAGGTAGGAGAAATTGAAACAAATATAGGCACACCACATCAGCCACCCCAGATTCTCTATGATGAGTTGGATACTCAAAACTATCATGACCATGAACAATTATGTCTTGAAGAGTGGGAGTTTGATTTTATAGAAATAGAGATAAATCAGAAAACATAACACATTCTACACCCTCAAGAAAGTTGCTAAAACCAAGTACAAACATCAAAAGTACAATCAGAAACATTTTTCAAAACAGAAGCACTGGAAGGCTTACATAGTACAAATATTTTTGGAAATCAGGAAGAGGAGAGTCTTATGTTATTACCATACTTGAATGATTCACCATCCAAAAACCTTACCTCTCCAAGTAAAGCTTTAAATTTTGCAACCACTTTGATGAATCCAAGGAAAATGTCTAATGAATTCAATAAAGAGGAATACGATGACAACAGTCCCAAGATACTTGATTTAGTTGAACTATCCAAAATTATGTCATTTCAATAGAGATTAAGAACTGCTACAGTATGCAAAATTGTTCAAGATACTAATACATGTCAGGAAAATAGTTTAAAACACTGTGACAATGCTATCATTTCAAGAAGTAACCCTTACAAAAATAAATTCAAAAATCTTGGTCAAACATTAACAATTAGAGACAAAGCAAGTGGGCATAGGACATGTGTAGATTTCAGGAACACAGATAAACATCCCCGAAAAAATGCCCAAAACAAATCATACCATATAGAAGCTAGGATTTTCTAATCATATGTCTTTGTAAAGTTATGTTTCAAGATATCATCAGTTAATTCCTCTTCAAAGAAAATAGCTTAAAGATTTTTTCAAATACACTGGAAGCAGTTCCAAATTCAAACCTAGAGTTGCAAAACCACAAGACACCAAAGACATGTTCTTAAAGGCCATGTTTCCAGTGATGAATTTCTTCATTATGATGTACCTTGACGATGCCATCTTCTGTTTTAAAAATGAAAAAGAGTATGTATATTACCTAAAGAAGATGTCCAACAAAGGCAGGAGTGGAAATCAAAGGTATAGAGAAAAGTAGCAAGTAGATACAAAATTTTTCAAAGACTCTGGCAAGAACCCTTATGTTGTGCTTGAAAGGGAAAATTTTCTAAACTTTTCTTTTCAAGAGCTGACCAGACCAAGAACATCAGGAGATCCCTTTGAAGACAAAATTCTCAAGTTCCACCATTTTCAATATTTCTAGTTTCTAAAACATTTTCACTCGTTATACATATCACTATTTCAAGAAATATATCAAAAAAACAGTAGAAAAGTTGAAAATAGGGCAGTTTTAGAAAATAGCAGAAAAGCCCCATGTTCAAAAAAATAGTCATGCTGAAAGTGCGCAAGTCTAAATGCCACTACTAGTGCTCAAAGGATATCTTGTTCAGTTATATAGCCTAATCATAACTGAAAATGTTTTAAATTGATTTCTGATAAGTTAGTGAAAGAAGTGATAGTCAAAATTGTGTAAGATCAACTTGTCAATAAAAGTAGATTAGGAAAATATACTCGTTCCACACGCTTAAAACAGAACCAAAGAGGAAAACAGGGATGAAAAGAAAACTATGTATCCTAGCCCTGATTTTTCTGAATCTCATTTTGTGCAAAAATAATATTTGTGTGCAGCTTGCCTTTTATGCCACAAATACATGACAAATCAAACCGTCTAATCCTGATTTGGTCATTCCTCAAGTTCATGTTTTAGTGTAGTGAATGAAATCCTGTCAAAAAACTTAATATTGACAGTCGATCTAGCACAGGTAGAGAAATCAAAGGAGTTCATTAGTTTAATTTGAACTCCCAGAAGATATAAGTGTAGAATTATATAGTTTTCCTTTTTTCAAAAATATCATCTCAAAGGGTTGCTAGTCCAAGTGCACCTAAAGAAGAAAAAATGCTAGGATTTATAGCCGGGTAGGTAGAGATGACTTTGATGCTAATCATGCTATAAATTTTCAGAAATAGCATCAAGAAATAGAGAAATTTGCGCCGATCGATAAGGCATTTGTCTTCACAAGCCAGATATCTACAATTCTGGACACCTCCTGAAAGGGAGCTTCCCTCCCCAGATGGAGCCACTGTTAGTCATCAGTATTTTTACCTATTTTTTATGACTAGATTGCTTGGCTAAGTTTTCTAGAAGCTAATCCATATCTGTCAATTTTCCATATAGAAAACACCTGAAACAAATTTTTGTCTTCCTACCCCTCTCCTTCAGCCTATAATGAGAAAAATCCTTCAGTTTCCCTACCTATCACAATCCAGCAAAGCATCCCTATCTATAGCTATTATAATTTTGTCTCTCTACCATCAAAATCCTTTGTTTTCCATGCAACTCACTGTCCAACATTTAACAAAGTGTCTACCCCTCTCTCATTGATCACTTTGTCATGTGATAACCTACTCGTGCCCAAGAAGCTATTCAAAATCCTTGAAAAAGTATGTGGGTCTAGGTGATGGTGTTTTAGGGAAAATTCCTTGGCGAGACTGTTTTAAGCCAAAAACACTCTTTTCAATATCAGTCAGAAATCATGTCTTGTTATTTGCCAAAGCCAAAACCCTTGTCTATCCCTAGGTCATGCACCATCAAAGAGGTCACTTTTTTTTTGTTTCTAGAAAGGCTCAGGAATTTTCAAATCATTAAATGAAGGAGTTTCCCTGTCTGAAGAAATATTCTTAGATCAGGCATGATCCCCATGAAACATCAAAGAAGCCCTCCAAACTTCAAAAACATATGTTTTAACATCTCTAGAGGGATGTACTGATTGATGATACCAAGCTGAGTGTGAGAAAAAAAGAGCACCTCACGAGAAAGTTTCATGCTGTGTCAGTTTACTATGGAAATCAGAAGAAGTGCAGATTATGGCCAGCCCTACAAATCAGCCTTATACCACCAACAATGATAGTCTTCAAGCAAAAAGGGTTGAAAAGAAAATTAGGCATCACAGTGAAAGTCGAAGAAGGATAGCTGCTTCTTATACTTCATCAGGAACTAAACTTTGAAAGGCTGTCACAGACAACTTCACCACACCTTATAAAAACACAGTCAAGGAAAGAAAGACTTGTTTCAAGGATGCATCACAGTGAGCGCTCACCACCTACAAAGCACTTTATTTACTCCTGAAGTTTCCCAGTAACTTTATGCAAAACGGATTTACTTTACTGACAACTCCTCATGAAGCAAAGGGCATTATGTTTCAAATGATTTCATCAAGGATCAGTACCAAAGATTCACTATTGCCTTCTATTTATATTTTTCAAGCAAACACAAACATTTCATGGTTTGAAATGAATGAATTTTTATGGTTTTCAGGACCTCCATCAGCAGATAAGTAGGAGGCCTCATGGTAGGTATGAAAGGTCACAAAGACTGTGTGTAGGAAGCCTCCTTCAAAACATAGGCAGAGGGTAAAGGCAGTCTCAAAGGGCCTATATTTGGAACAAGTAGCTTTCCTCAAAGGTTAACATTGATAGATCAAAGACCTCCTTCCAGAAAAGAAAGGCTATACCCCACACTACTAAAGAAGCCTCCCTTAAATGACAAGCACATGATCTCTTTCCAATGGTAAACATAGTTTTTCTAAAGAACCACTAACAGTTTGTTCATGAAAATTTTTCATTTGGTTAATAGAGATCAAAAGGCGCGCATGCAGTTTTTCAAACAGATGAACTCCTCCAAAATGAGTACAGGGTCAGTTTGTTTAAAGATATTCAAGAATGTCTAGTGGTCTATTCAAATCAAGGAGGGAAAAAACATAGTGTTTACAAGGCCTCCTTCACAAATAAGCAGAGGGCCAATTCATCAAGTGTTAACTCTATCTTTAAGAAAACCATCAAGGAAAATATTGAGTTTAAAGGGTTTTGTTGTAAATACACCTTTCAAAAAACGATAAAGAAATTGGTAAAAGGTGCACCCTCCAACAAACAGAAAAAACCATTTTCTTTACAAACACAAAGGCAAAAAGTGATAAATCACCAAAAGGAGGGAAAAGGCATTCAAAACCTTTTTTAAAAGGAGCTATAAAATCCCTCAAATTCAAATTTCATTTCTATTTTGCAAAGGGACAAAATAAAAAATGTTCTTTCAAACCCTGAGCGAGCAGTTTGCAGAGTTTTTTAGGATGTGGTGCACCTGTAGCAGGACACGATGCACCTGTTAACTCTGCCCAGCTCAACACACAGCGGCATTCAGCAGGCGCCCAGAGTCCGACTCGACAGCATCCATAGTGCATGCATGTGCTACATCAAACAACATCCATCTCACCTCAAATCTGTTTTTTCCCAAGTGAAACTTGCTCCAAAAGCGCACCATACATTTTAAGAGGTATTTCACTGTTTTCATCGCCTAAGTTGTTTATTTTGAGAGGGTTAAGGTTTAATTTGGTTGAGAAGAAAAAAAACAGTCTTGTTAAGGAGAAAAACACAGTTTATTCCTAAAAAACCACCAGGTTTGCTAAGATATAACAAGACAGTGATTAATGAAAGAGGGCTTATTGTTTGGCTACAAAAGACCTAGTTTTTAAGAAAGAGATCATTTTCAATTGAAAGTCCTATTTTTCTTAAGAAGCTAGGCATATTTTTTAAAAAGGGAGAAACTCAGTGTTTTCAAAATAGAAAAGGCACAGTTCTTAGGAAAGAAAACTATTTTCATCAAAAGAACCTAGTTTCTAGTTAAGAAAGAGATTCAGTGTTGAAGGAAGTGTTTTATTTTTTTTTGAAGGCCTATTTTGATAAAAGAGTGAAAGAAAGCCTAAAACATAGCTATGCCTCCAAATAAAGTCAACAAGGGTGGATTTCACAAAATATTTGAGTCTATTACAACTCACGAAGTAAATTAATCCCCTTCAAGTCTTCTTAATTTCCATGAGGTGGGCTACCTTAATTTTTGCCAAAAGGTCTAGGAGGTCACCATTACCCTCCTTTAACATAGCTATTCACCGTAAGGTTGCAAGGAAAACATGTCCACCTAGTAGGTCTGGACTTTAAACTCACTCCTAGGGCTGTCTCCAAACCAACTAAGATCCCCTATATAGGAGAAAAATGGTTCAAACAAGCATACCTAGATCTGAATCACTATAAACCCTTTCTAAAACCATACCATCAGAATGCTTGCCAAGCTATATTTCCTTTTTCTCACTTATTCAGCAGCTATGCCCCCCTCATGAGAGTTATCATGAAGTATTTCACATGTGAAGGGAGGCTTTCCCAGATTTATTCCTATCACATCAGGCTTCTCATGCATTTCACAAGGACTCAATTTCTAAATCTCCCTTTCTTCCTCTACAAAATCATAGACAAGATGTCCTCCCTTGTTCAAAAGAGACCTCTAGCTCAGCGAAAAACCAGTCTTTTCCATCATTCTCTCATAAAAATCATCATCCTTTACCAACTTGAAAAGAAAGGAGTGTCTTGGGAGACTTTCATTTCTCATCCAGATTTTGCCACTGCCTCTTCATCTCATGGCCCATCTCACATATCCTCCTCACCCTCCACTCACTATTTCTCTCCTCCATTAAGTCAAAATACTCCTTAAACGTAAACATCACCCATGATTGATAGTGAAAAAGAGCAGTCTTATGAAAGCAAGCATGAGTTTGGTGGTGATGAGGAACATAGGGACACTAAGCAAATTACTGAGCCCGAACCAAGTGAAAAATCACAGGGCAGTGACCATGAGCAACAAATTAGTGAGGATGAAGAGAAACAGAGAAATTACCATGAGCAGCAAATTAGTGATGATGAAGAGAAACAGAGCAGTAAAGAAGAGGTGCAAAGTAGTCATAATGAAGAGCAGCAAGCTAGTGGTGATAGAGAGCAAAGTGAAGAAGTACAAAGCAGTGATGAAATAAAAAGTGACCATCAGCAACAAAGTGATCAGGAGGATAGTCCTCAAGGAGATAATGAAGATTCTAAGGAGAGTAGGGATGATGAAGCTGACAACCCTAAAGAACATCTTCTAAAAAGCATTGATAAGGTT